>JAXQQM020074640.1:0-126079 GCA_034641835.2 Pinus albicaulis
TTCAGCTCAGCTGCAATGCTGTTTGATATCTCTGGTGGTGTTCCAGTTCTCATAATTCTGTTTCTAATGTTTTGATGAAGATGCCTTGATGATTTGTTGGTGGAAGTTTTCAGGATGCACAAACTAAGGGGGAGCCTTAGTCATTTGGAAAGATTGCCTGGTTGCACAGATTCAGGGGGAGCATTAGTTTTGCTGAGTATAATGCATTGCTGGCATTATGGTGGTTCTGATATATGATCTCTCTTGAGGTCTCTTTGGTATTAATTATGAAAATTCATATTTGTACTTTGATGAAAAGGTCTGGTTGAGACCCATGTTGTAAAATTGTAATATTCAGTCATGTAAGGACTTGTCAATTTGTAAACCCACTTGGTTGGGTAGCTGAGTCATGTTTGTAAACCCACTTGGTTGGGTAGCTAAGTCAAATTTGTAAACCCACTTGGTTGGGTACTTGAGTCTCATATGTAAATCCACTTGGTTGGATATTTGATGTAAGTATGAGTCTTTGGTGATAGGAAGTTCATAGAGTCATGTACTTCATTGACAAATATGTTTGGAGATTCAGCATGGACTCAGGGGGAGTTTGGCCACTTCAGCACATATCAGATCTGCAGAATGTTTCTTCCACATGAGGAGAAAAGGAGGAGAGTGTTGGTTTTTGATCCGCCCTTTGCCCTTGATGTCAAAGGGGGAGAGTGACATGGTGTTTGAATGAAGAGAAGATAATGATGTATCTATCTGCTGTGGTAACCAAACACCATCATGGTTGCCATCAAGTCCAAAGGGGGAGATTGTTGGAAATATGATGCAGAGTGTTGTCCTTGATGGCAACCCACGAATGAAGATGAAGACATGCGACTGTTGACATGTGTTGTCCTTGATGGCAAACCACCTGATGAAGTTATGCTTGACTTGATGGACTTAGTAAATGATGTAAATTTGATATGATATAATGTTTGTTGACAATATAATGCTAAGTGTTGTCCTTGAAAGGCAACCCACCTGATGAAGATGATGACAACTTACTTGATGAAGTTGTGATTGAGAGAATATGTTCCTGATGAAGAAAATATGATGTTTCTACAGTGTGTACAGAAGACTATGAAGAAAGGATTTCAGAATGTACTCAAAGTATGATGAAAAAGAGTATGTCTCTTGGTATACGCGTATTGGCCTAAGGAAAATCGCGTATACACGTGGAAAGGCACGTGCCAAGTCGCGTATTACACGCGGAAAGGAACGTGCCAAGTCGCGTATGGGCAAAAGCGCTCAAAAAGTGCAAAACCAAGGGTAACCACCATGGTATTAACCCATTGAATTGGGTAATGATCCGCCTAAATTGACCCCGTCCAGATAGTTTTGGGCTTATGGCATTGTTTTGATCCATGGTATTGAAAAAGGGGCTCATGGTATTGACAAAGGGTAATCATATATAAGGAGAAGAAATTCATTGTGCAAATGATGAGTGTGGGTGCAAGATGTCTGAGCTTGAATGAATACTTCTCTCTGAAGTAGATCTGAATGAAAGGGTGACACTTGAAGATAAATCTGATTGGATGATGCACCAATGATGAAGAAAGGGATCTAGATCTGAAATGTATCTACTAGATCTGCTTATGGAAGGCTTAGATCTATGATGAGGCGAACATCTAGGCGAACATCTGTTGGAAGTGAAAGGGTAAATCTGAGCTGAATATCTGATCTGAAGAAGTATCCTGCTCTATAATAATTGAAGATCTATACGCTACTTCAACGCGGAGGAAGCGCGTATATACGCAGCTTCAGCGAAGAGAAAGCGCGTATGCGCAATAAAATATACACTGAGTTATACGCTGGTTTGTATGGACGGAAGCGCGTATGCACGCGACATCAGTGAAGGGAAAGCGCGTATGCAAACTAGGGCTTGCTGAAGCAAGGGGTATGAAATATCTGATCTGTTCTGCTGTGTTTCTGCTATCCGATCTGTGTTGATATGTATCTGTTGATGATGTATGTTCGTGCTTAAAAATATGGAAAGGGTTCCGTCTGGAAATATGATGAATTGCGGTCTGCAAGTTGTGTTCTATTAAAGTGGTTGGATCCAGTGTGAAAATTGATGAAACGTGGTCCAAGGTGGTGCTGAGGGTTGTAGCCTTCAGTCAGGGGGTCGTAGCTCCCTTCCAGGTGAGGCTGGTAAACGAGATCGGGGGGTCGTAGCTCCCTTCCAGGTGAGGCTGGTAAACGAGTCAGGGGGTTGGAGCTCCCTTCCAGGAGAGGCTGGTAAACGAGCGCAGGTGGGTGCCTGCGTGCTGGTCAAGTCTGCGCCAGCACATATGTTGTAAGATGTTTTCTCTATAATAAAATATTGAAGGCTGAGCAACTGCGGCGGTGGTTTTCTCCCGACTTGGGTTTCCACCTAAAAATCCTGGTGTTCATGTGTGATGCTTTGTGTGATGGTTTATTCTGTTCTTACTGCACATGTTTACTGCTTATTGAATGTCTGAAGAATAAATGATGGAATGGTTTAAGTCAAGAATTAAAGACATCTAGATCTCTGTGTATACGCGAGTTTCATAAAGGGGATCCGCGTATATACGCTAGTTTACTGAAGGAAAGTAGCGTATGGGTTTTAAGGAATGAAAAAGTAAAAATATTTGATTATGCAGTAAATACGAGGACTTACCCCCCCCTCTCGGTATTTTCCCAACAATCACTAGTAAAAAATGATGAAATTAATGACTAGGTGACTAAAAATGTTAGTCACCACAATTATTTCAAGTGAATTACTACTAAATTTGAGCAATTTTAAGTGACCGAACTAAAAATGACTAACTTAAATGACTAATTTAGTCTTGGAATAAAATATACGACTAGATAATAAGTGAATAAGCTAAAAGAGACTAACTTAAATGACTAATTTATTCTAGGGATCAAATATATGACTAGATAATAAGTGACTAAACTAAAAGCGACTAACTTAAATGACTAATTTAGTCTAGGATTAAAATAAATGACTAGATAATAAGTGAAAAAAATTAATAATGATTAATGTAAATGACTATTATAGTCCAGGAAAAAAAATATGGCCAAATAACAAGTAAACAAGTATATGAATTAGTCATTTATGTCAATATTTTTTAATTCTATCACTCCATAAATGGAAAATTGCAATTTTGGTACCGAAGTGTTACATTTCACTATAGGTGTCTCTGAATCCATTTGCACTGTTAAAATTTAGAGACAAAGGGGTCTCTGAATTTACAGTGTTAAAATTGTGAATACCCTTTTGTCTCTAAAGTTTAACACTGCAGATGGATTCATCTACAATTAACATAATTGCATGTATCATCTATTAACTTTAGACTAATAACTTCATTATAATTTTAGTAAAGGTAATATTTAGATAGTCAAATTAATATTTATATTTATATTTAATATTTGGCCATAAAGTTTAATTTTTAAACTTCATTGATTTATGTTAAAATTGTGAGTTGTTTTAAATTGAAGGTTAAATCTTCATATTTACATTTAACAAATAGATAAATATAACATTTCTTATGTTAAACGTGTGGGTTCATTTAAATATAGTATTAAATTTTCATATTTACATTTGATAAATACTAAATAGATGAACCTAAAATATATATTTATAGACCTAGTTAGTAAATAGGTATGAACCTTTATTAATTTAAGTATGAACCTTAATTAATTTTTTAATGATGTATGAACCTTTGTTTTTTTGTAAGTCAATGTTCTATTCATGTAGGAGAAAAGGAGTACATATAGTCGCTTACAAAAGAGGTGGTCTTAGCTCGACTAGGTTTGTTGACAAAAATTTGCACCAGATGCAAAAAAATACAAATGAGAGACTAGGGATATTTTCCATAAACGGTTGGGCCAGAGGCACAAAAACACATATAAAACATAAAGAACACCAAATAGCATACAACATATATGACGTGTAAGCAGCCACGTCACTCCAGCTATATATAGATATTACAACATCACTCGAGCTATATGTGAATAGATAGATAGTCACCCATGAAAATGTGCGAAGCGATAACCCTAGTTCTCTAAATTAATTCTCCTCGTTACCTCGGCTTCTCTACTACACTAATTCATTTGTTCGGTAGTTGGTTGGAATTGTTGTTGTTTTAGCAGTTTTATACTTTTTACCTCATTTGTCTATCAATTGAGAAACCCTCTATCCATTCCATTATCATCATAATTATACGTGGGTATCTGTTTTCCTCTAGTGATCATTTTCACACAAACTCAGTTAGTGTTTGTTTGTTGAACTATGACATTTGCAACCCAAGTTTGAATCTCGCCTCCCTTCGGTAGCTTGTAAAAATGGAGTCCTTCGAGCCCATGTTGAAGAAATCTCATGGGTATGACACAAATGGTGCTAACGGTATGCCCTGGAACACATCCTCGTCTGCTGGAAACATGAATATGAATCCTGGCATGAATAGCAGTTCTGGAATTAATTATCACTCTACACCTAACCCCAACCAGGGTCATGGGTTTAATCCCAATGCAGTAGGGGCTAACCCTAACCCTAACCCCACTCTCAACCCTAACCCCGAGGCTAACTAGGTTATTCCAGGGCCACACTAAGGAGGATACCCACCTATGATGGGTGAAGGGCCATACAGAGGAGGCCTAGGAGGGTCATATAGAGGAGGATCATATGGAGGGGGGCTGTATGAAAATGGGAACCATTCCACCCATTTTGAAGGGTTAGGGTTTCAACAACAACATCAGCGGGGAATTAATGAGGGGGATCTCGAGTGCAAGCATTATAAAAATGACGAGGGTTATCCTTATGGCCTCAGCTTCCACTACAAACATGACCCTATAGGTATGCATTATTTATCCTTCACAATCCATCCCTTCAGTATATTATGTATTAATTTTATTGATTTAGGAGTTTATTATTTTTTTGTTATTTTGTGTGGGAATGACCTATTAACATGAAGTGGATACCATAAACACACCTCAACATAGTGAGCTACATTTCATAACATGCACTTCGTTTGGGTCAGGTCCTAGATTTGAGCAATATCTATTATGCTTCACAAATGAGAGACTTGACACAAACATCATTCTCTTTATTTTTAACATCCCATTTGAGTAGGGCATATACTACAAGAAGCATAGAACCACCTGTAGATGGGGTTACAATATTTTGACCTCACCAATGAACCAAAGTCTCATTGGCACTAGTTCTAAGATTTAATACTCTATTATGCTGAAATGCTTGTTTTCCCAAAACTTTGCATATGTTTTGGCCATAAGTTACATAAACCTCCTCTCTCTTCTATTTTTGTGTTAAGTTGTGTACCAATGGACCTTTTAGGTTTAACATTATCTATATGCACAAACACGTATGTATTGTTTTTTTTTCTTTGAATGTCCTTTTGAAACCAACCAGTAGTACATATGATCTCTTTTTTTCTTAATTTTAAAATTGTGAATTCAATTTGGTCATAATTAAAAAAAAAAAATTGGGGAACTTTCTTGTTAAAGTCATAGATAATGTAACCCAAAGTATCATGTAAACTTTGGAAAATAACCCCTAAACCCTAAAATCCTTAACTGCTAAATCCCCTAGCCCCATAAACCTCTAAACCCCTAACTCATTTAACCCCCTAAACCCTAAACTTATAAATCCTTAACCCCTAACCCCTTAAAACCTAATTCCCAACCCCTAACCAATTTAACCCCCTAAAACAATAACCCATTTAACCCCCTAAACCCTAATCCCATTAACCCCTAACCCCTAACCCCTAAAATACTTAACTGCTAAATCCCCTAACCCCCTAAACCTCTAAACCGACCCTAACCCATTTAACCCCATAAACCCTAAACCTCTAACCCCTAAACACCTAACCCATTTATCTCCATAAACCTCTAACCCCTTAACCCATAACCCCTTAAACCCTAATTCCCAACCCTAACCCATTTAACCCCCTATAGCCCTTAACCCCTAACCCATTTAACCCCCTAAACCCTAAAACTCTAAACCCTTAACCCCTAACCCCTTAAAGACTAATTCCCAACCCCTAACCCATTTAATGCCATAAACCTCTAAACCCCTAACCCATTTAACCCCTAAATCCTAAACTTATAAACTCTTAACCCCTAACCCCTAAACCCTTAACCCCTAACCCATTTAACCCCCTAAACCCCTAACCCATTTAAACCCTAAAACCTAAACCTCTAAACCCTTAACCCCTAACCCCTTAAACCATAATTCCCGACCCCTAACCCATTTAACCCCCTAAACCCCTAAAACCCTAACCCATTTAACCCCATAAACCCTAACCCCTAACCCATTTAACCCCCTAAACCCTAAACCTCTAACCCCTTAACCCTTTAACCCTAATTCCCAACCCCTAACCCATTTAACCCCCTATACCCCTAAACCCCTAACTCATTTAATCCCCTAAATCGAAAACCTCTAAACCACTAACCCATTTAACCCCTGAACCCTTAACCTCTAAACCCTTAACCCCTAACCCATTTAACCCCCTAAACCCCTAAACCCCTAACCCATTTAACCCCATAAACCCTTAACCCCTAAACCCTTAAACTCTAAAAATCCTTAATTTCTAAAATCTAGCCAACCCTAAACCTCTAAACCCCTAACCCATTTAACCCCCTAAAGCCTAAACCTCTAACCCCTTAACCCCTTAACTCCTAACCCCTGACCCCTAAAATCCTTAACTGCTAAATCCCCTAACCCTATAAACCTCTAAACCCCTAACCCATTTAACCCCCTAAACCTTAAAAATCTAACCCTTAACCCCTAACCCCTTAACCCTTAATTCCCAACCCATAACCCATTTAACCCCCTAAACCCCTAAAACCCTAACCCATGTAACCCCCTAAACCCTAACCCCATTAACCCCTAAAATCCTTAACTGCTAAATCCCCTAACCCCCTAAACCTCTAACCCATTTAACCCCCTAAACCCTAAACATATAACCCCTTAACCCCCTAATTCCCAAACCCTAACCCATTAAACCCTAATTCCCAACCCCTAACCCATTTAACCCCCTAAACCTTAAACCTCTAAACCCTTAACCCCTAACCCCTTAAACCCTAATTCCCAACTCCTAACCTGGAATTTAACCCCCTAAACCCCTAAAACCCTAACCCATTTAACCCTCTAAACCCTAAACCTCTAACCCCTTAAACCCCTAAACCACTAACACCCAAACCCCTAACCCTTTAACCCCTAAACTATAAACTGTTAACGCTTAACCCATAACCCATTAGCCCCTGACCCCTAACCCCTAAAATCCTTAATTGTGAAATCCCCTAACCCTAAAGCCCCTAATCCCTAATCCTTTAACCACTAACTCATTATTCACCTAACCCCTAACCGTGCCTAAATCACCTAGCCCCTAAGCCCCCAATCCCTAATCCCTTAACCACTAACTCATTATTCCCCTAACCCCTACATGTTCCTAAATCCCCTAACCCCTAACCCCCTAATCCCTAACCCCTTAACCACTAACTCATTATTCCTCTAACCCCAATCCCTAATCCTTTAACCACTATAACTCATTATTCCCCTACCCCAATCCCTAATCCCTTAACCACTATAACTCATTATTCCCCTAACACCTAAATGTGCCTAAATCCCCTAACCCCTAAGCCCCCAATCCCTAACTCCTTAACAACTAACTCATTATTCCCTAGCCCCTAACCCCTATGCCCCTATTCCCCTAATCTCTAAGCCCCTAATCCCTAATCTCTTAACCACTAACTCATTATTCCCCTAACCCTTATAGCAATCCTTAGAACCCATTGGGATTAGCCATTCCAAATGATAGGAAGTCTAGTTGGGAATTACGATCAGGTTAATTCCCCCTTGGTTACAAGGTGGAATACCATGAGCAAAACCATGGGTTGAAGAAACAACCCAAAAACCTCTCTTAAATTTACTATTTTATCTCAATTTTATTTTAATAATTAATTAATTAATTTCTTTAAAGACTCTTTTGGATAAATCACATAATTTTTTTAAGGTCGCTTAGAACCACTCATTATGTAGTTCATCGTCAATGTTTTTAAAATAAAATTATTAGAATAAAATAAAATTATTTTTTAAAACTTCAATTTAAATCCATTGTTGAACTTACAAGGAATACCACTAATTATGTGGTTCATCATCAATGTTTTAAAATAAATTTATTAGAATGAAATCAAATTGATTTTTGAAACTTCTTTTTAAATCAATTGTTGAAGTGAGTGTTTCTCACCCAAAACAAATTGATTTGTTTTAAATTTTAGATTTATCCCGCCTAAAACAAAGTGATTTGTTTTGGTCATCTCTGGCGGCTTTTTTTTTACCAGCAACTAAGCAGCTCTTAGATTGAAATAGAGAGATAGGGAGTGGCAGTCGAAGCCTCCTTCCCACCGGGATCATCTCAGGTTGCCTTTTTTTTTTACCAGTAACTAAGCAGCTCTCAGATTGAAATAGAGAGATAGGGAGCGCCAGTCGAAGCCTCTTTCCCACCCGGATCTTTACTTCAGTAGGTAATATTTGCTTCAAAATCACACCAGGAAAACCGACCATAGTAACTGTTTCGTTACAAGGTGGACTAGTTGTCATATTCACCAGTTTTGATTTGCTTGTAAGATATTTTTGGTTTATGTCAATGCAGGAAATCGAATCATTGGGTTTCTATATTTTCTATATTGATGATATAAAAGGTGAAGGAAAAATGGCCCTTTCTCCAGCTCAGAAATTATGTCAATGCAGGAGATCGAATCATTGGGTTTCTATATTTTCTATATTGATGATATAAAAGGTCAAGAGGAAAAATGGCCCTTTCTCTACCTCAGAAAAATAGGGAGGAGTCCTCGGTTAGGCATTGGTAGCTGTAGAAAGAATAGGTCATCAAACTCTATTGGTTAAGAAAACTGCAAACATCTTCACGATCATCCTTCAACTCCCCTCACAAAGAAGAAGCTTTCCTTGCATGGAAATGAAATCCTCAATAATCAGAGAGTTCAAGAGAAGAACACCTTTAAGAATGGCAATTCTATTGCAAGCGCTGTAACTGACGGCAATGAAGTAAAGGCCAAGGAAAAAAGGAGCCCATTTAAGGCAACTCATGGCACGAAATGCAGTGAGGGTGAAACTGCACTTCTCTGAAATTACCGAGGTGTTCTCTTCCATGAGTTGAGGAGAGCAGCCCAAGAAAAGGCCAAGCCTTTTAACCCAACCCATTCAATTGACTTGCAGGTCCTCGTAGGTAAGAAACATTACCCTATTCGGATCTTGCTCTCTGAAAACGGCCCACCACAGGAAAACCCAGAGTAGAACCCATTAAACATAGCTTCCTTGCTCAAATCTTCATTCAAAAAAGCGGACCCATCTGCTTGAAGTTTATTGAGAAATTTCCAACGAGAAATGAAGACATCCTGGGGGTTGCAAACAATGTAAACAATCTTGAAAGTAGAAGGCCTCACAGGCGGAAGTAGAAAATGGAATGGTGAATGGGTGTGCAGCAGAGCAGATTTAAATATCGTACTGTTGATGGTCAGATGTAGAAATCAACAGAAAAGTTTCCATGGTGGGTTTCCATTTTTTTTCCTGAACAAGCTTGTCAATCTTTCCTGATTGCACTTGTTTGCTTGACTCTCTTTCTTTCTTTTATATATATATATATATATATATATATATGCTTGTTGAGGGATAAAAGGTTGAAATGCTTATTTAAGGCTTCCTTAATCTACTCAAATTCAGACTAATTCCACACACGCTGATAATGTAACAGATATGGAGACAAAGTTGAAGAGGCTACTAAATATGAGGAGTGGAAGTGTCCAAAGTGAAGAGGTATATGCAATTGAAGTATTTGCATGTAAACTTGAATATAGAAATGCACCTAGGCAAAAACATGCTAATTGTTATGTTGCTTTTTATAACTAAAATTTTCAATCAGGTTTTGATAGGAAACATTGTTACTTTTAATAACTCAAATTTTCAATCAAGTTTTGATAGGAAACATTTTCTGAGATTTCTAGAAATAAAGTTGTTGAATTCATTATTGCAGGAAAAAAACAAGGTTGTGCTCGTACTGGAATTCTTGTCCATGCAACTAAGGCTATAGGATTTGCTTCTGTTGCTTATTTACTCAAGTGTTAAGGTCTTTCTGAGATAAATTTGAATTCTGCCTCAAGGGAAGCCAATGCAGTTGATTGCAGGTATAGAATTTTTGTCAAATGATGTTGGATCACCATTGCAGTTTCTGTAATTTTGCTTAGCATTTGAACAAGTATGTTCTTATCCAAAATGTGTTTTAAGTTCATATCTAGGTTCAAACTGAAAATTTTGCACCGTGGATATTTTATTTTACATTTCCATAGTTATACCTTCAGCGGTACCAATTTTTTTGCTACAAACACACTAGTGTGACGGTATGAAGTGGAAAAAGTTTAATACTGGTCAGTTTACACCACGATTTAGGCTAACATCACTTCCTACTTATTTATTTCTTGATTTTCACATGTTCGATATAGCCCGCAACACCTTTTCATTTTTTCAGAGCTATGTTTTTACACTAGTCGACAATAATTGTTATAGAAGTTCTTTGATTGTTAAAATAAAAGTAATATTTCCAAGGAAGACTTTTGGAAGTATCTGTAAATGAGGTCTTATAGATGTACCTTACCGATAGATGATAGTGCATGCTATGCTCAGTGCAAGTGAAATACCAAAGGCTCTATGATCATCAAGAAAATATGGTTTTGTAAGGTCTCTGTACATTATAATGAATTTCCATTGTGCTGTTGTCCACATGCTTATATTGCAACTATGAAAGTTTAGTCCCAGTTGTCAAGCCTTGGCCTTGATTCTATCCGAAGCAGCTCCTCTTGTTATAGGGCTTTGACACATGCTTACCATTCAACATAGCAGTATATGATAAAATTTTTATTCATAAACAAATGAGCAATGATGACTCAGAAATGCCACTAAATTAATGAAAAAACCATTGTTCTACGAGGATATGTCCCTTCGGGTGGGAGGGGGCACCTCCATGTTTCCCATGTTCCCAAGGTGTTTTTTTTTCTTGTAGGATGCTCCAAGAAACATTTTTCAACATATCTCTTTTGGGAAATTCTTTGAAACATAGAGGGAAATGCATTTTCCCAAAAGGGTTTTTTATTTTTCCCTTTTTTGGGACGATTGAAGAAACATTTCTCTACATATCTATGTGGAAAATGTAGATGGAAAAATTTCCCTAATGTGAAGGATGCATTTTCCAAAAGGAGGATTTTTAAGAGTTTCCCTATTAAAAAATGTGTTTTTGGATGTCTCTTAGAAAAAAAATAAGTTGTCAATTTTTATGGTGTCCCAAATGCTTCTACTTGCTTTTTTTCCCATCCCTATACGTGCAACCAAGGCTGTGACTCCTTGTATTCCTTCTCCAAGTGACTCTTTACTCACGTTTTATTCACTCTTTCCAATTCCATTGCAACCCTCACCTAGTCCAATATACCATCATTTCGACACGAGTCGTTGATCCACATTATACTTTTGACTAATCAATGCTCATTAAATTGTACTTTGTCAATTTTGGATTGTTGGCCATGTTATTAGAACCCCATTGTCGAGGTTCCTAGTGTATTCAATGTTCTTTATCCACGTTTTGTTCACTCTTTCAAATGCAAGTGCAACCCACACCTAATCCAATATACCATCATTTCGACATGAGTAGTTGATCCACATGGTAATTTTGACTAATCAATACTCATTAAATTGTGCTTTGTCAATTTTGGATCTTTGGCAATGTTATTAGAACCCAATTGTCGAGGTTCTTAGTGTGCTTGATGTTCAAGGTGATCAAAGGTTATAGAGCTTTTGCCACTTTTAATGGTATGTAGAAGTAATTGATTGATTTCTAGTAATAAAAGTTTGTTCCAATTATATATTGTGCGAGCTTTTAAAAGCCAAAAAAAATCTCTATCACTTTTCTAATAATATCATTGGATTGTTTACATATATAATAAAAAAATATAGCAATAAGTGAGACAAAAAACTAGATATGGAAGGCAACAACCCCCACAAAATTATTATTCGTATACTCTTGGTTTTCTAGCACTTGTGGAATAAGTTGGAGAGCCTCCTTGGAGAGCTTGTCTGCTAGGGTATTGAGTTCATGGTATATATGGCCACAAGAGAACCAATCCAACTTGTTGTAGACTTGTTTGATACCTTGCAAAATGTGAGCCAAATGAGGGGCCACTATGTTGACTTTGTTGCAGACTCAATCCACAACAAGTTTTGAATCCCCCAAAATATTTAGTTTTTTGACATATTTTTTGTTGATCACATTGACAAGATCCTAGAGAGTTGAAAATTCAACTCTCATGTTTATGCCCATACTTGGAGCATATTTGATATGCAAAAAATGAGCAAGTTTAGTGGAAATGTTGTCATTTATGGAAAAGGACAACAAGAGAAGAATGGTGAGGGGAGAGTACATTTACAGAGATAGGGGTAGCAAAAAGAGAGATATCGTAGGCGCAAAAAGAGACTGTGATAGAGAGCAAGACAGGCTGCATAGGACTCGTAGTAGAGACAAGAGGAGGAGGAGAAGGGCCACCCTTGATGCAAATAAGGGTGTAAACTCATGAGCTGTAAACTAAGACACTATGATTTGTTTAAACTCGTCTCTGCTGCTCAAAGGATGAGGAATGTGTTCCTTATGAATCCTTGTAACCACGTCAGCAACCTCGGTGATTGAGTTATATGTATGTAGGCTGTTGAAATCTCAGTGGAACACGAATTAACTAGGCAGAATTTATTAGCAGTATGAGCTCTGTGTAATTAGTTTGATTGTGATTCTGGTGGTTTTGATTGATACTATGCTCTAACCCATGAATTGATGTCAAGCATGCCTATTGACTACGATTCGAACCTCGCATTGTTATGAAAACTATAAGGCGACTGGAATACAGGGGAGTCGACCTTGACTACCTCTGAGCTTAATTCGCAGATTGGACCTGTTTTGAATTGAACCAGATGAAATTCGACTGGAGGCAATTCACATTCTCATCGTTTAACCGGCATAAGTGAAACAGAGATGTGTATTGTTGAAATAAGCAGAGGCCGAAGCTGTGTGTGGACAGAAGTGAGTTTCATTGAAGGCGAAGAGTGGAATTCATAAATAATAAAGGCAGATGGAACCGTGAGGGAGAAAGCATCGGAACCATGAAGAAGTGAACAGTAAAGGCGGGTTTCCGGTTTTGATCGCACCGCCTTCGTAGGGTGAGCGGTATTCAAGAATTTGGAGCAATTCCATTGACTTCCTGACACGTGGCCTCAAGTGGTCTGGAGAAACCGCTCTCATCGTGCATTATCGTTCGTGCATCTAAGCCAAGCGATATCCGTCGGATCACACGGGGCAAGGCGGCATGCTCTCCGCCGTTGGATGAAAAGGGCGACATAACGCCAAGGTCAAGTTTTGAGCACTATATATATCGAGCTATTGTGATTATGTGCATTTAATCTACGCGACACTTGTTGATTACCGTCAGATCAGTTGGATGGGGCGTGACGAGATTGCGACCGTCGGATGAAATGGTATGTATGCGTGGGTCCAATATTGTATTATTGTTGGCAGTTGATTTGTAATCAAGTTGGGGCTGTATATATACAGTGTGTGAATAATACGCGAAGGTTCATATGATATAGTTGGATTCCATGGTATTAAATCCACTAATCCGAACTTAAGAGATGTGATATATTATGGGGTTTGGTTTATGTGATATATTGCGAGGTTAGTTGAACCTAAACCAAGCTGTAAATTTGAATGTACAAGGTTTGTTAATGAACGTTGAGTCAATGTATGCAAGGGTATGCGAACATTGGCTAGGTTTTATTAAAAGAACATCGTATATGCTTGAGGGTTTATAGCCTTATTAAAGGAAGGTTCCGCATAGTATTGAAATTGTCAATTGAGATTATTTTGAGTTGCCAGAATTGTGGATTTGTATTGGAGGAAATTTTTGGGATGCATTTTAAATGCATAGAGAATGTTTAATGTGAGTTGATAATGTTGTGACCGAATATATCTATGTATTCAGATAATCATGTGTGAGAGCTCAAGTTCGTGCAGGATTCAAATAGTGAATTCGAAAATTCGGAAAGTGAAGTTAGCCTTCGATTGAGAGTTGGAGAAATGAAATTGACTATGGTTTGAACCATGAAATAAGAAAATCTTCCACATGTAAAGATTTCCATATTGTGAAGTTATTTGGGCCATGGATTTGTAAATCAGTTATACATATATATATACAGCCAGTACACAATTGCAGTGAACAGGTGAATATGCACAAGAATGAAAATGTGGGTTTGACAGGTATACACGCACAGGTACATAGAGTTACAGTAAACAAAGGTATACAGGACAATTGCATGACGGCGGCAGAAAGGACAAAACCAGCAAGCCAAGGGCTGAGTGAATTTTATATACTGTAATTGAAAATGTAAATGTTTTTTTTATATTGTTTGTGATGGAAAGGAAAGTATCCTAAGGAAAAGAAAAATCCCACTATAACATGGAAATTTGTACATATTGTTATAATTTTAAAATGAGTTGGACAAAGGAATGAGAAGACAGAAGCCAAAGAGTCATGGTTGTTCACTCCAAATTCCTTGTGGAATACAAACAATCATGTGATGAACTCTATATATAATATCAACTTGATATGCATAGAGAGGTTAGAGAGAGTAAGGATAGAGAATGCAAAGTATAGAAGATTGAGGCAGAGAAGATAAGGAAGAGAGGAGCAGAAAGAGATGCTACAGAACAGAGCTGATATCTGAGGTAAATCAGCAAACATTTATTTTGATAAATTGAGGAAGTTGGAGCTTCCCTATCAAGTTGAAGCTTGATAGCTGTCAGTTGTAGCTGACTGAGGTTGGAGCCTCCTGTAGGTTGATGCCTGCAGAAAATTGAAGGGAGTTGGAGCTTCCTTACAAGTTGTAGCTTGCAGAATTGAGGTTGGAGCCCCTTGTAGGTTGGTGCCTGCAGAAAAACAGTGGTGAGAGGGAGTTGGAACTTGCCTTTGCATCACAATAATAATAAGATGTGGTTTTCTCCCTTTATGGGTTTCCACTTATATCTGATGTCTCTATCTGTGTTGCCTGTGTGCTGAGATGATTTATCAAATCTGCTTAATGTTTGCTGCTCTCATAATAAGTTTGATGTCACATTAATTTAATACTTGCTGCAACATATTAAGACTGTTCATATACTAAGGTTGATTATAAAAGTAAGCTGTAAATTCGCTGATGAAAAATTTAAAAAGCTCATGTATGTGTTAAACTGATTCACCCCCCCCCCTCCCCACCCCCCGTCTCAGTTTAACTAAGAATTCAACAATTGGTATCAAACCAGGTTCCTTTTATACCAATTTAACCACTGAAAGAAGATCCTAAGCCTCCAAGATGGTTAGTCAAGAAGGAAGCTCAACCAATAAAGCCCCTTTCTTCACTGGTACTAATTATGCCTTCTGGAAAATCAGAATGAGAGCATACATAATGTCTCTAGGAATAGAGGTATGGGCTGCTGTAGAATTTGGATATGCCCCAAAGGCAACTGACCCAGAAAGAGAAGCTAAACAAGAATTTGTAGCAAATGCTAAGGCCATGAATGCAATCTTAAGTGGACTTTGTGAGGCTGAATTTATCAAAATAATGCACAGTAAGACTACCAAAGATATGTGGGACACTCTAGAGAATATCCATGAGGGAAATAAAAAGGTAAAGACTGCCAAACTTCAAGTATATAGAGCCCAGTTTGAAAATTTAAAAATGAATGATGATGAAGATGTTGGCAGCTTCTTCTTAAGAGTTTCAGAAATTGTTAACAATATGAAAGCTCTTGGAGAAACCATACCAGAAAGTATAATTGTGCAAAAGATTCTAAGATCTCTTCCATCCAGGTTTAATCCCAAGGTGTCTACAATAGAAGAAACAACTGATTGGGAGACCTTGACCATGAACCAGCTACTTGGAAATTTAACAGCATACGAGATGAGGCTCCCACAGAAGAAGCCAAGTACGAGGGAGGCAGCCTTTAAAACAGAAAAGAAGAAAGAAGAAGAGGAAGACATATGCTCTTGCTCGGATGAAGAAGAGGCTAAATTTGTCAAGAAACTAGATAGAGGCTCAGGTAAATACAAAGGTAAACTTCCTTTCAAATGCTTTAACTGTGGAAGAGTTGGACACTATGTTGCTAAGTGTCCTCACAAGAAAGTAAAGAATCAAGCTCAAGAATCAGGGAAAAATACATCAAAGAACTGGCAGAAAGGAAAGAAATTTAGTAGAAAATCCTTCTATGCTCAACAAGACAGCAGTGCATCCGAAGACTCAAATGAACCCTCAAGTGAAGAAGGAACCTCTGAATTTTTATTGATGGCCATAGAAGAACTTGAAGGACTCCTGCTAGAAGATGAAGAAGAAGAAGGTGAATTCGACCTTGAGGGGGAGCTAAGAAGTGCTCTGGAGGAGATTGATAGACTCAAACTAAAATGCAGAAAACAAAAAGACATTCTCCTCAAGTATGTACGAGAAGAACAGAATTCAAAAGTCCTCATGCAGTTATAGATAAAGCTTGAAGAAGCCAAAAAGATAGAAGACATGTTACTAAGCAAATCAAGGAGAAAACTCAGGAACAAGAGAAGTTGGAAGAAGAAGTAGTATGTCTCAGGAAGAAATTAGAAAATGCTCAAAAGAAAATGGCTATAAGTTCTTCTCAAACAACAAGCTCTAGCAAGTTGAACGAAATTCTGGATGCTTAAAGATCTCCTATGATAAAAACTGGAATAGGCTATGAAGGAGAAGCAAGTAAAAGCAAAGAAAAAGAAAACAGAGGGATTATTTTTGTAAAAGCAAAGAAGGATGATGAAGCAGCTCAAATAATTCCTACAAAAGAAGAAATATGTAAGAAGGGAGACAGAACCTAGAAGAATCCTCTAATAACAAAGAATGAAAAAAATACTCAGACAACAAAAAAAGATTCATATACCCCTGAGTATGTCAAATTTGGAAGCCATCAAAGGAGATTCTTCCCTCCTATGAACAATGCTACCTGTTATGTCTGCCACAAGCTGGGACACGTTGCTGCATACTGTTATATAAAGAGGAGTAATTCATACCAGAAAAAGATACAAACAGTGAAGGGACTGCCTAAAGAAAACAAATGGAGAAGACAACCTCACATCAGGTATGCAGATTGTTTCTATGGTTACTGTTTTTATTGTAAAGAATTTGGGCATAAAATCATTGAATGCAGAAAATATGGACAAAGATTGATGCTCAACACCTCAAGGAGGTTTATGAATCAAAGAAATTTTACTCATAATCACAATTCAGCAAAAGTCATAATCAAATGCTGTGTATGTAATAAAATTGGACATATGCCATCCAAATGTCCTCTTAGAAGATGTAGTTCATCATCTCACAAAAATTACCAAACAAAAGGATGCTTCCAGTGGATAAAGAAGGTGAATAAATGTGACTTGGCTCTAACTGCTCAAGACCTGAAAAGCCAATGGTATTTGGATAGTGGCTGCTCAAAACACATGACTGGAGACAGAAGCAAGTTTATAACTCTTGATGAAAAGAAATCTGGCAATGTTACCTTTGGCAATGATAAATCAGGAAAAATCAAGGGAAAGGGCTCAGTCAGCTTAGATAATGGCAGAGGTAAGGCCCAAGATGTACTATTTGTAGATGGGCTGAAAGCAAATTTGCCGAGTGTCAGTCAAATGTGTGATAAAGGCTGCGAAGTTCTTTTCAGAGCACAAGACTGTGAAGTCAGATCAAGCACCACAGGTAAGACTCTACTCAAAGGTGTTCGAACAGAGAGCAATGTTTACATCATGAAAGAGGAATATGAAGCATGCCATCTTAGCAAACTTGAGGAGTCATGGTTATGGCATAGGAGATTGGGACATCTCAGCTTCGATCATATCATCAGACTGAGCAAGAAGAAAGCGGTCAGAGACATGCCAGAAATAAAAAGGCCTTCTAATACCATATGCAAATCTTGTCAAATGGGTAAACAGACCCGCACATCCTTTAAGGCCAAAGATGAGTTATCAACAAGAAGACCACTCCAGCTTGTGCACATGGATCTGTGTGGACCTGCAAGAACTAAAAAACCAAGTGGAGAGTCCTACTTCATGTTGATAATTGATGATTTCTCCAGAATGACATGGGTTGCATTTCTCAAGAATAAATAGGAAGCTTTGGACAAATTCAAAATATTCAAAGCCTTAGCAGAAAATCAGATAGGATGCAAGCTGAAATGCATCAGATCAGACAGAGGAGGTGAATTCATTGATTATGACTTTGCAGACCTATGCAATGAACATGGCATAAAGCAACAATTTACTATTGCAGGGACACCTCAGCAGAATGGAGTAGCAGAGAGACAAAACAGATTCAACAAATTGCCAAAGCCATGATGCAAGAGAGTAATATTCCTCAAACCTTCTGGGCAGAAGCAGTACACACAGTGGTGCATATCCTTAATAAAGCTCACTTAAGGCCAAGTAGTGACAAGACTCCCTATGAACTATGGCATGGGAAACCAGCTTCAATCAAACATTTTAGAATCTTTGGAAGCAAGTGTTACATAAAGAATAATGATGAAAATCTTGGGAAATTTGATGCAAGAGCAGATGAAGGGATATTTCTAAGATATGCATCCAAAAGTAAAGGGTACAGGTGCTACAACAAGACTCTTCGAAAAATAGTAGAAAGCATTGACGTGAGATTTGATGAAGAACTTCCAAACAATACAAGAGATACAGACTGCTGCAATCCATCAGACAACCATGAAGAAGAAAACCAAGATGATGAGGAAACAAGCAAGACAACAGAAGATACAGAGCTGAGTTCTAAAGCTCCCTCAAGACATACTCAGAAGAACCATCCTGAAGAGCGGATCATTGGAGATAGTCAAAACTAGAAGGCAGCTAACTGAACAGACAGAAGAAGTATACATAGCCATGTTATCACAAATAGAGCCAAAGAGATTTGAAGAAGCCAGTAAGGAAAAGTATTGGTCGAATGCTATGAATGAAGAATTGGACAAAATTGAGAAGAACAATACCTGGGAACTAGTTCCTAGACCAATTGAGAAAAATATCATTGGCTCAAAATGGGTATTCAAGAATAAAATGAATGAGCAAGGACAGGTAATCAAGAATAAAGCCAGACTAGTTTGCAAAGGATATTCACAAATTGAAGGACTTGATTATGATGAAACATTTTCTCCTGTAGCCAGAATGGAAGCCATCAGAATGTTTCTGGCCTTTGCATGCTACCAAGACTTCAAGGTATATCAAATGGATGTGAAATCTGCATTTCTGAATGGAGATCTAGAAGAAGAAGTCTACATGGAACAACCGGAAGGTTTCTCTTTAACAGACAAAGAAGACTATGTGTGCAGACTGAAGAAGGCTCTATATGGACTGAAACAGGCTCCTCGTGCTTGGTACTCAAGACTGGATAAATATTTGCAAAAACAAGGCTTTAAGAGAGGCGGAGTAGACAACAATCTATACATAAAATCCCATGAAAATGAACTCCTGATTGTTGTAGTATATGTTGATGACATTATGTTTGGAAGCAACAGAGAAGAAATAGCAAAAGGGTTTGCTGATGAGATGAAAATAGAGTTTTATATGTCTATTATTGGAGAGCTCAGTTTCTACTTAGGACTTCAAATTCAGCAAAAGAACACAGGTACATTCATCTCACAGGAAAAATACTTAAAATAAATGTTGAAAAAATTCAAAATGGAGGACCGCAAACCTGTGTCAACTCCCATGATCACGGGATGCAAGCTGTGTGCTGATGACGGATCTGCTGATATAGATCAAAAACTCTACAGATCCATGATAGGAAGTCTGCTGTATATGACAGCATCAAGACTAGACATCATGCTAGCAGTAGGACTAGTGGCTAGATATCAAGCGACACCTAAACAAAACCACCTTCTGGCAGTCAAAAGAATATTTAGATATCTACAAGGAACATCACAGTATGAACTTTGGTATTCTAAAGGCAAAACCTTCACTTTGACAGCATACACAGATGCAGATTGGGCCAGCTGTGTGGATGACAGGAAAAGCACAAGTGGAGGTGCATTCTATTTAGGAGAAAGTCTGGTGGCATGGTTAAGCAAGAAACAAACATCTATCTCTCTGTCTACAGCAGAAGCAGAATATATAGCAGCAGCAACATGTTGTACACAAGTCATGTGGATGAAGCAAACCCTCCAAGACATGAAGGTAAGAATTGATGAACCTATATCAATCAAATGTGATAATACAAGTGCTATAAGTATATCTAAAAATCCTGTGCTTCACTCAAAAACTAAACATATCCCAATCAAGTATCATTTTTTCCGAGAACAAGTGGCTCAGAAGATAGTAAAACTGGAGTATGTACCAAAAAAAGAACAGACAGCAGATATATTTACCAAACCTCTTGCTAGATAACCATTTGAATATTTGAGAGATAGACTAGGGGTAGTATCTATAGATGCTACTCTCTGATATGAAGAGAAAGCACAGTTTTAGGGGGAGAACAGAAACGAAAATATCATTCCAGGGGGAGATCAGCCAACAAGGGAAGCATGAAACAAGTCCTCATGATCAAAGGATTATGGAAAGAATACATCCAGCATAAAAGAGTCAATGAAAAGGCTAAAGGGTTAGTATTTTAGATTTAATCCAAAGTTTGGAGCAGCAGGGTACAAAGTCAGAAGATCTCAGAGAAAGGAAATGCAAGAAATGTTGAAAAAGGATAAAAACAAAGGATCAAAGGATAGAATCTACACTAAAAAATGTGCAACCCCTTGCCATTGATGTCAAAGGGGGAGGAAGAGCTAGCAACAGAAGGAAGGGTCCTAAAAGGAAAACATAGGAAGTATATTGCCATCAATGCCAAAGGGGGAGACTGTTGGAAATGTTGTCATTAATGGCAAAGGACAGCAGAGAAGAATAGAGGGAGAGTACATTTACAGAGACATGGTAGCAAAAAGAGAGGTAGCAGAGGCAGCAAAAAGATACCTACATAGAGAGCTGCATAGGCTGCATAGGACTGTAGTAAAGACAAAGTAGAGGAGAAGGGTCAATTCTGTGTGGAGAATACCTGTAACTCGTGAGCTGGGTGTAATTAAGACTCTGTGATTTGTTTAAAGTCTATCTGCGCGTTCAGTGATGAGAATGTGTTCCTGATGAATCCTTGTAACCAATACGAACCTCGGTGATTGAGTTATATGTATGTAGGCTGTTGAAATCTCAGTGGAACACGAATTAACTAGGCGGAATTTATGAGCAGTATGAGCTCTGTGTAATTAGTTTGATTGTGATTCTGGTGGTTTTTATTGATACTTTGTTCTAACCGATGAATTGATGTCAAGCCTGCCTATTGACTACAATTCAAACCTCACATTGTTATGAACTCTGTAAGGCAACTGGAATACATGGGAGTCGACCTTGACTACCTCTGAGCTTAATTCGCATATTGGACCGGTGTTGAATTGAACCTGATGAAATTCGACTGGAGGCAATTCCCATTCTCATCATTTAACCGGCATAAGTGAAATAGAGATGTGTATTGTTGAAATAGGCAGAGGCTGAAGCTGTGTGTGGACAGAAGCGAGTTTCATTGAAGGCGAAGAGAGGAATTCATAAATAATAAAGGCGGACGGAACCCTGAGGGAGAAAGCAGTGGAACCTTGCAGGAGTGAACAGTAAAGGCGGGTTTCTGGTTTTGATCGCACCACCTTCGTATGGTGAGCGATATTCAAGAATTTGGAGTGATTCCATTGACTACCTGATACGTGGCCTCAAGTGGTCTGGAGAAACCGCTCTCATCATGCATTATAATTCATGCATCTAAGCCAAGCGATATCCGTCGGATCACACGGGGCAAGGCGGCGTGCTCTCCGTCGTCGGATGAAAAGGGCGAAATAATGCCAAGGTCAAGTGCTAAGCACTATATATATCAAGCTGTTGTGATTATGTGCATTTAATCTACGCGACACTTGTTAATTACCGTCGGATCAGTTGGATGGGGCGCAACGAGATTGCGACCGTCGAATGAAATGGTATGTATGCGTGGGTCCAATATTGTTTTATTGTTGACAGTTGATTTGTAATCAAGTTGGGGTTGTATATATACAGTGTTTGAATAATTGCTGAAGGTTCATATGATATAGTTGGATGCCATGGTATTAAATCCACTAATCCAAACTTAGGAGATGTGATATATTACGGGGTTTGGTTTATGTGATATATTGCGAGGTTGGTTGAACCAAAACCAAGCTGAAAAGTTGAATGTACAAGGTTTGTTAATGAACGTTGAGTCAATGTATGCAAGGGTATTCGAACATTGGCTGGGTTTTATTAAAAGAACATCGTATATGCTTGAGGGTTTATAACCTTATTAAAGGAAGGTTCTGCACAGTATTGAAATTGTCAATTGAGATTATTGTGAGTTGCCAGAATTGTGGATTTGTAGTGGAGGCAATTTTTGGGATTCATTTTTAAATGCACAGAGAAAGTTTAATCTGAGTTGATAATGCTGTGACCGAATATATCTATGTATTTAGATAATCATGTGTAAGAGCTCAATTTGTGCAGGAATCGAATAGTGAATTCGAAAATTCAGAAAGTGAAGTTAGCCTTCGATTAAGAGTTGGAGAAATGAAATTGACTATGGTTTGAACCATGAAATAAGGAAAGCTTCCACATGTAAAGATTGCCATATTGTGAAGTTATTTGGGGGCATGGATTTGTAAATCAGTTATACATACATACATACACACACACACACACACACACACACATATATATATATACACAGCCGGTACACAATTTCAGTGAACAGGTGAATATGCACAGGAATGAAAATGTGGGTTTGACAGGTATACACGCACAGGTGCATAGAGTTACAGTAAACAGAGGTATACAGGACAGTTGCATGACAACGACAGAAAGGACAAAACCAGCAAGCCAAGAGCTGAGTGAAGTTTATATACTGTAACTGAAAATGTAAATGTTTTATTTGTTTTATATTGTTTGTGATGCAAAGGCAAGTATCCTAAGGAAAATAAAAATCCCACTATAAAATGGAAATTTGTACATATTGTTATAATTTTAAAATGAGTTGGACAAAGGAATGAGAAGACATAAGCCAAAGAGTTATGTCTGTTCACTCCTAATTCCATGTGGAATACAAACAGTCATGTGATGAACTCTATATATAATATCAACTTGATATGCATAGAGAGGTTAGAGAGTGTAAGGATAGAGAATGTAAAGTATAGAAGATTGAGGCAGAGAAGATAAGGAAGAGAGGAGAAGAAAGAGATGCTACAGAACAGAGCTAATATCTGAGGTAAATCAACAAACATTTCTTTTGATAAATTGAGGAAGTTGGAGCTTCCCTATCAAGTTGAAGCTTGATAGCTATCAGTTGTAGCTGACTGAGGTTGGAGCCTCCTGTAGGTTGGTGCCTGCAGAAAATTGAAGGGAGTTGAAGCTTCCTTGCAAGTTGTAGCTTGCAGAATTGAGGTTGGAGCCTCCTGTAGGTTGGTGCCTGCAGAAAAACAGTGGTGAGAGGGAGTTGGAACTTGCCTTTGCATCACAACAATAATAAGATGTGGTTTTCTCCCTTTATGGGTTTCCACTTATATCTGTTGTCTCTATCTGTGTTGCCTGTGTGCTGAGATGATTTATCAAATCTACTTAATGTTTACTGCTCTCATAATAAGTTTAATGTCACATTAATTTAATACTTGCTGCAACATATTAAGACTGTTCATATACTAAGGTTGAATACAAAAGTAAGTTGTAAATAAGCTGATGAAAATTTAAAAATCTCATGTACGTGTTAGTGATTCCTTCCCTTGAGTTCAACTTAGAATTCAGCAAATTTTGCATATTTCTTTCCACAATGATTTTATTTCATTGCTTTGATCTTTGTTATTTTTTTAGTTAGTTTTTTGTACAAATAATAGATGCATAATATAGCCCATTAATATTTGATTGGATTGTCTCTTTGTTATTGCTTAACGTGTTAACGTGGATTACACTTTGTCAAATGACATTTACATGATACACGTTCATTTCAACATACCACTAAAATGTTTTTGAAAACTAATCATCTAAGCTCTCTATACTTAAGGATGAAATGATTTTTTATATATTTCAGCACATCTTAATCCGTCTTATCTTCATCAACTTGATTTATGCTTTGTTTATTTGTTAGTGGGTAATTTGGGTGAATCTTAGAGTAGTGTTCCTTAGTTCTATAGAAGGATTCACATAGGGTCATTTCAGTCTTCTCAAATTGGTCCTTGTGTGTCTAAATTTATTTGATACAAGTTGATGATACAAATTTTCTTTGAAAATGTTATTGATACTTGTTTTCTAATTGTCTTTAGTTTTTAATGATGATTGATAGGTTTTCAAAGAAATAATTTGTTGAGTCCTTCCTTGCATGTCTACTTATGTGTGGAAATTTTGCTAATTTATTTCTTGCAAAAGGAGTTTATTTTGTTGTGCATGGCTTTGTACTTTGTATGACCATACACGTCCTTTCAAATGTTGGTGTGGGATATTTTATGGTTTGTTGCCCATAAAAAACCCACCTTAACCCTACACCAAGGTCCTCCTATCCATTTTAGTGATGGATCATGGTGTGTTCAAGTGTCTCCTTTAGATTCTCTTGCATTAGTATAGATGCAAAATTGTGGTTTTCCATTTGATGTGTATTGCCTTTGTAGGTACCCTTTTTGGATTTGTCCTTAGTTGCATGTTTGGCTACAATAGATGTTTTGACCAATTCATTTGGGTCTCTTTGTTAATTTAGATGCCTTATGGTATATGTGCACTAATTGAGGTCTTTGTCAGTCATGGAGCCTCTCTTGGTTATTGATTTTGACTTGTTAGGATATGCTCATTTAGGTGTTTATTTAGTTAAACTTTACCTTAACTCAAGTGGTTTTTCCATGTGTATCAATTTGTTATTTTATTTAATTGTTACTTCAAAATCTATTGCCCTAGTGCAAAGCCTCTTTGGTACCTTCCCCACACCTTGTTTCAAAATGTGACGTACCCGTCCCTGCAACATAGTGAAAAACATATAATTGTCAAATAAAATTTTACACAATTTAGCAGCATTTAAATGTGCACTCTTATTTCAAAGGTAAAAATATTTTTCTTTAATTATTTATTTTTATTTTTTATTTTTCATTTCTTTCTTTTGAGTTTTTGATTTTTCATTCTTTTTCTTATTTTTATTTTTCTATTTTTCTTTTTTATCTTTTTGAAATAAAAAGAAATTTACAAACTATTGTAAGGGTAAAAATAAGTTACAACAACGTCTTCAGTAATACTCATGGTAGCTTTTCCTTTTTTTGTTTGGGGAATGTTTTTCAATATATTAACAAGTTCTTCTTCAACATTGGAATTCTCTTCTTCATCAGTGAGGGTATATTCTTTTGGCATCATTAATTTCTCATCTGTACCTTTTATTGATGATTTCTTCTGTTGTTCCTTCCCCTTGGATTCCAAGGATTCAATATAGTCATACAATATCTTCTGGTCTTCATGTATCTCCAAGGTATTTGTTGAAGAGAATTTAGTTCTTTGTCTTTTTCCACATTGGCAAATGCTTACTCCTTTTTTTGTTCATCTTCGTTTTGTCTTTCCATGGCCCTTGTGACCCTTCTAATATACGTGATGGGTTCTTTTCTTGGTGCTTGTGTTGGTTGAGATTGAGGTGGAGGTATCTCAACTACTTCCTCTTCCTCCCTTGGGCCTTCTTTCTCCATTATTCTTTTTTCCTCATAGATATTTTCAACAAACTGATTATCTTTGAGAAATTGATCCCAAGTCTGCTCATACTTCTCTAGTTCTGATTCTTTGATTAAGTTGATGAGGCCATGGTGATCTAACCTTATCTGCTCATTTATGGGGTGTTTCTGAATCAACTTTGCAATTTTGGTGAATTAGATAGTATGACACATTTAACATTTTGTCTCCCTTCAAATGTTGCAAGATTATCATGTGGTATAAGTAAATGAGGTTTAATTTTCCCTCAAAAGTCACATTTGAACCAAGAAGGTTAATTCATATCAAGGATGTTTTCACCATGTGTTAGCTATGCCTCTAATTATCCTACCATTTTAAACTCTTGTTTTCAATTTATACAAAATTTCATCCAATACATCCAAAGGGTTAAAACTGAGACTTACACCACAATCATTAATAGCTTGAAGTCTAAGGGTCACAACTTTGATGCCATGTTAAAATTTCATCTCATGACAATGGATCGACACTCATAGAACTTCAGCTCTACAACTGAATTTGAAACCTTTTGAAACAACTACCAAAACTTTAGATCCGCAAACATCAAAATGTTGTATTGAAGATTCAAGAGTTTAGACATTGCATGGAAAAATGTTAGATCTTTCCAGCAACAAACATGAATAATTCTAAGGAAAGGTAGATTTGGAAAATCAAATCAGCATGCTATAGTGGCAATCAATAGAAAATATATACCAGATCTATGAAGAAACCAGATTAGCACACTACCATCCCAACAATGAATAGAGAAAAATTAGAGGTGAAAAAATCATATCAACACACGGAATCTCTACTAGTAAACATATCTTTCTATTAAACGACAAAAGAAGATTAATAAACCAAAATCAGCTTCTCCAAAGAATACAAAGAAAAAATCAACTAAATTCTAACAAACTCATGAAGGGAAGCACTATCACCAACAACCGTGTCTCTCACATGCCAACTATTACTGTATAATGTAATATGTTTCTCCTTCTTTTTTATAGAGTAAGAGGGCATGTTATAATGGAAGCCTCTAGAATTGAGCACTCCACATGACCAAGTTCATCACTAACCTAAGAGAGTGCACCCTTTAATGGAATCTTCCCCAACTAGAGAACCTCACATGTGCTTACCTGATAGCTCGTGCTAAGCATGCTTCTCCAGTAACTAACTTATGTAGTGCCCCTTGAATGTGCTAATGTCATCATGTAAGAACATGCTCACATGTGCCAACTCACTGACTCCAAATATTTTTATGCAACACCATGTGTCTTTATGTAAAAGCTTAAGTAGTGCACCCTCATAGTCCTAATTAACTCCAAATGGTAGAAATAGATGAAAAGGGCCTATGATACAACTTGCCTCCATGAGAATTTCTCCCACTGATGCTCCCCTCTCATATCAAGAGCCAAACATTGTTTGAGAAACAAGGAAAGTAACAACCCTAGACATATTGGCACTTTATGAGAGAAGCCAATGGCAATGGAAAATAGGTATATAATGAGTTTAAAAAATAATGGATTTATGTTTAGTGTTTCAGTCTTTGTTTGTTTTTTCCTTTTATTGTGGATTTAAAGAAATATTCCTGGATAGCTTCATTTTTTTTTAAATATTTTTTGAGAAATAGGGGTAGAAATGATGGCATTTCTTTGTGAAACATGGAGGGTTTTTCCAAAATGGGATGACTTTCTCCCACAATACATTACCTGTACAAAAGTAGGAAACATGTTCCAAATATGATGCTTTTGATGGGGTTTTCTTTTATGATGTGTTTCACATAGTAACCACTTTTTGACATCATGTTTTTTGTAATGTAGCTTTTGAGCACAAACTTTGACCTAGAAAAACTAGATACCTCTTTGGTTAGGGAAAGACATCAACTGAGATAAATCTGAAGCAAAATGAACCTAGAATCCATTCATAATCTAGATTAAAGGGAAATACCTTTCCTAAATAAGTTCCTTTTAGCCCATGGGAGTGTGGTTCAACAACAAGTTGGATGGTAATCAAACTTGTATTAATGTTGAGACCTTGGTCAAGTGTCCCCCCTCCCCTTACGTGGTGTGGATGATGCCAAGGGCCAGTCCTAGGTGATTTTGATGGCACAAAAGTGTCTCAAAAATTCCACTCAAAACAAGTTTTCTTATCTAGAAGACCTCTACTAGGATCCTTTCCAAAACAAGTTCCTTGTATCTTTTAGTTGTCATATTCGATGGCTCTTCCTTGTTATATGAGTTGAAAAATGTGCACTGCTGTAATGATTATTTTCATGATTGGAAAATCCTAGATAAGGATTGAACCCCAAGGCCAAAAATTACCTAGGGACATTGCATACTTCCATTAGAGAAACAGTAAAAAATGCATTTCAATCTACTTGGATCATAAGCTATAACCAAAGATGTTGTATTGTCAAATCCATGAGAAGTTGGGGTAGGATGATGGCCCACAAAACGCAGAAAGGATTTGCAGCAAGGTAGACTTCAGTAGGTGTGCATTGCTATTGAATCGAATCTCCATAATGTGTCCCTCTATGGTGAGGATGCATGGTAGGACATAATGGTTTAGAGGGAGGTGAAGTAGAGGGGAATATATTGCCAAGGGTGTATGAGTTTGTTTCAGGCTGCAGTGGATTCATAAGGGATATGAGGGCTCAAAATTCTATTTTGAGTTTTTGAAAAGAAAAGTGGAAATGAACAGGGTCTTGGATTGCTCCATGCAAATGGTTCTTTTTTTGGCACTCCAATTAACATTATGTTCAAATTGCAATTTCAAAATAATTTTCTCCTTATACCATGATGGATCATGTAGTGGCTGCAAGAAATGCTTATTGTAGGTTCAATCCTCATAAGGTTTGTATTGGTGGCTAGAGCAGGTTGAAGAACGATGACTTCTCAAAAGAGGAGGATTTTGCAGTACTTAGCTACATGAAGAATGGGAAGTCTATGGGTATAGAATCTAGATGGAATTATGTGTGAATTTACAAGGCCAAGAACCATGATTAGTGACAATTTTTGTCATTTGGCAAACACATTCCCAAAAAAGAAGCCACAAACACAATTGATGATTGGCATCCAATTACATCGCTTATTGTGGCACACAAGATCATGGCTAAAAAAGAGACTCTAAGAATCTAGGAAATTCCATGGAAGGTTGTCTAACGATAACACAAGTTTTGTGTACAAACAAGTAATCTCAGTACCATGTTTTCAACATGTAAAACCTTCAAATGTGCAGAAAAACTAGCCAACAACCCCTTTTATTTGAAATTGCATTTGACAAAGCTTTTGACTAAGTGAATTGGAGTTTCATTATTCAAATGTTGACTCTTTTGGAGTTTGGACCTATATGTGTGACTATGGAGAACACATTTTTCACTAATACATTAGCTTTTATATACCAAATATTTCTTAGAAAAGTTTAGTTGATGATGCTCACACTTGTTTAGACTCTCTTCCTAACTATAATCCCTCAGCTTGGACATTTACCCCACCCTGGATGGTTGTTAGATATTTTCGTATTCCCTTTAGTCTAGATCTTTTGCCAATATCCATGTAGAATTGGTAACTTCAGCAACTAGAAAGGAAACTTCTTGTTTAGCATCATTGATACCTTCCCTTTATGATGAATTTGACCATGGTTGCACAATCCTACTAGACTTGCAAATACATTCTGTGTCTTGTTGGTTGCATAGCAAGGCTCGATATCAATAGTAGAGTAGATTTTGAGATTGTAACCATGGTCCCAATCAAACAAAAGGGTCTTCCATTGGCCCCTTGGGATGTGTTACTATCCCCAAGGATGTCAGGGGGCTTGGTTTGATCAAGCTTCCCACTCAAGTGTCTATTTTGGCTACCATATGAGTGTCAAGGGGTCTAGAGGGTGATGCTCCATGGCAGGTTTTGTTTTGACCTGTAGGATGTCAACAAGTGGGGAAAGTGCAGGGGGATTTTTCTTTGTGTGATATCATCTCCTTCATCCTCCCCTTGTTTATGATAGTAGCACCAGACAGGTACTTCCAAACAGATTTGAGTGTCTAGACATGTGATTCGATGAAAAGGGAATTTCATCCAAGTGTATATGGTATGAAATCTGCATTGCAGCATAGTGATTTTTGTAGTAAGGATCATTCCCAATAAGGTTGTAGAACAAAATTTTGTAGATCAGCCAACAATAGTGGCACATTGCATCCATACTCATCTTGAGAGAGAAACACGAGTTGTGTGGAGTGTTCAAAACGGTCATGTGCGCTACAGTAGGGCCACATGTGCTGTGCAAAGTGAGCAGAGTAGTCACGCGTGCCACAGGAAGAAGTAAACTGTTGCACGTGCTGTGGGCAGGGGGGTGAAAACAACCGCACATGTGACAAAAAGGCTGCACTATAGGTTGAGCATATGGCAAGTCGTGTGGTTGCTTAGGAGAATTTGGGTAGTGCAGTTTGCACAGGTGCCCAGAAATTTTTTATAGTTGTTGGAGATTGTAATTTTCCACAAAGGACCATGCTTCCAGTAAGGAAACCCTTGAGCGATAATATATTATTTAATGAACACCAAATTTTGATGTGCATATTTTCTGTGTATGCATGTGTAGGATTGGTGTACAATTTGCTACCGCTGATTTTATTTTATTTACCTGTTAAATCCCAACAATGATTTTTATTTAGTAAGCTGGAACTTTAATTAATTTACAACAAGGAAATTTACTAGAAACTAAATTTTCCAGTTCCCAGGGTTAAGAAAATTTAGCACACCAAATTCTAGGTCTCAAGCTCACTTATTTGAATTTCCTAGAGTAATTGGTTAGCATGGAAAGAAATTGTGGGCTTGGCTAGGTGGAACATGAAAGACAAATTGGGATCTAGCACGCACTCCATTTGTAGTTGGAGACGCAAGTGATTGCCTTCGATAGTTGTGCCACCATCATGCTCACACATTCGACAAGAAAGGCATCCTCTTTTGGGGATACATGTGAGATGAAACTAATTGATATTAGATGAATTGGTAGTGCTTGTCTCAAGAGAATGAACTTCTCGACCCTATTAAAGATTCAATTATGGAGTTGGTCAATCCACAACAAGATCTAATGAAAATAAACGTTGGAATGTCAGCTCCATTTTAGAAGGACTAGGGGTGGAGTTTTGGTAAGCCTTTGAAATAATATTTCTCTTCTCAACTATACTCAATATTGCATCAACAATATCCAATATCCCCCTGAGCTCAATGGAAATTAGTTTCCATTGAATCATCCTAATGTTCGATATCTTTAGTAGAAACACTACTTTCTCTTGTAACAGTTCTAGTTTCTTCTTCTTTTGGCTACACTGCATTATGGGATGTGGGTTTAATGCCAAATTTTCTCCCTCTTCTCAAATATTTGGATCCACAACATATACACTTGGTAACAACTATTTTGCATGTTCTTGAGCCTTTTATGGACAATATTAATCCTGCTAAAACCTTCTTTAGAGTTTTAGGAGCTTGGACCACGCTATAGCACGTTTGAAGTTTGTCATTTTCAGGAGAAAGAAAGCAGAGTGGAGAATCACAAGCAGGTTCCAAGGGAATGTCTCCTCTGAAAAAAACTGCTAGGTCAGAGGCAATGCAAATTTCTCAGCTTGACACATTGGTTCCTTATCATAGAAGACTTATTTTGAAGGCTTTGCCTTAGGATCTATCTCTTGGCACATATGCTCCTGGAAATACTACTCTACTATAAGATCTGAAGAGAGTTCTTTGCCATTTTTCTTGTGCACTATATTTAGAAGATCAAAGGACTTTGGTGTTGGGGTCTTTTCACTTGCAACTATAGTCACAAGTGATCTTATTTACAAAGATCCAACTTGCTATTTTTCTCTAGATGATGCTGGTCTTCCTAATTCTTTTTTGGATATCATCATGGTTGGTATCCTCCCTCTGCAGATGCAGTAGATTGTATACCACAATGCTTAGATGCTTTGTGACTAAATAACCTTAGACTTCAAGCTATTAATGATTGTGGTGCTCTAAGATATTTTGTGAATTTTTTTACATCAAAATCCTACTTATGTGCTTTGGCAGGTGACACTCTTAGGTCCTTATCATCTTCCTTAGATTAGATGATACAACATGCTCCTTTATTTTAGTTCACAATCGACATCATGATGATATAGGATTGATTAGTGTAGCAACCAAGAATGTAATACAATAATTGTGAATTATTTCTATGATCATGGTACAATTAAAAGTATTTTTGACTACTTTTGAAGCAATTGTTCATTTACTTTGGATAGTACCATTATCTCATAGCAAGGAATGAAAACAAAAAATGACAAAGATATTGAAAATGACAAGCAAGAGCATGCACCTTGGTTTTTAGAAACATATGAAGCTATTGCATCCTTTTGGAGTACCTTGTGAATTCTTCTTTTCTATTAATTGTGACATCTACATCATAGCTGTTAGTGCAACTAGGTTTTGGAGGCTTTGTCACTGTTCCAAGGGATCGAGAGGTTTTTGTCTGCACCTTGCTAGATCAAGTTCTCAATGGTGTTCTACCTGTCTGGAGCATTCCAAATTTTTGTCGCTACAATCCAAATTTAATTACCTTTGTTTCCATTACTACCCTCATTAGGAAGAAATGTTTCAAATTTTTGTGAACATGTAAGAGAGAAAAAGAGGGAATCCCTTTAGTAAGTGGCAGCCATTATCTAAACCAAAGGAATTTTGTGGATTGGGTTTAGAAAACATATATTCCTTTGGTAAGGCTTAGACAACCAAGAGTCTATAGAGGTTGATTTCTAAGAAATTCATACACAGGAAAGTGATTATTTGTAAGTATATAAAACCACTATCAATGGAAGATTGGATTAGCTAGGTTGTCTTGTTGATCGTCACATTATAGAACTGGGGAATCCATTACATGGCACAGGCAACAGATGCAATTTCCACACCTATTTGGAACCAGAAAATCCATTTCTTAGCACAACAACATATCCAATTCCCAAACCTATTTAGAACGAGGGATAAAAAAGTGAGGTAGAGTTGAAGTTATAATAGAGGGAAGCAGAATAGTGTAAGGAATATCTAGTACAACTTTAGAAGAATTACATTAGGCTTAGAAAGGAGGAGGATTATTTTGTCTAGTCAAAGAATTCTACCATAGGGGTATATACTTTGAGGCTAGTATATAAATATATATTTTCAGATAATTCATGAGGAGCAACCTCGTAGTGGAAGAAGCTCTAGAAGTTAAAAAATATTAAAAAAACTAAGTGACTAGATGCATATATACCTATGAGTGATATCGTGTTCAATTTTAAAATACTGTGTTTTGAATAAAGACGTAAAGGGTTGTAAGGCATTGCGTCGTATGGTGTTTTGATGTATTTGGCTTGCTAGACACTTTGACATCTTTGAAGGAAGATTTAGCCATCGTTTCAATGTGTCTCCAAGTCATGCCTGAGCTTTCAAAGTAAAAAAGCCTGTAACACGGGTAAAGAAAGGACATTGATGCATCTTTCTATTATTAAGAGTGGGAATGGTGTTATTTCAATTTTCAACAGTGCCAGTCAAGGTCAACAAGAAAAATATGTTGCAGGAGGTATCCTATACCATAGTGATTCTATTATACTCATATCTTCAAAAATTAAAATATTTATTGGTACAAGCTCTAACATTTGTGATGAAATAAAGGCACTAATTTTTTTGTTAACAGTAGTAGTAGAGGAGAAGGTGATTGAATTCTAGGTCTTTGGGGATTCCTTGGTTATCAATTGGTTGAATGGGGCTTTAGGATGGAAGAATTGTTTTCGCAACCCATTCTGGAGTAGTTGAAGACAATCAAGGCACAGTTCTTGAAGATATCATTCCATCATATTTATAAATAATTTAAGTTAGAGGCTAATGGACTGTCTAAAGAAGGCTTGCTAATGACACAAAATGATGGTTTAACATGGGAAAGTAGTTATGGTGTAAGACTCTAGGAGAGTTCATTACAAGAACTAGGCCCATGACCTCATATATATATATATATATATATATCAGTCAAGTATTGTCTTGTGCTTTCGTTCTTTAGTCCCTCAGGTCCATCTTATTTAGTATCATTTCAAACATTTGTACAAACTTTGTCAACTGGTAGGTACCCCAATAAGAAATTGAGCACAACAACATTAACACTTGCAGATTCAACATGTACAATTAGAAAAGTTCACATGAGTCCTTCCTATTATCACTTTGTACTTCTTTTAATGCATGCGAAATAACCGTTTAGTTTGACCCTAAGTACCACCAATAGAACTACTAAATTTACACCATATGCAAATAATTGAATTCTATTGATGGAAAAATAATTGCCTCTTTTATTATTCGAAGCATCCATTGTATCTATATATTGTTCATAAACATTAAAATTTTAAAAATAGGAGTGAAAAAATATCTTTCACAAAGCAATAATTAGATCATACTAGCAAGCCAAGAACCTTCAAATTATTAATGACACCATTTCACAAAGATGCAAATAATGGACATTTAACACGTTCCTCAATCTTGATAGAATATAAATTTTTGAATGATTGCTTTCATGTAAATGTACTCCACAACATGTTATATTTTGATATGTGTAGGCACATATTTTCTCAAGCTCCACACAAAAGAAGGTTTGAGAACTAAGGAAAAATATTTATGATGTTACTTATTTACAAATTTGAGAAAGCCTCAAGGGTTACAATCAAAATCTAGAAATTTTGTTTCCTGGTGGAATGTGAGACATTCTTGGATTTGTATAACACTTCAATGCTTGTTTAGGATCTAGGTAAGTGTGAATGAATAAAAGCTTTCTATCATTGTTCTATATTGGATTCCCATTCTCTCTAAGTTATCAAAGGCAAGTTAAAACCTGATTAGACTAAGGGACAACATATTCCATTGCCAAACTTTAACCTTACAGGGAAGTGCACTACACTTGTTTGATACTTCCACACATTTTGAGGGCATGCCAATAGAAATGTCAATGTTGTTGGATACACTGGCGTTGGTTAGTTTTAGAAAAGTTCTCTTTGTCAAATATGTTGTTTTCATGAAGTAATATTTCCAACCAAGAGGATAAAGACTTGGCATGTCTAGGACATAGTGGTGTTATTTCTTGCCTGTATTTGTGATTTATTAGTATTCCACCACTAATAACTTCATTATGTAGTTGTCTGTTTAGTAGTATATTACAACAGTGACTTGTTAAAGAAAGATTATTATAGTTTGTTTGAATGTCATAAACTGGAAGGAAATCTAGCTTTGAATTAGAAAAAGGGAATATATTCTAAAAAATATGTTTTTTGATCAAATATAGGCCCATTGCCTGATCATTAAAAAAAATTCACACAAATAAATAATGATTTTACACACGATGAATTACAAAATTCTCCAGCTCAAAAACAAGTTAGCACATTCAATTTTGTGTGCATCAGAGAAAAATGAATGAGTAACATCAAGTTTTCTTTGAATATTTATAGAATAATTTTAGAGATTCTAAATGGAAATTGTGTGTGCTAATCTTGCTCAATTAATTACAAGGAAAATAAGGGGCATACATAATTTGTTTGCTTATGGAAATTGGATTCCTTTTCCCTTGGAATAGTACGTTGATAATTGAAGGTCACTATATTGAAGCTATATTCCCGGTTAGTATCACAATTTACAAAGTCTTGTCTTATTCTTTTTTAGTTTCTTGTTGTAATCTTGTGTCAGCAATACTTTGCTCCACACTTTAGATTTCTACTAACCAGTTTTATTGTTGAAGTGTCACTACTTAGAGATAACTAGAGGAAACGATACAACTACAAAAGTGGAGCATGATACATTCTTAGTAGAAATTTCTAGCTCTGTTGTGTTTATTTGTGACATTTTATTTGCTTTGTTTATACTAGTCATCTGGCCACATAGTGGCCACTATTTCCTAACTAAAGAAAACTTGGAGTTTCTTGCTTTTATGGGGATAAAATGACATTAACAATATTGCTGATGTTGAGGTATATATCGTATAAATCCTTTATAGTCTACTTTAGTTTATATTCCACTATTCATTCACTTTCATGTATTATACTTTGCATTGTAACTTTTTTTTGTTTTCTTTTTGAAGAAAATGGACTCAGTATTAATGGTAAGAATCAAGGATTGAAGAAAGAGGGGAACACTAACACTAGAGTGACAAAGAGAGAGAAGTGTATAGGTATAGCGGTATCCGTAGAGCCAATATCCCACATAAGACACACACATAAATACTGATGGTCATGTTTTTCAGAGTTGGTGAATTCACTTGCAATTCCTTGGAAAGATAATGATAATGCTTTGAAGTGATCAAACAATATTTTATCCGTAAATTGTACTCCAACCAATATTAAGTTGGAAACTCATATTGTAATACTTGACATTTTATATAATATAATTTATGTGGTTGGAATTATTTATAGTTGCACTTGATATTACTTGGTATTGTAATTAACATATGTAACTTTGCGTTTTCATATTAGATAAACATGTAATTTGTATGACATTTTTTTTAAACTTTAGTTGCAAAATCATACTAATTAATTTATGTTGATTAATAATGAACATATAAAATCAATATAAAACTATTAAAATAGTAGTTTATATTTATTAATGATGAACACATATAAAATGAATATACAAATAAAATAGTCATTTACTAAATATTTTTTATGGAACAAAATAATATATTTTAAAAAGTGAGCATTATTAAAAAAACTCATAGAGTTTTGAAAACATCTATTAACATGTGATACATATTTACTACAAATACCCAAACATATAAATAAGGGACATAAAAATAACCTTAAAAAACACATTAAAAATATATTTTAAATAGTAAATATTGTTAAGAAAATTAATACTTTCAAAAAATATATTAACATCTTATAGACATTAATGTAAATACAAACACATAATTAAATTTCAAACAATAAATAATGTTTAGTTATATATTTAAAATATAAATTTTATTTTTTTCCTTATTTTTATTTTATTTTATTTTAAAGGAAAGAAATTAAAGCTTCCCTCTTAGCCCAAGGGCAAGAGTGCTAAGGGCTAGAGTGAGGTTGCTCGCTAACCCACAAATATACTCACTTAAGATTGTTGGCCAACCCACAAGTATACTCACTTAAGAGTTCACAAGAGATGAAGCCAATACAACAATTTCCATAAGCACAAAGCCATTACAACAATGCTCATCATGTCACTAGTGGGGATTTGAACGTAGGCGAAGAAGATAACAACTATTTTTTGCATCCACTAGAAATAACCCCAATTGACTCATCATACAAAATTGATAATAAACATTGCAAAAAATAATTACAAACAAATGCCTACTCAGATACACAAACATAAAGATGTAACTAGTAAACAATAAACATCTTAAAAACATCTTCACACATTTTAAGGTAACTATTAACATGTTACATACATTCATTTTATACATGTACATGAGAAAAAAACAAGTGTCATATCAACCCCAAAGTTAAAACAAGTTCCAATTGAATTGAGGAGAAGACCTTTAGTGGCTCGTTAGCGGGCTTGATACATTGGAGTACTAGCCCGCTTGTGATATTTTGTTGTCTTTGTTGAAACATGCTTGAGATGAGCATTGGTGAGTCTTTGTGGAGCCATATTTCCAATCCCTTCACCATTATGTACCATATTAGATGCATAGACGAGTAGTGTGTTGATCCAAGATTTCCTAGAGAAATGCTTCTAGATAGATCCAAGAAAGATAGACCAATGCATAGCTTTTGAATCGTCATTTCCTAAGATGTGAATGGTTATATGATAGAGGAAAATGAGGTTATTAGGGATTTAGTCCTTAAGAAATATTCTAAATTTTGAGAATCATTAGATTTTTGGTCTTCTCATGTTACCCCATTTCTCCACTCCATTCAACATCTCAAGACCAACAAGGAAAAAACAATACAAGGGTGAATAGGTCAATTAAGCAATACCCTAGACTATGTGAGAGCATGCATGCGAGGGATGCATAAGTAATAATGATTACCCAATTTAAGAAATATGTTAACATAGTATTAAATATAAAGATCTATTGTCAGTGCACTTTTCCCTAATTAATTATTAATATCCATAAATGTTGGGACATCTTTTGGTACTAATTACATCATGGATCACAAAAGCCTAAATTCAAATAATCTCCATAAATATTAAAATTGTATTAGCTACCAAAAAACCTGATAAACAAAGATACCAATTACATCTAAATAAAATAAGCTTTTACTTTTACACACTATTAGTTCAACAGTTTCATATAACTTCCATTGTAACTTCACCTACCAAGAACTATCCCAACCCAGATCTAGCAAAGGGGTTACGACAATAATTAATTTCATGTTTACTATTGAAACCTACTTCCATGTTGACTGTTGAAACCTATTGTTATTGTAACGGCCATAATGTAAAAACAATGTGTCACAATACCTTGTATATATGGATACATACCAGTAAGACCAAAAAACCATCTGATGACATAATAATAAGAAATGGAATTCTAACAAGTTTTTTAAGATTTCTTTTTTCGGTGGGCAAAATCACATTTCAATTTCATATATAATAATGGAGTTTAACAAGTTTTTTTTTCTTTTTGCAAAATCACATTGCAATTCCATATATAATTACAAGACAAACACAAGGCTAAGAATACTAACATGATGTCTAATATACAAAGCCAAAAAAATATTGCTTATGTATCGATCAATTGATAATCCAAAGGCATCGATTTCTCCTGGTGGCATTTTTTCATGATTAATAATGCGACCTTAAATCCACACTTTCCTAGATTTCGGAATATTGACTACTTTAAATGCTTGGTTCACAATATTTTCAAATATTGGTTTGCAATATTTCCAGAGATATGATCTGTGGAAGTTAGAGATTTTTGCAAGCTCCTGAATTTAACCTAAACAGGTCATCGCAAAATTTGTGCTATAATTTTTTTCTATGAAGTTTGAGAAGCTGGAATTTTTAGAGAGCGAAGTAGAAATATTGAGGAACATCGTCACAAAATTTCAGAGCTTGGTTCGCAATATTGTCAAAGATATGATCTGTGGAAGTTAGGTATTTTTTAGGCTCCCGAATTTCATCTCAAAGAGGTTATCATGGGAAAATATTCATAACTCTCTCTTTAAGCATCGGATTGGAATGCTGTAAAAAGTGGCCGCAAGTACACGGACTGTAGTTTCTTTCCTCAATTGCAGAGCCAAAGGAGGAAACAGTGACACGTGGCAAGTCGTACAATTTTTCTCTACTGAACGAGTCCATAATTGGATCATTGTGGAAGATTGGACATAAATTTTCCTTGAAGAATCCAAATCAGGTCAAACCTATGACATTTGAAAGAAGCTTCAAAGGGTTACTACAAGGCCAAATTTTGGATATTGAGGATCTGCAATTACAGAGATAATTCAATTTCAATATAGAGCTCTTCAAAAGTAAGTAAAAGGTGTGTATTTTTTTTCCTGAATTGCATAAGTTTTGTGAATCGATTCCAAGGGAATATTATAGAATATATATCAGTATTAGATTCTAAAATGGCCCCTAAAAATAATTCAACACCCATTAAGCCTTTATAAGGCTCTACTATGACTCATGAAGACGAAGAATGGCAACATGACATATCAAATTTACAAGAGAAAGTGCAACAAATTATGCTCTCGCAAAGAGAAACAAAAAATGACATGGAAGTTTTGAAGAAAGGCGTGGAAACTAAGATGGATGGTTTGAAGAAAGCCGTGGACTCTAAGATGGATGGTTTGAAGAATGTCATGGAAGCTAATATAGATGGCATGGAAGCTGGCATGGAATCTAAGATGGATAACATGGAAGCTAAGATCGAAGAAAAGATGGAAAACATGAAGATTGATCTAAAAGCAGACATGGAAGGTTTGACAAAGTTGATATAAAAAATGTTTCCTAATGGTGAAAATATAGTAGAGGAAACTCATGATGAGAAAAGAATAAAGGTTAATCGTGATTTCGTAAACTCTAATGTTGGCGGGAAGAACCACCATATTCCAAAAATGGATATGAGGAAGTTTGATGGAAAGGATCCTGTAACATTGATACTACAAATGGAGAAATATTTTAATCTCAATAATGTGCAAAACACACAAAAGGTACACATTGAAACTTGACATTTAGAAGAAAATACATTTGTATGGTATTGATGGCTTTGTTCCCATAAAAAAATTGTCACTTGGTCAATTTTTATGGTGGAAATGATAGCACATTATGAGGATACAAAGAGCAACACCTTCTTTAGCCAATTGATAAATCTCAAACAGAAGGTTTTAGTGGGGGAGCACATTGAGGACTTCCAAAAATTGCATATAAGGGTAACTGATATTCCAGAGGAACACATGTTTGATCTCTTCATAGGTACTTTAAAGGATAACATCCAACATGAAGTTCGCGTTTTGGAACCTGATTCATTCGGGAAGGCATTCAAGTTGGCACGAAAAATTGAATGTAAAATTATGGCGAAAAGTAAGCCTACCACTCACTTCTATAAAGAGGGAAGTGTTGCTACTCCTAGATTTCCACAACCTACAAGGTTGACACCACAACAATTGGAAAAAAAAGAGCAAAAGGGCTTTGCTACAGTTGTGATAGAAAATACACTAAAGGTCATAAGTGTGCTGAGAAGAAATTATTTTACATAGATTGTGAAGAGGAAGAAGAAAATGAACAAGAAGATGATATACACCAGGAACCAGCCCCAGAAGAGGAAGAAATGAATCCGACCATATCGTGTCATGCACTGGCAGGAATTACCACTCCTCAAACTCTCAAGATAAAAGGACAAATCAAGAAGAAAAAGGTAATAGTGTTGATTGATTCAGGTAGCACCCATAATTTTATTCATTGTAAGGTAGCCAAGGAATTAAATTGTTTCCTATACCCGGCACCAGAATGTCAAGTGATGGTGGAAAATGGAGGAACTATAAATTTCTCTTGAAAATGCCATAATACCAAGCTAACCATGGGGGAATATGTATTGACTAGTCCAATGCTTTCCATTCCTATGGGAGGTGCTGATGTTGTACTAGGAGTATAATGGTTACAATCTTTGGGGACGGTAGCTTTTAGTTTTCAAGAACTTTTCTTGAAATTTTTTTCAGAAGGAAAGGAAGTCGAATTACGAGGTATTGCAGGGAAGCCAGGAAAGATAATGAGCTCCAATTTCATGACAAAGCTTCTAAAGAAAGAAAAACGGGGCGTAATTGCAAAATTATGCTCACTAGAAGTTCCAACATCAAAATCATCTATTTCTGTAGATCTCCAAAAAGCCTTGGACAAACATTCCAAATTTTTTGAAACTCGCAAAGGGCTCCCACCTATTCGTGATCATGATCATGCTATTCATATGATTCCAGGAAGTGTCCCTCCAAACATCAGGCTTTAAAGATATCCTTATCTCCAAAAGAGTGAAATTGAACATGTGATTACAGAAATGTTAGAGGCGGGTATAATTCAAAAGCTACATGGAAACCCAAGGGTTATTATGAGTGACAGAGATCCCATTTTTACTGGAAATTTTTGGACGGAGTTATTTTCTTGTTTGGGTACTCAATTAGCTCATAGCTCATCTTATCATCCTCAATCCAATGGTCAAACTGAGATAGTAAATAAATGTTTAGAAGGATATCTTCGTTGTTTTGTATCTGATAAACAAACACAATGGGTCAAGTGGTTACCTCTAGCTGAATGGTGGTATAACACTTCCTTCCATACTGCAGCAAAAATGACCCCATTTATGGCACTTTTTGGATATCATCCACCATCCATCACATCATCTTTAAGAGAAAATTCGAAGGTTCAAGTAGTGGAATATCACATCAAGCATCAACAAGAAGTTCTCCAACTCTTAAAGGATAACCTGAAATTGACACAAAATCGAATGAAATAACAGGCAGATCAACATCGCAGCGAGAGAAATTTTGATGTAAAAGACTGGGTATTTTTACGGCTACAACCATATAAAAAAATATCCCTTAAGCAAGCTAAGAACGATAATAAATTTTCGCCGAAGTACTATGGTCCTTATAAGGTGTTGCAAAACATTGGTGCTATGGCATACAAATTGGAGCTTCCTGATTCTTCACGAGTGCATCCAATTTTCCATGTTTCATGCTTAAAGAAGGTTATAGGTGAAAATCTTCCAATTCAAACAATATTTACAGAACTTAATGAGGAAGGAAAAATCATATTGGAACTTGAAGCGATCACGAAAACAAGAACTCGAAAGTTACAGAATCGATCAATTTCAGAGTATCTCATCAAGTGGAAGAACTTACCCACTAAAGATTCTACATGGAAGGATGCGAATTTTATATAGAAGCACCGAGAGCTACTCAAGTGTTGAGGACAATACTTGTTTGAAGGAGGGGGGCATGTTAAGTCCCTATATTGATAGTGTAGTCCCTTATCATGTTAGTGTAGCCCCCCTTATTTTTATTTTTTTACCCCTATAAACCCCATATTATTATTATTGTTCCCTTACATTATTATTGTTAGGTCTACTATGATTACATTGTGGCCCCACTAGGATTATATTGTGGCCCCATGGACTCCTATATATAGAAGGAGGTTTTGATCATTTGTATCATCCAAGAATTGGTTCATTCATGTAATGTATTGGAGGTTTCCCCCTTGAAGTGGCTTATTTCTAAGGTGTTGATATCTCTTTTCTTCTCTTTTTGGAGTTGGTTTCACAACAAAATTCTGAGCAAAAAGACACAACCCGAATCAAGTAGAACCGTGATTAAGATAACTGAGGAATGATGAGAACTACCTTAGCTGTCGGCATGAAGAGTTGGAAGACGAAAATTTGCAAAGTAGAAAAGATATCAGAGCATAACGCAAATGAGCTGGGAGTGCAGTGCATAAGGTCAGGTAGTTACCCTAGACTCTCCCGATGAATTCCCCACCATCAGATATAGGGTTCTCCAAATCAACGGTGAGCACAAATATCCACAAATAATTAGTAACTGACAGCTGCCAGCCATTCACATGGATAAGTAACCAGAATCTCCATTAAACGTGAATTGAAAAAATATTAAATTACTCATTGAATATTGATTTCTGATTTATAAGTTGCATGTGCGAATGATCGCCAAATCCAAGTATGAAATATAAAGTTGAGTCAAGTCATAATGTTATTCAACCAAAGGACCGTAGGAATTATAACCATGCAGATGCAGCATAAAAAGAGTTACAAATCAAACTTAATGTACGACTCACATAATGACCTAAATATTGTATGTTATGATATACTATATAGTGATATTGTAAACACCTTATTATAACAAATGAATTAATGTTTGGGTGCAGTAATAGTAATATTTTTATTTTTATTTTATGGTAAGTGTTTGATAGTGGTGATAAGTGGTATCATAACGTGGTTACACTTTGGGGCCAGATGGGCTATTTAAATAACTTTGGTATTTCATTTTATTTTTTAAAATGTGCACAGTGACAGGAATATTGTTGGTAAGTTCCAACGAGGAGAGGGTCCAGTCATCAAAATCCAAGAACTACAGGGGAATTCCATCCCCTGTCTAATCCAAAAATGTGGGTACAATTGATTTTGGACCAACACCAACAAACTAGTAGATTGTTGGAAGAACAACAACGCCAGACGAAGAGATTCTTTGATACGGTTCAACAACTCCAGAGAGAGATGATTCGAGTACGAAGTGACAGTGAAAGGTTGATGAGGGAGCAAGAGAGGAAACTTAAGAGTCTCTTGAATAAGCGAAATCATCCTACAACACAACCTAGTAAAGAGAGGGACACCCATGAAGAAGGAGAGAAACAACAAGAAGTTAATGAAAATTTGGAAGGAAGTCGTACCCAGCGAAGTTACAAGAGTAGAACTTATAATGAAGTAGAATCTAGGAATATTTCGGATCAGAAAGAGCTGAAAAAGCAGAAAGTAGAGCTGCAAGGAGAGTTCTGGAAAATTAAACCTCCTACATTCGATGGAGAGGATGAAAAAGTGGCAGAAGCATGGATAAATAGTATGAACAAATATTTTCAAGTCTATGAATATAACAACAATCTCAAGGCTCACTTGGATATTTATAAATTGTGGGAAAAAGATACATTATGGTGGGAAGAGGTGAAAAATGTGTGGGGAATTGAAGACCAGAATGTGACTCTTGATGAGTTCCCACATTATTTTAAGGACAAGTATCTAACAGAGCGATTTTATGATGAAAAATGTCAAGAGTTTTAGGAATTAAGGTTGGGTCAACTGTCTATGGATGATTCCATCACTAAATTTACCTCTTTGTTAAGATACATACCATATTTGAGAGATGAAAAAGAAAAAGTACAATGATTCTTAGTAGCCTACCTTCTCACATGAAGGATAAGACTGAATTTGTGAACCCAAATACTACAAATGAGGTGATTCGAAAAGCACAAATGTGCTATCAGTAGTCCAAGGGAAAAGGTGAAGTTGGCAGAAGTTGGCCACCAAAGAAAGGGCAGAAAGGTCCCTCGAATTTTAAAAATAGCAGACCAAGAAATTATAAAAATGTTGCGAGAAATCCAGAAAATAATTTTTTTTTGGAAAAACCAACAAAATCCAAAATGGTCAATTGATGAACGACCTACTGAAGTATACAGCAGGCCAGAACTTGGATAGTCCCAGAAACCACCGATACAATGTTGGGGATGTGGTGAGGTACATTACTTTAAAATTTCCCTCATCGTGGTAGAAATGAAGTTACAACCAATCTGCATGAGGAATCTATAGTACGGCATGTTGCATGAAACATACCGAGGATCATTGTTGCACTATAAGATCACCAAGTGGATTTCAAGCCAACAATGATAGAACTGGAAGGTAGGTTGTATTCCCAAACTGTTTCCATTTTGGTTAATCCTGGTGCCAGTTTAAGTTATAGAAATCCCCAAGTAGTTGAAAACTGTAAACTGCAAATCCAAATATTTAAAATTCCCTTGTTGGTAAAATTGGCTACTAGAGCAAGGAAAAGAGTTAATGCTAAAATCTCAAATTGTATCCTGGAAATAGGAAAAAAAAATACAAATTTTTAATTGAATATTCTACCTTTGGGCTCCTATGATACATTTTGGGAATGGACTGGTTAGAAAGACATTGGTCACTAGTAGGTTGCAAGGAGAAAATTATCCATTTTAAGGCAGAAGATGGTACACGTCAAGAATTACAAGGAATTAAGAAACCACTTCAATTGTGCCCCATCATTGCAACCCTGTTGGGTAAATCCATTAGAAAGGGGTGTCAACTTTATGCTATTCAGGTGGGGTTTACTAGCTCCAAAGACAAGACCCTTATGTTTGAAAATATTCCCATTTTTCAGGATTTTATGGACGCGTTTCCTGAAAATATTCCAGGATTACTCCCAAAATAAGATATTGATTTTACTATAGAGTTACTACCCCGTGCAGTTCCTGTGTCACGAGCACCATACATAATGAGTGTGCCTGAGTTAACAGAATTAAAAATGTAGCTGCAAGAATTATTGTACAAAGGGTATATTTGACCAAGTGTGTCCACTTGGGGAAAACAAGTGTTGTTCGTTAAAAATAAAGATGGTATGATGCATATGTGCATGGATTACTAACAGCTTAATAAGTAGGCTGCCAAAAACAAATACCCATTTCCACGTATAGACGATATTTTTGATCAGGTAAAAGGAGCAACGATATTTTCAAATATTGACCTGAGATTTGGGTATCACCAAATACGGATTAAGGGTGAGGACATATCCAAAACAACCTTTCGTACTAGGTATGGACATTATGAATTTGTGGTGTTACCATTTGGATTAACCAATGCACCAACAATTTTCATGAGTCTGATGCATGGTATCTTTCACCAATTTTTGGATAAATTTTTTTTAATGTTCATTAATGATATATTGATCTATTATAAAAATATTGAAGAACACAAAGAACATCTACGCTTGGTGTTGAAAATGTTGCAATAACATCAAATCTATGCCAAGTTTAGCAAATGTGACTTTTACAAAGAACAGATCCAATATTTGGGCCATGTAATATCAACTGAAGGGATCTCGGTAGACCGTGAAAAGATAAAAATGATTATGGAATGGAGAGTTACTAGAAATTTAGCAGACATATGTTCTTTCATGGGCTTGGATGGTTACTACCGACAACTCATCGAAGGCTTCTCTAAGATAGCATTTCCCATTAATATTTCCTTGCAGTGGAAGGGGCGAGTATTTAAATGTACGAATGACTGTCAAGCCAGTTTTGAACGATTGAAGGAACTATTAACTACTGCCCCTATATTTAAAGTGGCAGACCCAAGTAGAGAATTTGAAGTCTTCACTGATGCTTGCAAGGAAGGGGTGGGAACAATTTTGACACGATATGGAAAGGTCATAGCGTATGAATCTAGGAAGCTAAAGGACCATGAGCAGTGATACTTTGTCTATGATTTAGAGTTGACTGCAGTAGTACATGCCCTTCGAATTTGGAGACATTACTTGTTTGGGAAAAGGTTTGTGCTAAGAACCGACCATAGTATCCTAACTAGCTACTTTAAACTATTTGATTTGAATGCCCACCAAGCAAGATGGAATGCATTCCTAAGTGAATTTGATTTTGACATCCAACATGTAAAAGGTAAGGAGAACCATGTATCTGATGCTTTAAGTAGGAAACTACATTGTATCTATGAACTTTACTTTAATCAAGCCAAATTTAAGTTCTAGGAGAAAATCATGGAGGCAGAAAAGAGAGAACCCGAGTATTAAATATTATGTCAGCAAGCAAGAGAGGAAAAAAAAAAAGGAAAGAAATCATATTATGTAATTAATGATAAACAAATTTTGATATTTCGAGGGAAGATATGTATTCCAAATCAAATGAGATTGAAGGAGATGATTTTGAATTAATATCATCGGAGTTCCTATGCTGGATATCCCAGATATAAAAAGATTCTAACAACTATTATAAAGGACTATTTCTAGCCCAGAATGTGTAAATTTTTTTTTAAATACCTGACAAAATGTTTGGAGTGTCAACAAGTCAAGGTGGAGCACCAACATCGAGTAGTATTGCTTCAGCATATTCCCATACCAAAATGGAAATGGGAAGACATTTCAGTTGATTTCATCACAGGTTTACCAAGAAGCAGGAGACACAATGATTCAATTATGGTGGTGGTGGATAGGCTCAACAATGTAGCTCATTTCATACCTGTCCAGTCAACTTACAAGACCGTACAGATTGTTGAAATTTTCATGATGGAAATATTTAGACTGCACGACATACCGAGTCTCGTCATCTCAGATCGAGATGTAAAGTTCACGTCAACTTTATGGAAGGCACTATTCATTGGTTTGGGAACACATATCCAGTTTAGTACAAATTATCATCCTCAAATGGATGGAAAAACCAAAAGGGTGAATCAAATATTAGAAGACATGTTACGCATGTATGTGATCACTAGTAAAAAATGATGAAATTAATGACTAGGTGACTAAAAATGTTAGTCACCGCAATTATTTCAAGTGAATTACTACTAAATTTGAGCAAATTTATGTGACCGAACTAAAAATGACTAACTTAAATGACTAATTTAGTCTTGGAATAAAATATACGACTAGATAATAAGTGACTAAACTAAAAGCGACTAACTTAAATGAATAATTTATTCTAGGGATCAAATATATGACTAGATAATAAGTGACTAAACTAAAAGCGACTAACTTAAATGACTAATTTAGTCTAGGATTAAAATAAATGACTAGACAATAATTGACAAAATTAATAATTATTAATGTAAATGAATATTATAGTCCAAGAATAAAAATATGGCCAAATAACAAGTAAACAAGTATATGAATTAGTCATTTATGTCAGTAATTTTTAATTTTGTCACTCCATAAATGGAAAATTGCAATTTTGGTACCAAAGTGTTACATTTCAGTATAGGTGTCTCTAAATCCATTTTCACTATTAAAATTTAGAGACAAAGGGGTCTCTGAATTTACAGTGTTAAAATTATGAATACCCTTTTGTCTCTAAAGTTTAACACTACACATGGATTCATCTACAATTAACATAATTGCATGTATCATATATTAACTTTAGACTAATAACTTCATTATAATTTTAGTAAATGTAATATTTAGATAGTCAAATTAACATTTATATTTATATTTAATATTCGGCCATAAAGTTTAATTTTTAAACTTCATTGATCTATGTTAAAATTGTGAGTTGTTTTAAATCTAAGGTTAAATCTTCATATTTACATTTAACAAATAGATAAATATAACATTTCTTATGTTAAATGTGTGGGTTCATTTAAATATAGTATTAAATTGTCATATTTACATTTGATAAATACTAAATAGATAAACCTAAAATATATATTTATAGACCTATTTAGTAAATAGGTATGAACCTTTATTAATTTAAGTATGAACCTTAATTAATATTTTAATGTTGTATGAACCTTTGTTTTTTTGTAGGTCAATGTTCTATTCATGTAGGAGAAAAGGAGTACATATAGTCGCTTACAAAAGAGGTGGTCTTAGCCCGACTGAGTTTGTTGACAAAAATTTGCACTAGATGCAAAAAAATACAAATGAGAGAATAGGGACATTTTCCATAAACGGTTGGGCTGAGGCACCAAAACACATATAAAACATAAAGAACACCAAATAGCATACAACATATATGACATGTAAGCAGCGACGTCACTCCAGCTATATATAGATATTACAACATCACTCGAGCTATATACGAATAGATAAACAGTCACCCACGCAAATGTGCAAAGCGATAACCCTAGTTCTCTAAATTAATTCTCCTCGTTACCTTAGCTTCTCTAATACGCTAATTCATTTGTTCGGTAGTTGGTTGGAATTGTTGTTTTTTTAGCGGTTTTCTACTTTTTACCTCATTAATTTGTCATCAATTGAGAAACCCTCTATCCATTCCATTATCATCATAATTATACGTGGGTATATGCTTTCCTCTAATGATCATTTTCACACAAACTCAGTTAGTTTTTTTTTGTTGAACTATGACATTTGCAACCCAAGTTTGAATCTTGCCTCCCTTTGGTAGCTTGTAAACATGGATTCCTTCGAGCCCATGTTGAAGAAATCTCGCGGTTATGACACAAATGGTGCTAACGGTATGCCCTAGAACACATCCTCATCCGCTGGAAACATGAATATGAATCCTGGCATGAATATCAGTTCTGGAATTAATTATCACTCTACACCTAACCCCAACTAGGGTCATGGGTTTAATCCCAATGCAACAGGGACTAACCCTAACCCTAACCCCACTCTCAACCTGAACCCTGAGGCTAACGAGGTTATTCCACGGCCACACTAAGGAGGATACCCACTTGTGATGGGTGGAGGGCCATACAGAGGAGGCTTAGGGGGTCATACAGAAGAGGGTCATATGGAGGGGGGCCATATGAAAATGGGAACCATTCCACCCATTTTGAAGGGTTAGGGTTTGAACAACAACATCAGCGGGGAAGTAATCAGGGGGATCTCAAGTGCAGGCATTATAAAAATGACGAGGGTTGTCCTTATGGCCTCAACTGCTGCTACAAACACGACCCTATAGGTATGCATTATTTATCCTTCACAATCCATCCCTTCAGTCTATTATGTATTAATTTGATTGATTTAGGGGTTTATTATTTTTTTGTTCTTTTGTGTGGGAATGACCTATTAACACGAAGTGGATACCATAAACACACCTGGACATAGTGAGCTGCATTTCATAACATGCACTTCGTTTGGGTCAGGTCCCAGATTTGAGCAATATCTATTCTGCTTCACAAACGAGAGACTTGACACAACCATCGTTCTCTTTATTTTTAACATCCCATTTGAGTAGGGCATATACTACAAGAAGCATAGAACCACCTGTAGATGGGGTTACAATATTTTGACCTCACCAATGAACCAAAGTCTCATTGGCACTAGTTCTAAGATTTAATACTCTATTATGTTGAAATGCTTGTTTTCCCAAAACTTTGCATATGTTTTGGCCGTAAGTTACATAAACCTCCTCCCTCTGTTATTTTTGTGTTAAGTTTTGTACCAATGGACCTTTGAGGTTTAACATTATCTATATGCACAAACACGTATGTATTGTTTTGTTTTCTTTGAAAGTCCTTTTGAAACCAATCCCCTAACCCCCCCTAAACCTCTAACCCCTTAACCCTTAAACCCTAATTCCCAACCCCCTAACCCATTTGACCTCCCATACCCCTAAACCCTAACCCATTTAATCCCCTAAATCCTAAACCCTAAACCACTAACCCATTTAACCCCTCGAACCCTAAACCTTTAAAACCTTAACCTCAACCCATTTAACCCCCTAAACCCTTAACCCTAACCCCTTAAACCCTAACCCCAATAACCCCTAACCCCTAAAATCCTTAACTGCTAAATCCCCCAACCCGCTAAACCTCTAAACCCCTAACCCATTTAACCCCCTAAACGCTAAACCTCTAACACCTTAACCTCTAATCCCTTAACCCCTTAACCCCTAACGCCTGACCCCTAAAATCCTTAATTTCTAAATCCCCTAACCCTATAAACCTCTAAACCCCTAACCCGTTTAACCCCCTAAAGCCTAAACCTCTAACCCTTAACCCCTAATTCCCAACCCCTAACCCATTCAACCCCCTAAACCCCTAAACCCTAACCCCATTAACCCCTAACCTTTTAAATCCTTAACTGCTAAATCCCGTAACCCCTTAAACCTTTGAACCCCTAACCCATTTAACCCCCTAAAGCCTAAACCTCTAACCTCTTAACCTCTAATCCCTTAACCCCTTAACCCCATTTAACCCCGTAAATCCTAAACCTCTAAACCCTTAACCCCTAACCCCTTAAACCTAACCCTTGACCAACCTAAACTCACTAACACCCAAACTCTAACCCTTTAACCTCCTAAAACTCCTAAATTGTTAACGCTTAACCCATAACCCACTAAATCCACACCCCTAACCCCTAACCCCTAAAATACTTAACTATTAGATCCCCAACCCCTAAGCCCCCAATCCCTAATCCCTTAACCACTAACTCATTATTCCCCTAACCCCTTAATGTGCTTAAATGCCCTAACCCCTAACCCCCTAATCCCTAACCCCTTAACAACTAACTAATTATTCCCCTAACCCAAATCCATAATCCCTTAACCACTATAACTCATTATTCCCCTACCCCAATCCCTAATCCCTTAACCACTATAGCTCATTATTTCCCCAACCCTTAAATGCGCCTAAATCCCCTAACCCCTAAGCCCCCAATCCCTGACTCCTTAACAACTAACTCATTATTCCCTAACCCCTAACCCCTAACCCCTAAGCCCCTATTCCCCTAACCTCCAAGCCCCTAATCCCTAATCCCTAATCCCTTAACCACTAACTCATTATTTCCCTAACCCTTATAGCAATCCTTAAAACCCAATGGGATTAGCCATTCCAAATGATATGAAGTCTAGTTGGGACTTACGATTAGGTTAATTCCCCCTTGGTTACAAGGTGGAATACCATGAGCAAAACCACGGGTTGAAAAAACAACCCAGAAACCTCTCTTAAATTTACTATTTTATCTCAATTTTATTTTAATAATTAATTGATTAATTAATTTCTTTAAATACTCTTTTAGATAAATCACATAAATTTTTTAAGGTCGCTTAGAACCACTCATTATGTAGTTCATCGTCAATGATTTTAAAATAAAATTACTAGAATAAAATTAAATTAATTTTTGAAACTTCATTTTAAATCCATTGTTGAACTTACAAGGAATACCACTCATTATGTGGTTCATCATCAATGTTTTAAAATAAATTTATTAGAATGAAATCGAATTGATTTTTGAAACTTCTTTTTAAATCAATTGTTAAAATGAGTGTCTCCCGCCCAAAACAAAGTGATTTGTTTTAAATTTCAGATTTCTCCCGCCCAAAACAAAGTGATTTTCTTTGGTCATCTCCTGCGGCTTTTTTTTTACCAGCAACTAAGCAGCGCTCAGATTGAAATAGAGAGATAAGGAGCGGCAGTCGAAGCCTCCTTCCCACCGGGATCATCTTAGGTTGCCTTTTTTTTTACCAGTAACTAAGCAGCTCTCAGATTGAAATAGAGAGATAGGGAGCAGGAGTCGAAGCCTCTTTCCCACCCGGATCTTTACTTCAGCAGGTAAGATTTGCTTCGAAATCACACCAGGAAAACCGACCACAGTAATTGTTTCGTTACAAGGTGGACTAGCTGTCATATTCACCACTTTTGATTTGCTTGTAAGACCTTTCTGGTTTATTTCAATGCAGGAGATCGAATCATTGGGTTTCTATATTTTCTATATTGATGATATAAAAGGTGAAGAGGAAAAATGGCCCTTTCTCCAGCTCAGAAATTATGTCAATGCAGGAGATCGAATCATTGGGTTTCTATATTTTCTATATTGATGATATAAAAGGTCAAGAGGAAAAATGGCCCTTTCTCTAGCTCAGAAAAATAGGGAGGATTCCTCGGTTAGGCATTGGTAGCTGTAGAAATACTAGGTCATCAAACTCTATTGGTTAAGCAAACTGCAAACATCTTCACGATCATCCTTCAACTCCCCTCACAAAGAAGAAGCTTTCCTTGCATGGAAATGAAATCCTCAATAATCAGAGAGTTCAAGAGAAGAACACCTTTAAGAATGGCAATTCTATTTCAAGCGCTGTAACTGACGGCAATGAAGTAACGGCCAAGGAAAAAAGGAGCCCATTTAAGGCAACTCATGGCACGAAATGCAGTGAGGGTGAAACTGCACTTCTCTGCAATTACCGAGGCATTCTCTTCCATGAGTTGAGGAGAGCAGCCCAAGAAAAGGCCAAGCCTTTTAACCCAACCCACTCAATTGACTTGCAGGTCCTCATAGGTAAGAAACATTACCCTATTCGGATCTTTCTCTCTGAAAACGGCCCACCACAGGAAAACCCAGAGTAGAACCCATCAAACAAAGCTTCCTTGCTCAAATCTTCATTCAAAAAAGCGGACCCATCTGCTTGAATTTTATTGAGAAATTTCCAACGAGAAATGAAGACATCCTGGGGGTTGCAAACAATGTAAACAATCTTGAAAGTAGAAGGCCTCACAAGTGGAAGTAGCAAATGGAATGGTGAATGGGTGTGCAGCAGAGTAGATTTAAATACCGTACTATTGATGGTCAGATGTAGAAATCAACAGAAAAGTTTCCATGGTGGGTTTCCATTTTTTTTCCTGAACAAGCTTGTCAATCTTTCCTGATTGCACTTGTTTGCTTGACTCTCTTTCTTTCTTTTATATATATATATATATATATATATATATGCTTGTTGAGGGATAAAAGGTTGAAATGCTTATTTAAGGCTTCCTTAATCTACTCAAATTCAGACTAATTCCACACACGCTGATAACTGGCTGTATATGAGAAAAATTAATCTACTCAAATTCATACTAATTCCACACACGCTGATAATGTAACAGATATGGAGACAAAGTTGAAGAGGCTACTAAATCTGAGGAGTGGAAGTGTCCAAAGTGAAGAGGTATATGCAATTGAAGTATTTGCATGTAAACTTGAATATAGAAATGCACCTAGGCAAAAACATGCTAATTGTTATGTTGCTTTTTATAACTCAAATTTTCAATCAGGTTTTGATAGGAAACATTGTTACTTTTAATAACTCAAATTTTCAATCAAGTTTTGATAGGAAACATTTTCTGAGATTTCTAGAAATAAAGTTGTTGAATTCATTATTGCAGGAAAAAAACAAGGTTGTGCTCGTACTGGAATTCTTGTCCATGCAACTAAGGCTATAGGATTTGCTTCTGTTGCTTATTTACTCAAGTGTTAAGGTCTTTCTGAGATAAATTTGAATTCTGCCTCAAGGGAAGCCAATGCAGTTGATTGCAGGTATAGAATTTTTGTCAAATGATGTTGGATCACCATTGCAGTTTCTGTAATTTTGCTTAGCATTTGAACAAGTATGTTCTTATCCAAAATGTGTTTTAAGTTCATATCTAGGTTCAAACTGAAAATTTTGCACCGTGGATATTTTATTTTACATTTCCATAGTTATACCTTCAGCGGTACCAATTTTTTTGCTACAAACACACTAGTGTGACGGTATGAAGTGGAAAAAGTTTAATACTGGTCAGTTTACACCACGATTTAGGCTAACATCACTTCCTACTTATTTATTTCTTGATTTTCACATGTTCGATATAGCCCGCAACACCTTTTCATTTTTTCAGAGCTATGTTTTTACACTAGTCGACAATAATTGTTATAGAAGTTCTTTGATTGTTAAAATAAAAGTAATATTTCCAAGGAAGACTTTTGGAAGTATCTGTAAATGAGGTCTTATATATGTACCTTATCGATAGATGATAGTGCATGCTATGCTCAGTGCAAGTGAAATACCAAAGGCTCTATCATCATCAAGAAAATATGGTTTTGTAAGGTCTCTGTATTATAATGAATTTCCATTGTGCTGTTGTCCACATGCTTATATTGCAACTATGAAAGTTTAGTCCCAGTTGTCAAGCCTTGGCCTTGATTCTATCCGAAGCAGCTCCTCTTGTTATAGGGCTTTGACACATGCTTACCATTCAACATAGCAGTATATGATAAACTTTTTATTCATAAACAAATGAGCAATGATGACTCAGAAATGCCACTAAATTAATGAAAAAACCATTGTTCTACGAGGATATGTCCCTTCGGGTGGGAGGGAGCACCTCCATGTTTCCCATGTTCCCAAGGTTTTTTTTTTCTTGTAGGATGCTCCAAGAAACATTTTTCCACATATCTCTTTTGGGAAATGCTTTGAAACATAGAGGGAAATGCATTTTCCCAAAAGCGTTTTTTATTTTTCCCTTTTTTGGGACGATTGAAGAAACATTTCTCTACATATCTATGTGGAAAATGTAGATGGAAAAATTTCCCTAATGTGAAGGATGCATTTTCCAAAAGGAGGATTTTTAAGAGTTTCCCTATTAAAAAATGTGTTTTTGGATGTCTCTTAGAAAAAAATAAGTTGTCAATTTTTATGGTGTCCCAAATTCTTCTACTTGCTTTTTTTCCCATCCCTATACGTGCAACCAAGGCTGTGATTCCTTGTATTCCTTCTCCAAGTGACTCTTTACTCACGTTTTGTTCACTCTTTCCAATTCCATTGCAACCCTCACCTAGTCCAATATACCATCATTTCGACACGAGTCGTTGATCCACATTATACTTTTGACTAATCAATGCTCATTAAATTGTACTTTGTCAATTTTGGATTGTTGGCCATGTTATTAGAACCCCATTGTCGAGGTTCCTAGTGTATTCAATGTTCTTTATCCACGTTTTGTTCACTCTTTCAAATGCAAGTGCAACCCACACCTAATCCAATATACCATCATTTCGACATGAGTAGTTGATCCACATGGTAATTTTGACTAATCAATACTCATTAAATTGTGCTTTGTCAATTTTGGATCTTTGGCAATGTTATTAGAACCCAATTGTCGAGGTTCTTAGTGTGCTTGATGTTCAAGGTGATCAAAGGTTATAGAGCTTTTGCCACTTTTAATGGTATGTAGAAGTAATTGATTGATTTCTAGTAATAAAAGTTTGTTCCAATTATATATTGTGCGAGCTTTTAAAAGCCAAAAAAAATCTCTATCACTTTTCGGATAATATCATTGGATTGTTTACATATATAATCACAAAATATAGCAATAAGTGAGACAAAAAACTAGATATGGAAGGCAACAACCCCCACAAAGTTATTATTCGTATACTCTTGGTTTTCTAGCACTTGTGGAATAAGTTGGAGAGCCTCCTTGGAGAGATTGTCTGCTAGGGTATTGAGTTCATGGTATATATGGCCACAAGAGAACCAATCCAACTTGTTGTAGACTTGTTTGATACCTTGCAAAATGTGAGCCAAATGAGGGGCCACTATGTTGACTTTGTTGCAGACTCAATCCACAACAAGTTTTGAATCCCCCAAAATATTTAGTTTTTTGACATATTTTTGGTTGACCACATTGACAAGAGCCTAGAGAGTTTAAAATTCAACTCTCATGTTTGTGCCCATACTTGGAGCATATTTGATATGCAAAAAATGAGAAAGTTTTGCATATTTCTTTCCACAATGATTTTATTTCATTGCTTTGATCTTTGTTAATTTTTTTAGTTAGTTTTTTGTACAAATAATAGATGCGTAATATAGCCCATTAATATTTGTTTGGATTGTCTCTTTGTTATTTCTTAACATGTTAACATGGATTACACTTCGTCAAATGACATTTACATGATACATGTTCATTTCAACATACCACTAAAATGTTTTTGAACACTAATCATCTATAAGCTCTATATACTTAAGTATGAAATGAATTTTTATATATTTTAGCACATCTTAAGCCGTCTTATCTTCATTAACTTGAGTTATGCTTTGTTTAATTGTTAGTGGGTAATTTGGGTGAATCTTAGAGTAGTGTTCCTTAGTTCTATAGAAGGATTCACTTAGGGCCATTTTTAGTCTTCTCGAATTGGTCCTTGTGTGTCTAGATTTATTTGATACAAGTTGATGATCAAAATTTTCTTTGAAAATTTTATTGATATTTGTTTTCTAATTGTCTTTAGTTTTTAATTATGATTGATAGGTTTTCAAAGAAATAATTTGTTGAGTCCTTTCCTTGCATTTCTGCTTATGTGTGGAAATTTGGCTAATTTATTTCTTGCAAAAGGAGTTTTTTTTGTTGTGCATGGATTTGTACTTTGTATGACCATACACATCCTTTCAAATGTTGGTGTGGGATATTTTATGGTTCGTTACCCATAAACAACCCACCTTAACCCTACACCAAGGTCCTCTTATCTATTTTAGTGATGGATCATGGTGTGTTCAAGCGTCTCCTTTAGATTCTCTTGCCTTAGTATATATGAAAAAGTGTGGTTTTCCATTTGATGTGTATTGCCTTTGTAGGTACCCTTTTTGGATTTGTCCTTAGTTGCATCTTTGGCTACAATAGATGTTTTGACCAATTCATTTGGGTCTCTTTGTTAATTTAGATACCTTATAGTATATGTGCACTGATTGAGGTCTTTGTTAGTCATGGAGCCTGTCTTGGTTCTTGATTTTTATTTGTTAGGATATGCTCATTTAGGTGTTTATTTAGTTAAACTTTCCCTTAACTCAAGTGCTTTTTCCATGTGTATCAATTTGTTATTTTATTTAATTGTTACTTAAAAATCTAGTGCCCTAGTGCAAAGCCTCTTTGGTACCTTCCCCACACCTTTTTTCAAAAAGTGACGTACCCGTCCCTGCAACATAGTGAAAAACATATAATTTTCAAATAAAATTTTACACAATTTAGCGGAATTTAAATGTGCACTCTTATTTCAAAGGTAAAAATATTTTTCTTTAATTATTTCTTTTATTTTTTATTTTTCATTTCTTTCTTTTGAGTTTTTGATTTTTCATTCTTTTTCTTATTTTATTTTTCTATTTTTATTTTTTATCTTTTTGAAATAAAAAGAAATTTACAAACTATTGTAAGGGTAAAAATAAGTTACAACAACGTCTTCAGTAGTGCTCATGGTAGCTTTGCCTTTTCTTGTTTGGGGAATGTTTTTCCACATATCAACAAGTTCTTCTTCAACATTGGAATTCCCTTCTTCATCAATGAGGGTATATTCTTTTGGCATCATTAATTTATCATCTGTACCTTTTATTGATGATTTCGTCTTTTGTTCCTTCCCCTTGGCTTCCAAATATTCAATATAGTCATACAATATCTGTTGGTCTTCATGTATCTCCAAGGAATTTGTTGAAGAGAATTTAGTTCTTTGTCTTTTGCCACATTGGCAAATGCTTGCTCCTTTTTTTGTTCATCTTTGTTTTGTCTTTCCATGGCCCTTGTGACCCTTCTACTATACGTGACGGGTTTTTTTCTTGGTGCTTGTGTTGATTGAGATTGAGGTGGAGGTATCTCAACTATTTCCTCTTCCTCCCTTGGGGCTTCTTTCTCCATTATCAGTTTTTCCTCACAGATATTTTCAACAAACTGATTATCTTTGAGAAACTAATCCCAAGTCTACTCATACTTCTCTAGTTCCCATTCTTTGATTAAGTTGATGAGGCCATGGTGATATAACCTTCTCTGATCATTTACGTGGTGCTTCTAAATCAACTTTGCAATTTTGGTGAATTAGATAGTATGACACATTTAACATTTTGTCTCCCTTCAAATGTTGCAAGATTATCATGTGGTATAAGTAAATGAGGTTTAATTTTCCCTTAAAAGTCACATATGAACCAAGAAGGTTAATTCATCTCAAGGATTTTTTCACCAGGTGTTAGCTATGCCTCTAATTATCCTGCCATTGTAAACTCTTGTTTGCAATTTATACAAAATTTCATTCAATACATCCAAAGGGTCAAAACTGAGACTTACACCACTAGAGATTTTTGGGCACCATACTTGCTGAAATGTTCTATTCTCAGTGCCTTCTTATAGGTACCTAAATTATCCATGCAATTTGATGGAAAATTTCAGCAACACAACTCTGATGCCATGTTAAAATTTCATCTCATGACAATGATCGACACTCATAGAACTTCATCTCTACAACTGAATTTGAAACCTTTTGAAACAAATACCAAAACTTTAGATCTGCAAACATCAAAATGTTGTATTGAAGATTCAAGAGTTTAGACATTGCATGGAAAAATGTTAGATCTTTCCAGCAACAAACATGAATAATTCTAAGGAAAGGTAGATTTGGAAAATCAAATCAACATGCTATAGTGGAAATCAACAGTAAATATATACCAGATATATGAAGAAACCAGATTAGTGCACTACCATCCCAACAATGAATAGAGATAAATCAGATGTGAAAAAAATCATATCAACACACGGAATCTCTACCAGAAAACATATCTTTATATTAAATGATAGAAGAAGATTAATAAACCAAAATCAGCTTCTCCCAAGCATACAAAGAAAAAATCAGCTAAATTATAACAAACCCATGAAGGGAAGCACTATCACTAGCAACCACATATCTCACATGCCAACTATTATTGTATAATGTAATATGCTTCTCCTTCTTTTTTATAGAGTAAGAGGGGATGTTATAATGGAAGCCTCTAGAATTGAGCACTCCACATGACCAAGTTCGACACTAACCTAAGAGAGTGCACCCTCCAATGGAATCTTCCCCAACTAGAGCACCTCGCATGTGCTTACCTGACATCTTGTGCTAAGCATGCTTCTCCAGTAACTAACTCATGTAGTGCCCCTTGAATGTGCCAATGTCATCATGTAAGAACATGCTCAGATGTGCCAACTCACTGACTCCAAATATTTTTATGCAACACCACGTGTTTTTATGTAAAATCTTAAGTATTACACCTTCCTAGTCCTAATTAACTCCAGATGGCAGAAATAGATGAAAAGGGTTTATGATACAACTTGCCTCCATGAGAATTTCTCCCACTGATGCTTCCCTCTCATAGCAAGAGCCAAACATTGTTTGAGAAACAAGGAAAGTAGCAACCCTAGACATATTGGCACCTTATGAGAGAAGCCAATGGCAATGGACACTAGGTATATAATGAGTTTAAAAAATAATGGATTTCTGTTTAATGTTTCAGTATTTGTTTGTTTTTTTATTTCCTTGTGGATTTAAAGAAATATTTTTGGATAGCTTCATTTTTTTAAAAATATTTTTTGAGAAATAGGGGTAGCAATGATGGCATTTCTTTGAGAAACATGGAGGTTTTTTCCAACATGGGATGAATTTCTCCCACAATACATGACCTATACAAAAGCAAGAAACATGTTCCAAATATGATAATTTTGATGGGTTTTCGTTTATGATGTGTTTCACATAGTAACCACTTTTTGACATCATGTTTTCTGTAATGTAGCTTTTGAGCACAAACTTTGAGCTATAAAAACTAGATACCTCTTTGGTTAGGTAAAGCCATCAAATGAGATAAATCTGAAGAAAAATGAACCTAGAATCCATTCATAATCTAGATTAAAGGGAAACACCTTTCCTAAATAAGTTCCTTTCAGCCCATGGGAGTGTGATTCAACAACAAGTTGGATGGTAATCAGACTTGTATTAATGTTGAGACCTTGGTCAAGTGTCCCCCCCTCCCCTTAGGTGGTGTGGATGATGCCAAGGGCCAGTCCTAGGTGATTTTGATGGCACAAAAGTGTCTCCAAAATTCCACTCAAAACAGGTTTCTTAGCTAGAGGACCTCTACTAGCATCCTTTCCAAATCAAGTTCCTTGTATCTTTCAGTTGTCCTATTCAATGGCTCTTCCTTGTTATATGAGTTGATAAATGTGCACTGCTGTTATGATTATTTTCATGATTGGAAAATCCTAGATAAGGATTGAACCCCAAGGCCAAAAATTACCTAGAGACATAGCATACTGCCATTAGAGAAACAATAAAAAATGTATTTCAATCTACTTGGATCATAAGCTATAACCAAAGATGTTGTATAGTCAAATACATGAGAAGTTGGGGTAGGATGATGGCCCACAAAAAGTATAAAGGAGTTGCAGCAAGGTAGACTTTAGTAGGTGCGCGTTGCTATTGAAGCGAATCTTCATAATGTGTCCCTCTATGGTGAGGATGCATGTTAGGACATAGTGGTTCAGAGGGAGGTGAAGGAGAGGGGAATATATTTCCAAGGGTGTATGAGTTTGTTTCACGCTGCAGTGGATTCATAAGGGATATGAGGGCTCAAAATTCTATTTTGAGTTTTTGAAAATAAAAGTGGAAATGAACAGGATCTTGGATTGCTCCATGCAAATGGTTCTTTTTTGCCTCTCCAAATGACATTATGTTCAAATTTCGATTTCAAAATAATTTTCTCCTTATACCGTGATGGATCATGTAGTGGCTACAAGAAATGCTTATTGTAGGTTCAATCCTCATAAGGTTTGTATTGGTGGCTAGAGTAGGTTGAAGAACGATGACTTCTCAAAAGAGGAGGATTTTGCAGTACTTAGCTACATGAAGAATGGAAAGTCTGTGGATTAGTGACAATTTTTGTCATTTGGAAAACACATTCCCAAAAAATAAGCCACAAACACAATTGATGATTGGCATCCAATTACATTGCTTAGTGTGGCACACAAGATCATGGCTAAAAAAGAGACTCTAAGGATCTAGGAAATGCCATGGAAGCTTTTCTAACGATAACACAAGTTTTGTGTACAAACAAGTAATCTAAGTACCATGTTTTCAACATGTAAAACCTTCAAATGTGCAGAAAAACTAGCCAATAACCCATTTTCTTTCAAATTGCATTTGAAAAAGCTTTTGACTGAGTGGATTGGAGTTTCATTATTCATATGTTGACTCTTGTGGAGTTTGGACCTATATGTGTGACTATGGAGAACACATTTTTCACTAATACATTAGCTTTTATATACCAAATAGTTCTTAGAAAATTTTAGTTGATGATGCTCACGCTTGTTTAGACATAATCAACCTGGCATCAAGTGATGTGCTTAGTGACTAAAAAACTATTTTTTTCTTGGTGGGGTTGGACTCTCTCCCTACCTCGAATCCCTCAGCTTGGACATTTACCCCACCCTAGATGGTTGTTAGATATTTGCATATTCCCTTTAGTCTAGATCTTTTGCCAATATCCATGTATAATTGGTATCTTCAGCAAATACAAAGGAAACTTCTTGTTTGGCATCATTGAGACCTTCCCTTTATGAGGAATTTTACCATGGTTGCATAATCCTACTAGACTTGCAAATATATTATGTGTCTTGTTGGTTGCATAGCAAGGCTCGATATCAATAGTAGAGCAGATTTTGAGATTGTAACCATGGTCCCAATCAAACAAAAGGGTCTTCCATTGGCCCCTTGGGATGTGTTACAATCCTCAAGGATGTCAGGGGGCTTGGTTTGATCAAGCTTCCCATTCAAGTGTCTATTTTGGCTACCATATGAGTGTCAATGGGTCTAGAGGGTGATGTTCCATGGCAGGTTCTATTTTGACCTGTAGGATGTCAACAAGTGGGGAAAGTGCATGGGGATTTTTCTTTGTGTGATATCATCTCCTTCATCCTCCCCCTGTTTATGATAGTAGCACTGGATAGGTACTTCTAAATAGATTTGAGTGTCTAGACATGTGATTGGATGAAAAGGGAATTTCATCCAAGTGTATATGGTATGAAACCTACATTGCATCATAGTGATTTCTGCAATAAGGATCATTCCCAATAAGGTTGTACAACAGAAGTCTATAAATCAACCAACAACAGTGGCACATTGTGTCCATACTCATCTTGAGAGAGAAACGTGAGTTGTGTGGAGGGTTCAAAACGATCATGTACACTATAGTAGGACCACATATGCTATGCAAAGTGAGCAGATCAGTCACGCGTGCCATAGGAAGAAGTAAATTGTTGCACGTGATGTGGGTATGGGTGCAAACAACCGCACAGGTGACAGAAAGGCTGCACTACAGGTTGAGCATATGGCAAGTCGTGTGGTTTCTTAGGAGAATTTGGGTAGTACAGCTTGCACAGGTGCCCAGAAAATTTCTATAGTTGTTGGAGATTGTAATTTTCCACAAAGGACCATGCTTCCAGTAAGGAAACCCTTGAGTGATAATATATTATTTAATGGACACCAAATTTTGATGTGAATATTTTCTATGTATGCATGTGTAGGATTGGTGTACAATTTGCTACCGCTGATTTTATTTTATTTACCTGTTAAATCCCAACAATGATTTTTATTTAGTAAGATGAAACTTTAATTAATTTACAACAAGGAAATTTACTAGAAACTAAATTTTCCAGTTGCCACGGTTAAGAAAATTTAGCACACCAAATTCTAGGTCTCAAGCTCACTTATTTGAATTTCCTAGAGTAATTGGTTAGCATGGAAAGCAATTGTGGGCTTGGCTAGGTGGAACATGAAATGAAAATTGGAATCTGGCACACACTCCATTTGCAGTTGGAGACGCAGGGTGATTGCCTTCAATAGTTTTTCCACCTTCATGCTCACACATTCGACAAGAAAGGCATCCTCTTTTGGGGATACATGTGAGATGAAACTAATTGATATTAGATGAATTGGTAGTGCTTGTCTCAAGAGAATTACCTTCTCGACCCTAATAAAGATTCAATTATGGATTTGGTCAATCCACAGCAAGATCCAATGAAAATAAACATTGGAATGTTAGCTCCATTTTAGAAGGACTGGGAGTGGAGTTTTGGTAAGCCTTTGAAATAATATTTCTCTTCTCAACTACACTCAATATTGCATCAACAATATCCAATATCCCCTTGAGCTCAATGGAAATGAGTTTCCATTGAATCATCCTAATGTTCGATATCTTTAGTAGAAACACTTCTTTCTCTTGTAACAGTTCTAGTTTCTTCTTCTTTTGGCTACACTACATTATGGGATGTGGGTTTAATGCCAACTTTTCTCCCTCTTCTCAAAGATTTGGATCCACAACATATACACTTGGTAACAAATATTTTGCATGTTCTTGAGCCTTTTATGGAAAATATTAATCCTGCTAAAACCCCCTTTAGAGTTTTAGGAGCCTTGGACAACACCATAGCACATTTGAAGTCTGTCATTTTCAGGAGAAAGGAAGCAGAGTGGAGAATCACAAGCAGGTTCCAAGGGAATGTCTCCTCTGAAAAACATTGCTAGGTCAGAGGCAATGCAAATTTCTCAGCTTGACACATTGGTTCCTTATCATAGAGGAGTTATTTTGAAGGCTTTGCCTTGGGCTCTATCTCTTGGCACATATGCTCCTGGAAATACTACTCGACTATAAGATCTGAAGAGAGTTCTTTGCCATTTTACTTGTGCACTATATTCAGAAGATCAAAGGACTTTGTTTTTTGGGTATTTTCACTTGCAACTATAGTCACAAGTGATCTTATTTACAAAGATCCAACTTGCTAATTTGTTCTAGATGATGCTGGTCTGCCGAATGCTTTTTTGGATATCATCATGGTTGGTATCCTCCCTCTGCAGATGCAATAGATTGTATACCACAATTCCTAGATGCTTTGTGACTTAATAACCTTAGACTTCAAGCTATTAATGATTGTGGTGCTTTAAGATCTTTTGTGAATTTTTTTACATCAAAATCCTACTTATGTGCTTTGGCAGGTGACACTCTTAGGTCCTTATCATCTTCCTTGGATGAGATGATACGACATGCTCCTTTTTTTTTAGTTCACAATCGACATTATGATGATATAGGATTGCTTAGTGTAGAAACCAAGAATGTAATACAATAATGGTGAATTATTTATATGATCATGGTACAATTAAAAGTATTTTTGACTACTTTTGAAGCAACGGTTCATTTACTTTGGATAGTACCATTATCTCATAGCAAGGAATGAAAACAGAAAATGACAAAGATATTGAAAATGACAAGGAAGAGTATGCACCTTGGTTTTTAGAGACATATGAAGCTATTGCATGCTTTTGGAGTACCTTGTGAATTCTTCTTTGCTATTAATTGTGACATCTACATCATAGCTATTAGTGCAACCAGGTTTTGGAGGCTCTGTCACTGTTCCAAGGGATCGAGAGGTTTTTGTCTGCACCGTGCTAGATCAAGTTCTCAATGGTGTTCTGCCTATATGGAGCATTCCAAAGTTTTGTCGCTGCAATACAAATTTAATTACCTTTGTTTCCATTATTACCCTCATTAGGAAGAAATGTTTCATTTTTTTGTGAACATGTAAGAGAGAAAAAGAGGGAATCCCTTTAGTAAGTGGCGACCATTATCTAAACCAAAGGAAGTTGGTGGATTGGGTTTAGAAAACATATATTCCTTTGGTAAGGCTTAGACAACCAAGAGTCTATAGAGGTTGATTTCTAAGAAATTCATACACAGGAAAGTGATTATTCGTAAGTATATAAAACCACTATCAATGGAAGATTGGATTAGCTAGGTTGTCTTGTTGATCGTCACATTATAGAATTGGGGAATCCATTAGATGGCACAGGCAACAGATCCAATTTCCACACCTATTTGGAACCAGAAAATCCATTACTTGGCACAACAACATATCTAATTCCCAAACCTATTTAGAATGAGGGATAAAAAAGTGAGGTAGAGTTGAAGTTATCATAGAGGGAAGCAGAATAGTGTAAGGAATATCTAGTACAACTTTAGAAGAATTACATTAGGCTTAGAAAGGAGGAGGATTATTTTTTCTGGTCAAAGAATTCTACCATAGGGGTATATACTTTGAGGCTAGTATATAAATATATATTTTCAGATAATTCATGAGGAGCAACCTCGTAGTGGAAGAAGCTCTAGAAGTTAAAAAATATTAAAAAAACTAAGTGACTAGATGCATATATACCTATGAGTGATATCGTGTTCAATTTTAAAATACTGTGTTTTGAATAAAGACTTAAAGGGTTGTAAGGCATTGCGTCGTATGGTGTTTTGATGTATTTGGCTTGCTAGACACTTTGACATCTTTGAAGGTAAGATTTAGCCATCGTTTCAGTGTGTCTCCAAGTCATGACTGAGCTTTCAAAGTAAAAAATCCTGTAACACGGGTAAAGAAAGGACATTGATCCATCTTTCTATTATTAAGAGTGGGAATGGTGTTATTTCAATTTTCAACAGTGCAAGTCAAGGTCAACAAGAAAAATATGTTGCAGGAGGTATCCTATACCATAGTGATTCTATTATACTCATATCTTCAAAAATTAAAATATTTATTGGTACAAGCTCTAACATTTGTGATGAAATAAAGGCACTAATTTTTTTGTTAACAGTAGTAGTAGAGGAGAAGGTGATTGAATTCTAGGTCTTTGGGCATTCCTTGGTTATCAATTGGTTGAATGGAGCTTTAGGATGGAAGAATTGTTTTCGCAACCCATTCTGGAGTAGTTGAAGACAATCAAGGCACAGTTCTTGAAGATATCATTCCATCATATTTATAAATAATTTAAGTTAGAGGCTAATGGACTGTCTAAATAAGGCTTGCTAATGACACAAAATGATGGTTTAACATGGGAAAGTAGTTATGGTGTAAGACTCTAGGAGAGTTCATTGCAAGAACTAGGCCCATGACCTCATATATATATATATATATATATCAGTCAAGCATTGTCTTGTGCTTTCGTTCTTTAGTCCCTCAGGTCCATCTTATTTAGTATCATTTCAAACATTTGTACAAACTTTGTCAACTAGTAGGTACCTCAATAAGAAATTGAGCACAACAACATTAACACTTGCAGATTCAACATGTACAATTAGAAAAGTTCACATGAGTCCTTCCTATTATCACTTTGTACTTCTTTTAATGCATGCGAAATAACCGTTTAGTTTGACCCTAAGTACCACCAATAGAACTACTGAATTTACACCATATGCAAATAATTGAATTCTATTGATGGAAAAATAATTGCCTCTTTTATTATTCGAAGCATCCATTGTATCTATATATTGTTCATAAACATTAAAATTTTAAAAATAGGAGTGAAAAAACATCTTTCACAAAACAATAATTAGATCATACTAGCAAGCCAAGAACCTTCAAATTATTAATGACACCATTTCACAAAGATGCAAATAATGGACATTTAACACGTTCCTCAATCTTGATAGAATATAAATTTTTGAATGATTGCTTTCATGTAAATGTACTCCACAATATGCTATATTTTGATATGTGTAGGCACATATTTTCTCAAGCTCCACACAAAAGAATGTTTGAGAACTAAGGAAAAATATTTATGATGTTACTTATTTACAAATTTGAGAAAGCCTCAAGGGTTACAATCAAAATCTAGAAATTTTGTTTCCTGGTGGAATGTGAGACATTCTTGGATTTGTATAACACTTCAATGCTTGTTTAGGATCTAGGTAAGTGTGAATGAATAAAATCTTTCTATCATTGTTCTATATTGGATTCCCATTCTCTCTAAGTTATCAAAGGCAAGTTAAAACTTGATTAGACTAAGGGACAACATATTCCATTGCCAAACTTTAACCTTACAGGGAAGTGCACTACACTTGTTTGATACTTCCACACATTTTGAGGGCATGCCAATAGAAATGTCAATGTTGTTGGATACACTGGCGTTGGTTAGTTTTAGAAAAGTTCTCTTTGTCAAATATGTTGTTTTCATGAAGTAATATTTCCAACCAAGAGGATAAAGACTTGGCATGTCTAGGACATAGTGGTGTTATTTCTTGCCTATATTTGTGATTTATTAGTATTCCACCACTAATAACTTCATTATGTAGTTGTCTGTTTAGAAGTATATTACAACAGTGACTTGTTAAAGAAAAATTATTATAGTTTGTTTGAATTTCATAAACTGGAAGGAAATCTAGCTTTGAATTAGAAAAATGGAATATATTCTAAAAAATATGTTTTTTGATCAAATATAGGCCCGTTTCCTGATCATTAAAAAAAAATTCACGCAAATAAACAATGATTTTAGACACGATGAATTACAAAACTCTGCAGCTCAAAAAAAAGTTAGCATATTCAATTTTGTGTGCATCAGAGAAAAACGAATGAGTAACATCAAGTTTGCTTTGAATATTTATAGACTAATTTTAGAGATTCTAAATGGAAATTGTGTGTGCTAATATTGCTCAATTAATTATAGGGAAAACAAGGGGCATACATAATTTGTTGGCTTATGGAAATTGGATTCCTTTTCCCTTGAAATAGTACGTTGATAATTGAAGGTCACTATATTGAAGCTATATTCCCAGTTAGTATCACAATTTACAAAGTCTTGTCTTATTATTTTTTAGTTTCTTGTTGTAATCTTGTGTCAGCAATACTTTCCTCCACCCTTTAGATTTCTACTAACCAGTTTTATTGTTGAAGTGTCACTACTTAGAGAAAACTAGAGGAAACGATACAACTACAAAAGTGGAGCATGAGACATTCTTAGTAGAAATTTCTAGCTCTGTTGTGTTTATTTGTGACATTTTATTTGCTTTGTTTATACAGGTCATCTGACCACATAGTGGCCACTATTTCCTAACTAAAGAAAAATTGTTCGAGTTTCTTGCTTTTATGGGGATAAAATGACATTAAAAATATTGTTGATGTTGAGGTATATATCGTATAAATCCTTTATAGTCTAATTTAGTTTATATTCCACTATTCATTCACTTTCATGTCTTATACTTTGCATTGTAACTTTTTTTGTTTTCTTTTTGCAGAAAATGGACTCAGTATTGATGGTAAGAATCAAGGATTGAAGAAAGACGGGAACACTAACACTAGAGTGACAAAGAGAGAGAAGTGTATAGGTCTAGTGGTACCCGTAGAGCCAATATCCCACATAAGACACACACATAAATACTGATGGTCATGTTTTCAGATTTGGTGAATTCACTTGCAATTCCTTGGAAAGATATTGATAATTCTTTGAAGTGATCAACAATATTTTATCTGTAAATTGTACTCCAACCAATATTAAGTTGGAAACTCATATTGTAATACTTGACATTTTATATAATATAATTTATGTGGTTGGAATTATTTATAGTTGCACTTGATATTACTTGGTATTGTAATTAACATATGTAAGTTTGCGTTTTCATATTAGATGAACATGTAAATTGTATGACAACTTTTTTTAAAATTTAGTTGCAAAATCATACTAATTAATTTATGTTGATTAATAATGAACACATAAAATCAATCTAAAACTATTAAAATAGTAGTTTATATTGATTAATGATGAACACAAATAAAATGAATATACGACTAAATTAGTCATTTATAATGATTATTAATGAAAGTAAATGAAATGAATACAAACTACTAAATTAGTCGTTTATATAATGAATAAATGACTATTGCAAATGATAAATTTGTGACTACAAATGACGACTAAATTTTGCATATATATGACTATTAGTAGCTAATTTACAGTATCTTATAACACGACTAAAATTTAGTCATATTTCTTCGGTCATTAATTGGTTTCAAATGATGACTAAAATTTGCATATATATGACTATTAGTAGCTAATTTACAGTATCTTATAACACGACCAACATTTTGGTCGTATTTCTTTGGTCATTAATTGGTTTTTTCAGGTGATCATATAGTAATATATTTTGTTGTATATTTGGTCATTAATTGTGACAATTAATGACCAAATCAAAGATTAAATCAATGACTAAATCAATGACCAAATTAATGACCAAATCAATGGCTAAATTAATGATCAAATCAATGACTAAATTAATGACTAAATCAGTGACTAAATTAATGACCAAATATACAACTAGACAAAAAAATTGAGATAACCAATTAATGACTAAGTCAAAAATGACAAAAAGTTGGCCGCGTTATAAGATACTGTAAATTAGCTACTATTGGTCATCGACTGAAAAATAGTCATTTATATGCAAATTTTAGTCCTTTTTTAGTAACTAATTAGCCATTTTGTACTAGTGGATGCAACAACCCACAAAGGGGGAAGAGTATTGCATCTGTTCAAATTTGCCTACAACAATGGATAACAAGAATCCCTCAAGATGAGTCCTTTTGAAGCATTGTACGGAAGACAATTATGGACCCCCATAGATTGGAGCATTCTGAAACCAAACTAATGCTTGGGTCGGACATGCTGGAGGAAATGGAGCATGAGATAAGAAAAAATAGACAGAATATAAAAGCAGCCCAAGACAGGAAAAATATATATGTTGAATGAAAAATAACTTTCTGAGAATTTGAGGTGGGTGATCATGTTTATGTAAGAATTAAACTCAAGAAGATCACCTTAAGATGGAATACTTGTGCCAAATTGGCTCTTAGGTATTGTGGACCTTTCCAAATTTTGGAACGGATAGGGTTGGTGGCTTATCGACTGGCATTGCCTAGCCACATATTGGTACATAGTGTGTTTCATGTATCTTTACTAAAGTGATACATACATAACCCCAAGCATTTGATACACTAGTAGAGCATACATGTAAGTTATGTTTACATTATGACTTCTAGAAAAGAAGGATCCTTAACTAAATTAATTATAAATTTTGTTTCTTGCAGGTAGAATGAGACGACGAATTTCTGGTAGAACCTCAACATATTCTCGATCAGAGAGAAATAATGCTCCAGAGGCAAGTCATCCCCCAGGTTAAGGTGCAATGAAAGCACTTTAACCCGGAGGAGGCTACTTGGGAGGATCAAAACTCTATACAAGAAGCCTATCCTGAAATGTTTTCCACGATGAAGTAAACACCGAGGATGGTGTTTACCTCTAGTGGGGGAAAATGTAACACCCCATTTTAATTTAATGTTCTGTCTAAAATACTTTTATAAATACATTTGAATTTGTTAAGTGAAAATAGAATTAATGAATATGGTTATTCGTTAGTAAAACTTGAGTTCTACTTCATGAATAAAAATTACATTGAGTAATTGATTAATTGAATAGTAAAATAATTCCAAGGTTCCAAAGTAAAAGGAAGAGGCAGTTTTTGACAGTTACCTTCCCCAAGAGGATAAAGAGGAAATCCTGACAAGGGGAAGGGGTTATGTTCATAAAAGAAGAAAAGGTTTTACAACAACATGTTGTGAAGGAAAAGAGTTGTCTACAGATGGATGATTACCAGTGGAGCTCTATAACCCGAGAGAAGTGTAGGCTGGACAAAGGTCCTAAGGCCTAACTTCTGAAAAAATAGCCGCTACCTTATACTCTGTTACAGAGCACAGGGGGAGCAGATTACATGATCGCCTCTCTCATGGTTGGGTGGTGCCATCAGTTAACCGAGAATATGGATATAAGTATTTAAGTTTACTGGTTAAGTTTGAAGTGATGAGAAAGAAAATGTATTTTAGATTCATTATACTGGTATTTTATATTATCTCTATTAGTTAGAAACAATATTGGTTTCCAACCACTTTGAAAAGATAAAACAAATCTAGAACTAGACTAAGTAACAAAGTAATGCTATAACAGGGCTAAATATAAAATAAAATGAATTTATTCTTGCTATTTAAATTCTAAAATCTGGGACAACCCTAAACTATGTATAGATAGATAGCATAAAGAGGTACAAATATGTAGGAATAAATCAACGAATAAAAATTTCTATGAAAAGCAGAGCTAATATCCATACATTGAATATTTCCATATTTAAACAAAATCATTGAGTACGTGAATGCAATAGATTACACAAAGAGTGTCGAGAGTAAAACAAGAGCAAATATTTCATGCATGATCTAGTTGGTAAACCACTTTCATAATCTTAATATTCTGTGTAAATATATAATGAGGCTCAGAGGTTTAGAATTCGAGCCCTGTGGTAACATGGAAAGTATCATGGTCCTCTCATTAATTAATCCTGAAGTACATAATGAACCAAATTTTAACAAAGAAAAGAAGGAGGTGTAAAGCTTAAACAATTATCAACTTTGGAAAATATACTCTATTCCAAAAGCTCAGGCAGTCAAAATCATAGATTCAGTAACTTTCACGAGAATATATTTATATTATTAATGTAAAACCTAGATGTCAACATTTCTTGTAACCACCATGCTGAAGATTCGACAAGAAAAATGATATATAAACGGACATTAACAGTATAATAATTAAATATTTAAATAAGTTAACTTGTACAAAATGTATAGGGTTTGCACAAAGTGTCTAGAGGAAACATCCTTTGAAAGAAACGTATATCAGTCATCAATAATATGTTACACCAACTATCCTTCTATCTCGAGAGGGCTATTTATGGAGAGAAAATAATTATTAACATAAAAAACTGAGGAGAACAACCTATGCCAAAAAACCTTGAAATTTGAAAGGGAAACAGAAGCTCTCATTACAAGAAATTTAGGGGTCGAGTGTTGAACCTATTCACACAGAGGATTTGCCCTCAGTAAACTCACAGTAAAAATTTGAGAAAAAAATCTGAAGGTGAGTATTGGGTTCAACTTACCTGTGATGGCCACCCATGAAAACACATTGCAGATTTCGAGAGGACTTCTCCTTTCTGCCAAGGCTTCAGCAGGAACTGATACTTATACCATAACAACGAATAGACTGTAAGTAAACTCATAAACAGAGAAATTCTCAAGAAAAAGAAAGGGTTTCTATGCAAAACATAAATTCATAGGGAAGACTTTGAATTTACCTATTCCAGCCTCGGCATGCACGGAGGTATACTTCACACAACCCTTTTGAAGGAAATGGAAAATGATGTTGTTTCGAGACGAGAAACCCTTCACCATATTTCAACTGAACGAAATTAATTTTAAATTGAAAGGAGAAATAAGAGAAGTTACCCTCGTAGGCGAAGTTAACCTAGCACAAACTTCATAATATGACCAAATTTGAACAACAAGGGTATTAATATTACATACCTGAACCATGACGAGTACCCTACAATATTATGCAAGAAGATAGAAAAGGAAAAAAAATGAGACAGTGCTTTGTGACCAAGCGAAACTCCATCTTGCCAACCAAAGGACCATAAGATTTATATGCGGATGCAACATAAAAAGGTTTACAAATCAAACTTAATGTACCATTCACATAATGACCTAAATATTGTATGTTATCATATACTAAACAATGATATTGTTAACAACTTATTATAACAAATGAATTAATGTTTTGGTGGAGTAATAGTAATAATTTTTTTTTTTATGGTAAGTGTTTGATAGTGGTGACAATTTCAAACTTAACCAAGTTACTTTGGAGATGGGATATTCCAGGAGAGAGACATACACATCCCTATTTTCTTCATAGAATTTCTTGTACTGAAATAAAAATGAGGACAATTTTAATTAAAAAATGGGGGGATGTAACATCCCAATTTATCTCCTTGGAACATTTGTAGTTAAATTATTTAAACTGTGCATAGATATCTTTATGTTTTGGTATATTGATCACCATGAGGTAGATATACCATGGTGTCGTAAACATTTCATATATTTTTACTATTGCAATTAATAAAATGATAATGAAAAATACCAACAAGCATGAGTGCCTAAATGATCTCTGATACCACAAGAGGGGAAAGATAAGGGGCTATATGGGATTTTTTTTACTATTTTTCTTTGTATCCTACCTTAGTGTATTCACCCTATTTAATGTATGACTGTTGACGAAAATAAGTCCTAGAGTGAGCCACCAATCTTATATTTTAGCAAGGTATCTCCCACACATTAATAGGAATACAAAGTAGTGTGGGGAACTTCTTGTTAGGGGGGATGCATGAGAAAATTCGAATAGAGTGAGATTAAGAGGAAAATAAGAAAACATTTTTTTTAGAGAGGAAAAGAGTGAAAATTAGGACATGAAAATATAGATCAGACCAACCATGAAAATGAGTATAGATATTGGATGAAAGAGCTTTAAAATGAGGAAAATATGCAAGAAATTTTGTGAAATTAGTTGGACCTTTCTATGAATATGTACATATCAAGAGAAATGGATTGATTTTTATAACTTAAGGAATAAAATGAGGAGGATGATCAATACCGAAATTCTATTATGCTATGGATTCCCATAACTAGGGAAAATGTGAAGGGCTAAATTTTGTAGATGTGCTAATTTTCAATACTATTTTCCAAAAGAGCATTCACTAATTTCCATTTTTTTTAAATGTTTTTTCCCAAATTTTATAGGATAATATTATTGTATCTTAATAATTGCCAAAATTTTATAGACACTTTATGAAATCATTTTAAATTTGAATATTTCTACAAAAATATTTCCAACCATTTTACAGTGTGTGTATTAGGGACTAGTAAGACTCTCTACAATATCTCTTTAAGATAAATTAGTGTACTTAAAATTTTCCATACACTTGAAACTTTTATATTCTTCCAACGACGTGATTCTACATGGTCATCCATTTCAGACAAGTTAGAATGTTAAGAAGCCTTATTTCCTTTATATATCACTCTTTTTTCATCATTCAAAGCAAGGGACTATTGCTTGGGATTGTGGTCCTTCTTCTTTCCTTTTATTGCACTAGTTCTTTGGACTCGATTTTTGTAGAAAAAGGGATGTGTTATTGGCATATGAATATATGAAAATAATGTGAAAATTTTTATTTTACTATGCACTAAATATTCACAAAATGATTAAAAAAGAGGCATTCTATAAAAAATTGTAAAAGGTTAATTAGTATAGCAAAAATATAATAAGAAAAACAAAGATAAAACATGTTTCCCAAAGTTTAAAAAATGTCGTAAGTATAATATAATCATCAAGCTTATTCATACCAAAAACTACAATAAAAATCCTTTTGACATTGGAAAACAACATTTGTAAACTTTGGATGCATACTTGGCAAAAGGGCCCAATAAGACCTTTCTATGTTCAAACATCATGTTATGTCCTAGTAGCCATAATATTGGTTTATATGAGTATAAATGAGATGCAACTAATATCAATGCTAGAATGTAGTATCAAATACACGGAACTAAATCCTAGCTAATGGACCAAAGAAAAAGGTTTAAGTGAAATCAAGAATAGTCCCATTTTTAATAAAGAATAATATTGAATCCATACTATCAATTCCCTCTTGAAATTAAGTGATAAGACCACTTATTTATCCCCGAATGAGTAAGTACCCATGCCAAGATAAAATGTAACTAGGCATACTACACCAAGTAATCACTATACATAATCAAAGATTTTATGTAACTGAGATTGGTCTCCAACTTACTTTCTATAATAGCCTCCAACCAAAAAATGATCATAGCTTCATATGAAACATTAGAAAGCATAAAATAGGTCATAATAAACATGATAATATGGGAATATGTTGCAGGAGGTATTCTATACCATAGTGATTCTATTATACTCATATCTTAAAAAATTAAAGCATTTATTGGTACAGACTCTAACATTTCTGATGAAATAAAGGCACTAATTTTTTTGTTAATAGTAGCAGTAGAGGAGAGGTGACTGAATTCTAGGTCTTTGGGGCTTCCTTGGTTATCAATTGGTTGAATGGAGGTTTAGGATGGAAGAATTTTTTTTGCAACCCATTCTAGAGTAGTTGAAGACAATCAAGTCACAGTCCTTGAAGATATCATTCCATCATATTTCTAGATAATTTAAGTCAGAGGCTAATGAAATGTCTAAAGAAGGCTTGCTAATGACGCAAAACGATGGTTTAACATGGGAAAGTAGTTATGGTGTAAGACTCTAGGAAAGGTCATTGTAAGAACTAGGCCCATGACTTTATATATATATATATATATATATATATATATATATATATACCACCTATAGATCTCAATCAAGTATTGTCTTGTGCTTTCATTCTTTAGTCCCTCGGGTCCACCTTATTTAGTAACATTTCAAAAATTTGTATAAACTTTGTTAGTTGATAGGTACCCCAATAAGAAATTGAGCATAACAACATTAACACTTGCAGATTCAACATGTACGATTAGAAAATTTTGCATGAGTCCTTCCTATTATCACTTTGTACTTCTTTTGATGCATGTGAAATAACCATTTAGGTTGACCCTAAGTACCACCAATAGAACTACTGAATTTATACCATATGCAAATACTTGAATTCTATTGATGGAAAAATAATTGCCTCTTTTATTATTCGAAGCATCCATTGTATCTATATACTATTCATAAACATTAAAATTTTAAAAATAGGAGTGAAAAAACATCTTGCACAAAGCAATAATTAGATCATACTAGCAAGCCAAGAACCTTCAAATTATTAATGACACCATTGTGCAGAAATGCAAATATTGGGCATTTAACACGTGCCTCAATCTTGATAGAATATAAAAATTTGAATGATTGGTTTCATGTAAATGTACTCCATAAAAAAGATTAGATTATGGGGGGGGATGGTGAATCACATCATGACTGAATCGCATCATGGAGATGGTGTAGTTATTTTAAATGTTTATTCTCAAACAACAACGTATGTCTAAAAGATCAGATTAGGGGAGGGGATAGTGAATCGCATCATGGAGATGGTGTAGTTATTTTAAATATTTATTCTCAAACAACAACGTATGTCTAAAAGATCAGATTAGGGGAGGGGATAGTGAATCGCATCATGGAGATGGTGTAGTTATTTTAAATGTTTTTTCTCAAAGAACAACGTATCTAAAAAATTAGGGATAGTGAATCGCATGAAGACCTTGTAGTTATTTTAAACATATGTGCATATATTTGAAACTGAAAGTAAAAGTAAATACGATAGGAGAAATAAAGAGTACATTCACTAAGCCCTCATATATATAATGATAGAGTTAACCGCTGAGAGCTGATGGTAGGGGAGTATTTCTTTATTTATTAACTAGAGGGGGGCGTCAATTAGCTGAAGCCAGGCCTCGCATGAGACGGGCGGCGTTGAGGTCGTTGGTGTTGGCGGCCACGAACTCGTCGAAGCTGATGAAGCCATGAATCTCCTCCTCCGTAGCGCTGCACTTGAGGATGGCGCCGTTGGTGTCGAACTTGCGGAACACGTCCTCCAGCTCCAGGCTGCTTTGAGGTTCTTGGAGCCACGAACTCGTCAAAGTTGATGAAGCCGTCCTTGTTGGACTCCACCTCTTTCATCACCCCTTCAATCTCCGCCTCCGAAATGACAGAGGCGGTATTGCACAGCTGAAGCCATTCTCACGACTGGAGGTGAAGGCAAATTATAGGATAATACTACACAAAAACTAAGACGAAGATGGCCGTGGAGCTGGTGTGGAGGAGTGGAAGCCAAGGTCATCATTATATAGGGCTCTTTTCAGTTTTGGATGACAGCGCACCAATTTCTGGGATGCTTTACGCAATTATTTTGTACCCACGAACGCTGATGTGCCAAGATGCCAAGAGTAGAAAATGTAATTTGATGTGCCAAGATTCTGTAGAAACGTTTGATGTGACAAGATGCTGTGTGGAAATAAATGGAATGTTAATGTTTGATAAAGGGAGGGACTTTTTGCTCCTTTTGGAATTACATGGACTGACGGTTGGATTTGCAGTGAATTGCAATAAAACCAAGAAAAGCGTCACCAAGCCAGCCATGAATAACTAACAATTCTATTTTATTTTTGTTCAAAAAATAACCAACAAACTTAAACTTAAACTTAAACCTAAACCTAAACCTAAACCTCCCTGCGTTCTCCAGCTGGTCCCCCTTGCGAGCACTGAAAATTCCTCGATCTCATGTTCATCTTCCCCGCCTTCTTCCAAGTGTATGAAAATGGAAGCCACAGCAGACAGCAAGAACGCCGAGGCGAGGTTGCATGGACCCGAATATTTACAATAAAATAAAAAACCATTAGAATATTTATTTATTATCAACAGCCCATATCAACATCAATACTTTATTGGATACTCCATCCTCCATCCTGTGGGGTGAACAATAAAAAATAAAAATGCTGGATAAAGAGGCGGAATTGGGTATATCTAATTTAAAATATTATAATAAAATATAAATTTACTAGAATATTTATTATCAACCAGTCGTATCAACTTCAATACTTTTGTGACATATTCAATAGAATATGATTATTAAGTTTAATTGGAATGAAACATTTTCGAAATTTAATTAATTGGAGGTTTTGGTTAATTTTAATTGAGTTTACATTTAATTAAAGTTCTAGTCTGCTAGATTATGATGTGTATTTTTAATTTTTTTTATAGTGTCATTAAAGTTTATTTTTAACATCATAGTTTAAAGGAAGCTTTTGTTATTCAAATAAAAAAGTTTTGTAATCATAGAAGTAATATTTGTGATGCTTACAATGCTTTACTCATGCCCAGTCAACATTTGCACTATCTCTAACTGCTTCCTAGATAAGCCTAGGCCAATACTTAACCAAATTTTGGGTTGCCCAAGTCCCTATTTCCTTCTGAATTAGGCCATATTAATTAGGGAAATTCCTCATCCACAAATAGGGTCACATAAGTTGTCAAACTCACCCACAAATCACACCCAAGACCTTTTCACCACGAAATGCCTTAACAACACACCCTACACATAGTTTTATGCATGTGTTTTATATATTTATCATAAACATAACTATACAAAATGAAATTTTAATAACAAACAATGTTTCACTGTACACTCAATTTTACTAAATATTTTATAATGAACAAAATAATATATTTTTAAAAAGTGAGCAATTATTAAAAAAACTCATAGAGTTTTGAAAACATCTATTAACATGTGATACATATTTACTACAAATACCCAAACATATAAATAAGGGACATAAAAATAACCTTAAAAAACACATTAAAAATATATTTTAAATAGTAAATATTGTTAAGAAAATTAATACTTTCAAAAAATATATTAACATCTTATAGACATTAATGTAAATACAAACACATAATTAAATTTCAAACAATAAATAATGTTTAGTTATATATTTAAAATATAAATTTTATTTTTTTCCTTATTTTTATTTTATTTTATTTTAAAGGAAAGAAATTAAAGCTTCCCTCTTAGCCCAAGGGCAAGAGTGCTAAGGGCTAGAGTGAGGTTGCTCGCTAACCCACAAATATACTCACTTAAGATTGTTGGCCAACCCACAAGTATACTCACTTAAGAGTTCACAAGAGATGAAGCCAATACAACAATTTCCATAAGCACAAAGCCATTACAACAATGCTCATCATGTCACTAGTGGGGATTTGAACGTAGGCGAAGAAGATAACAACTATTTTTTGCATCCACTAGAAATAACCCCAATTGACTCATCATACAAAATTGATAATAAACATTGCAAAAAATAATTACAAACAAATGCCTACTCAGATACACAAACATAAAGATGTAACTAGTAAACAATAAACATCTTAAAAACATCTTCACACATTTTAAGGTAACTATTAACATGTTACATACATTCATTTTATACATGTACATGAGAAAAAAACAAGTGTCATATCAACCCCAAAGTTAAAACAAGTTCCAATTGAATTGAGGAGAAGACCTTTAGTGGCTCGTTAGCGGGCTTGATACATTGGAGTACTAGCCCGCTTGTGATATTTTGTTGTCTTTGTTGAAACATGCTTGAGATGAGCATTGGTGAGTCTTTGTGGAGCCATATTTCCAATCCCTTCACCATTATGTACCATATTAGATGCATAGACGAGTAGTGTGTTGATCCAAGATTTCCTAGAGAAATGCTTCTAGATAGATCCAAGAAAGATAGACCAATGCATAGCTTTTGAATCGTCATTTCCTAAGATGTGAATGGTTATATGATAGAGGAAAATGAGGTTATTAGGGATTTAGTCCTTAAGAAATATTCTAAATTTTGAGAATCATTAGATTTTTGGTCTTCTCATGTTACCCCATTTCTCCACTCCATTCAACATCTCAAGACCAACAAGGAAAAAACAATACAAGGGTGAATAGGTCAATTAAGCAATACCCTAGACTATGTGAGAGCATGCATGCGAGGGATGCATAAGTAATAAGGATTACCTAATTTAAGAAATATGTTAACATAGTATTAAATATAAAGATCTATTGTTAGTGCACTTTTCCCTAACTAATTATTAATATCCATAAATGTTGGGACATCTTTTGGTACTAATTACATCATGGATCACAAAAGCCTAAATTCAAATAATCTCCATAAATATTAATATTGTATTAGCTACCAAAAAAACTTGATAAACAAAGATACCAATTACATCTAACAAATCCATTAACCATTACATTAACCATTAGTGAATGTAATGGTTAATGGATTTCATAATCATGCAGTGAACTTGTCACAAACCCAATAGGTCTTGGACTCAAGTGCTCATCGTTTGCATTACTTGCTGCAATAGTTCAACAAGGAGTCACCCCCCCTAAAAACTATGTATAACCTATGTCCAAGGAGGCTAAAGTAATGAAGGCAATGGCCTCCACCATATATAGTTTAATCGAGCGAATTTACCTATGTTGGAATTCCGATGACAGTGAGGACAATGTAGCCTTCCTGTACAACTATAGTATGCTTACCCCACATACTATACACTTAAAATTTCACCCCCCAAGTTACACTAAAGACCAGTACAAAAGACATTCTCTTAAGCTCTGTCACTGTATAAGGAAAAAACTTAGGCAAATTGCACAGCTAACCATGGTGATCTGTTATGCAACTGCGACAAGAATTGAATGCAGCCTTTGTTGGCAGTTCTAGATATATTAGAAGAGCAACATTTGTTCTTCAGCCACTTTCATAGTAGTAGGTGATTAATATGCGTAGAGACTATGGATGCAGGAGATGTAGTAGAATCCCATGTAAAATTCTTATTACAACAGTTATTCTTCAACAGATTATATATATAGTTCATTGAGACTGCGTGTTATAGGTGGTTGGCTTCAGAATTTTTAAGGTGGAAAGATTCACTTGCTATCTCACTGTCTGTATGCAAAGAAATTCAAATTGTAAGCATAGAATTCCATTCATCAAGAGCCCACTGTAAGTAGGCAGGTTTCCTATTGCATAGTCTTCTAAAAGAAACACATATTATTATCATTACCAGATCACCATAAATCTTCTTAACATGACTCTGATCTTACGGTGTTTGGTTTTGTGAACATAATGTCCCTAGTTCTCCTCCCATCCTTTGATAGTCTTCCGTTAATGTAGCAAAATAAAAGGACCAAAAAACAAAAACTCAGTAATTATGTATAGAAAAAATTTTATGAATAGAAATTTGTTTTGTTTGGTTCTGTGAACATAATGCCCCTAGTTCTCCTCCCATCCTTTGATAGTCTGTTGTTAATGCAGCAAAATAAAAGGACCAAAAAAAAGAAACTCAGTAATTATGTATGGAAAAACTATTATGAATAGAAATTTGTTTTGTGTACATTTGTTCCATCCTCTCAGCCTTTCCATCGATTATCATGCTAGCACTTTGTAACAATGCTTCTAGATTACTTTGTGAGATCCACAACGTTTTGATGTGTTAGCATCTGAGATCTCAACTCTGTAAAATTTTGAAGTTGTGTCTTCTTTGAATTTTGTTAGCATGGTGTTGGCATAGTGTTGTATAAGAAGGAAGAAAAATGATTATTTGAAATTTTGATAGTAGAGGTTTCAATATATTTAAAATATTAAAAGGTATTTTTTTAATGAATAATATTAATTTATATAATGATTGGAGTAAAATTAAAATTATTTATCAGTTTTTATATTATCATTCACAACAGTTCATTATAAACATATTTTATTGTTAATTTTATTTATAAATAATAAAATAATAATTATTTTGAAATTAAATATTTTTTTAATTATTATTTCGAAAAATTAAAAGATATTTGTTGTACTTTAAGAAGTAAGAGATTAGTCTGAATTTTTTACTATTTTGTTTTTATGTTTAAAAAACAAGAAGAGTTTTCATAGATCAAATGTGAGTATATGATGTATAAGGTAGAAATTTGCTCAATAATGATTAATTATCCACCGAGACTATCCCTTGTCACATACTATTTGAACTTCATACACAACACATAATCTCCGCCACTCGCATCAACTCGCATTGCATCATCAAACATGCGTAAATAAAATCAAGCGATAACACATCAAATCATCATACACATTAACACAGTATGTATGGGGAAAGCTTATAGCTGAAAACCCCGCAGCTATTGTGTATATTATAATGGAGAAATTATGTAACAAACTCAGTACAATACTCCTCACAAGTACTCAGTACTATCTCATGAAGTTACACACAAACTAGCTTGGTTTTGAACATGTTACTGGTTCAAAACTCACCACTAATTGCCTTGCCTCTATTGCGTGTTTCAATGCTATGGGATGGCCTCTTTATATAGATAAACTACCAGCCTGAACTGCGCAATCCTCATGGGCTTACTCCACCTATCTGTGTGTTGCAAATAGCAACAGTATAGTCACAACTGATAGCTAACTCCACCCTTTCATCTACCTCTTTCACTGGTCTCCACTGAACTGATCATGCACTGTAGTGAACCGATGTGTTCTTGAGTTGAATAATGAGTTACTAATTAATGAATTAAATAATATTTAATTCACTCCACTCATAACTAATTGATTAGCTAGTTAAACTAATTTCAACTAGTTCAACTAAAATAAACAGAACACAACTCCACTAGCTGTCTCATTAACTCCTCCAAACTTCTGCCACTGAAGTCCTAACTGAAGTCAACCATGCATGATGCCATCAAACCCTTGGGAACCACATGATTCCTCTGTCAAATGCATGAGCCACTTCTGTAGCTCGAACTGAAGTGCTCCAAGAGAGTAAACTGTTGTTTATAGTCTAAATATTATTAAGGGTAAATAATATTTGACTTCCCTGTTTTAAGGAGAGGCAGTCTAAAAATAGACTTCGACCTCTTTGACCTCAAAAATAGAGTCTCATCTATTTTTACTAACATGACACATACTTCAAGAATCTCAAACTGGAATCCCCGAACCATGCTCCATATGTCTAAAAATAGACATAGTCTAAAAATAGATTTTGCGCCAGAATTTTCCTGCGGGCCCACTTAGTGAAGGCGACTTCATTTCACTAAGGTCCATCATCTTGCTGCATTTTCAACAAGATTAATATAAGAGAAATTGTTTTCAATTTTCAACTCTTTGAGTGTGGCAAATGTATCAAATGCTTCCATCTCACATTATTTTGGGAACTGACCAATAGTCTTGAACTAATATTATTTTTAATATTATCAATATACTGCAAAATGATTTCTTACTTTATACCTAATCATCTAGCCAAAAACTAACATCAAGGATGCTACTTTATCTTAAAGTTTAGAAACCTTGGTAATCTTACTAGTCCCTAATATGCAAATTGTGATATTTTTGTAGAAATATTTAGATTTCCAATGATTTTATATTAGTTGAGATAATATTTTTGGCCATTTTTAAGGTAAAATAATGGTTTACTATAAAATTTTGGCAAATCACTTTAGAAAAAAAAATGAAATTGGCTAATCTTTTTTTGGAAAAAGCATGGAAAATTAGCCCACCTACTAATATTAGCCCCTAAAATTTTGCCTGATGTCATCTCCTCTTGAGCCAAAGGTGGGGGCTTTGGCTATAGTTAAAAGCAATTTTTGTGAACCTCTTGGCTTCGATGTGGTTCAACTTCCTTCTTATACATAAAATGCCTAGTCATAACCAAGTTTTCAATGGGCTAAAGGCTTGCTTCAATAGGAAGATGTGAGAGGGAGTAGTTTGAGAGGGAGGGAAACTCGTTCTACCTCTAGAAACTCTCTTTGGAGACTCCTAGCTATTCGCACTCTTGCCTGCAACATGCACTGACTAAATGGGTTGAATAGCACTACCACTAGGGAACTTGTTCTTGCCTCTTTTGTTGGAAATATTTGCCTCCCTTCTTGACTGGAATGTTGGAAACCTGCTCTGTCTTGAAACCCTTTATTGGAGTCTTTCTCTAGCTAGAACTGCACCTACACTCTGCAACTAGCCAAAAAACAAATTTGAAATATTTGACTAATTTTTTATATGATTGAAATTCAAAAACAGATGATTTTCTCCATGCTAGATGCAGTCCTACCTAATAAAATGTGTAGTACTGCTTTTGGGAAACTCGTTCTACCTCTAGAAACTCTCTTTGGAGACTACTAGCTACTCGCACTCTTGCCTGCAACATGCATTGACTAATTGGGTTGCATAGCACTACCACTAGGGAACTTGTTCTTGCCTCTTTTGTTGGAAATATTTGCCTCCCTTCTTGATTGGAATGTTGGAAACCTGCTCTATCTTGAAACCCCTTCTTGGAGTCTCTCTCTAGCTAGAATTGACCTACACTCCGCAACTAGCCAAAAAACAGATTTGAAATATTTGACTAATTTTTTATATTTAATTGAAATTCAAAAATAGATGATTTCCTCAAGTTTTAATTGTTTAAAATATGATTGTTTGAGCAACTCTTTCTCTAGGATACAAGAAGGCTGAAAGATTTTTTTTCTTGTATATTTGAAGCTCTCCATTATTATATAAAAGGATTTTTTGCTTACATATATTTTTATGTTCTTTGCCATAGTAATGTCATAGTGTATGAAGTTTTAAATTGTTTTTATTATTTTTATTATATGTTGGATGTGATTTTGATTGAAAATGCTTCTTTTTTATTTATTAATTAAAAAAAAAATATTAGAAAAATTATTGCTTTAAGCCTTGGAATTTACAATCAAAATTAGAAAATGTATTTATATCTAAACTATTTATGAAAAGTTTAATATTGTTTGATTTTCTCTACCATGTCCTTTTTACATATATCTAGAATAATATTATTTGTAGTTTCCGGTTTTTTGTAACATTTTACTACCATAATCAAAATCTATAGAAATAATAATCTAACATTATGATATCTTGAAATGGAGCTAGCCAACTCAAATATAGTATTGCAAATCCCTGGCTAAGTTAGATGAGGAGGCTATGTATTACTTAGTATTGTATCCATATTAGGGTTGCAAGTTCTATGGGTTCAAAAGAACACTTGCAAACAATTTGTTTTCCATATGACCTCTCTTTTTCATAGATAAATTTCATTCTTTTAGCCATTATGGATTTGAGAAAAATACATCCTCATAGGCCAATAAAAAGCCTTAACAATGAATTAAACATGAAAAATTATTAAATATGGGTAACCAAGCAGCATCAAAACAAACAACTAAATCACCAAGGCTAGTAGTGATAAATAATAAACATTCTAGAATACTTCAAAATTCCATGTAAATAATTTTTTACCTAAAATCACTAGATGGTGAGGCCCACAACAACAACTGCAAAAGCAATGCAATATAACCAATCAAACTACATCAACAAAACATATGGTCTTGAATGAGGTTTTGGACTCTTTAGATATAAATGTACACCGTGGCAATAGGAAATGTAAGAAATATAAAAACATAATGAAACACAACGTAAGAAATAGAGAACATAATGAAACACACACATACATATCTCTAGACAATCAACACAATTATTTTCCTAGGAAATCCTTATATGGGAGACAAGCAACCCTTAAAAGTAATGATGCTCTAGACTCCTTTTTTCCTAGGAAATCCTTATGGGAGAAAAACAACACTAAAATGTAAACATGCTCTACTCTCTCTTTTCTGGTATGGAAAATATGTGAGTACAAAGAAAGAGGTAATCTCTCTAGAGTTAGCTAAGACTTTTAGCATGTAAGGTTGCTATAAAAGCTTAACTTCATACATTTTTCTTTCTAACTTCACACTCCTAGTTGTATTTTCAACTATGGAACAAAATACAATAACACAAAATGGAACTCTTATTCCTCCTAGTGGCCAAGTATTTAACCTAGCGTGATAGCCAACTAGGTGTAAGATTTGACTCTGTCAACCATTAACGAGGTTTGTGATTTTAGACATTTTAGAGTATTGTTAAAATTCCAGATGTAGCTATCTTGCCATGCATGAGTAATGGGGCTAAAATGTCATTATCTCGTACCATGGTGGTCAACATGATAGGTCAACTTACTAAAGGCATAAATTTTGAATGAACTTCGTTTGATGTTTTTCTTGCACCATTGGATATGTCTTAAAGTGTAGAATAATGGTCAAGATTTCATGCCACTAAGTCAAGAATTTTAAATTCAACTGACTTTTACTATAACCAACTAAATCCTGCAAAAAAAGAAGAAAACAATTTATGTTAGGATTGTGGATTCAGGGATTGAAACAACACACCATGATATTTCAAATTTAAAAATAATGGTTCGAGTCCTAGGTAGCTCAGAATCCTATTTTTTTTCAAAATAAGGATGCACTCCCATTTGATTCTCATGATTAGGTTGTAATCATGAGGCTCTCGCTCAAGAGTGGACCTTCCCAAAATCTTGTGATGTCTTGTCACAAACAAAACCATCAAACTGAAAAACACATCATGCAAGAAACATAGCTCGCTGACATATCATTTTTCTCCTTCAAAGAAAAAAATTCACATCATGTGAATATCTCCATGTACTCTTACATATTGGTGACATACAAAACCATCAACCAAACACAAGTCGACAAAACATGCCTCTTCAAACAACTGACTCTCAAGTCAAATAATAGAGCTCATGTACAAATTTCCATATTTGTTGCATTTAAGTGTGTCAACGTAACTCTACTTTCAACATCTTGCTTCATGCAACATGCATCATACTTTGAATTTGCAAAGAAATTAATGAAACATCAAAATACATGCAAGGCCTTAATTAGATAAGAAATCTAACCATCTGTTAGCAAAATTTCTAGCTACCAAAAGTCCATATGCCAATCTACCTCCCAAGAAATACATTTAGTACACAACTGGTTAGTTTTTTGTCTTCCTATATTCTTTATCAACCTATTCTAGTGATTCTTGAAAGGTGGATACTTAAATCCTTCCTAAAAATTTGAGCTCTAAAATGAGATTCCAAGCCTAATTTCATAAAAAGTAAGTTGGGGATGATCACATTGACTTGCTTGATGACATGTCTATGAAGATTAACTACCTTGAACTATTTTTTTGCGTAGGGAAAGAGACACATTCCCATGTCTAAGCATGAAAACATTATTTGATATTATTAATGCCTCTAGTGTTTACTTCTAAAAGTTCTATAGGCAGAGTCTGTAAAGGGCCAGGTAGCCTCTGGATCTCATCTTTTATGAAAGGTGACATATCTAGTAAATGCCCCTACAGTCAATCTCTGGAATGGATCTAAATAGAAGTTCTTCATTTTAATATCCGTAAAACACAACTAATTTAAGGTAAACTATGTACATGTGTCATTTCTCCCACAAACTAAAGTGTATAAGTAGTAAATTTTATACCAAGTGTGCTCCCACCATGTAAAGCGCAATTTGGTGAACTTATCATTGTTATAATATCTTTTTCGATTAAATTTAGTTTCACACATGATCAATTATTGCTTTGAAAGTTGTGTTCTACATAATTTGTGTACACTAATTTACAAATTGATTTTTTGAAATCTATTTTGTGTAAATGTCGACCAATAGATATATATCATGGAGGATGAACAACGAAGATCAGTCGAATCCCATATGGAGGTTCAGGGATCGGGGAATGTTCACGGTATTTAAATATAATCTTAAATCTCCATACATGTGTGTACATATGGAATTGATTTTTTTATTAACTTTGTGAGTTAAAATAGTTGTTAATAAGTTTCATATTTTAATTTTTAGGAGGTAAGAGGAGAAGGGTTTCAACTCCATCCATGGAGCGTGGCCAAGGTTCAACCGGTCGAGGTATGAGTGGTAGTAGGTTGCGGGAAGGGGGTGATATTTATTCCCTCGAAGGCCAATCAACCGCTGCTGGTTCTCAACAAGGTCACTGTGGGTCTGGTTCTCAGCAGCGTCATTCTGGGGCTGGTTCTCAGTAGGGTCCTATTGGAGAAGATGTTAACCAACAACATCAAGGTTGCCATCAATTTCAATATTTTTTCATTAAATTTGTACAACTTTTTTTACACGTGCTTTTTCTAATATACGAAATTATATATATATTGATGCAGAGGCTGAAAATGTACGAGCTAGTGGTCAAAATAGATGCAGGGCAGCTCGCTACATTCAAGAATCAGGTTGTCAACCCAGCACAACTTATCCGGCTGAGATTACTGATATACCATGGGAAACCAACATGGGGGAATTCACCTTACAAAGGTGTGAAAGCCTTCATGCAAAATTGCAAAGAGATCTCATGGCTTTGTCTCTACCTGCTGAGAGTAGACAAAGCCTTGAAATAGTTACACATTCATTGGGTGAAATGGTAAATGTGTATAGAAATTTGGGGCCAACGACTGATTCGTTTGTAGAACTGATGAGAAAGAGAAAAGAAACAGTGATAGGTCCCGATAAATGGCAGGACATAAAACAAAAAGTTACAAGAGCAGAGGCCAAGTCAATGTTTAATTATAAGGAAGGGCCAAAAAGAAAAATGTTGAAGGTGAAGTATTTCAAGCACCCAGACAAAGCTGGTTATTTGTATGATCGACATCTTGCGGCCTTTGGAAGGCTTCCATGGAATGATGAGGTTCCTGTTTATTTTTCACAAATGTCTTATGCAGAATTTTTTTTGGGTATGAAACCCGACTACAATGACCTTCCTTCAAAATTTTTTGGCCCGAGGAGAGGTCGATTATATCAACGTAAGGGCGCTAAGCGAGATGTGGAGTTGCCTCGCCCTGAGCCGCCATTGGTGAGTCGACCGTTTCGAGTCGAAACCCTGCGATCAGAGATGGATGCAACTTCTCAAATAAGTCGTGAAGCAAGAGATGTTATGATCGACAATGTTCATAGCAGATTGAGTGGAGTTGATCTTTGTTTAAATCGACAAAGAGCACGTGAAAATGCACGTGCCAATTTTGTTTATCGTACAGATGAGGAGATTTACAACATGAATGTTGAAGATCTCCGAACATATGTAATAAATTGTCGCAATGGTCTGCAAGACCTAATTTTTCATGAGGAAGAGGGCACCGGAACGGTATGTGTTAGTGACCTTAGGGTTTGAAATTATTTTTACATATACATGTGTACAATTTGTAATAAATACATGTGTATGTACATGTATACATTTATTCAAGTATGTGTACATTAATCTAACAAAAATGTATGATTATATGTTAAAACACCATTTGCAGTTCTCAGGCATGATGCGTGATGAAAATGTTAATATTACGTTCGGGACCTCTGGCTCAAACGATGCAGATGGGTCTGACCATCATGATATGTTGGCACATGTATGTTAATGTTTTTTAAGTGACTCTAAAATAAATAATTGTTGCCACACATGTACATGTATGTATATATATAATTTGATAAAATGTTTTAACAGGTACCGATTCCGTCTGATGTTTTTGGGATGGCGGTACCTTCTTCTTCCTTAAGAGATATACCTTCTACTTCATTGGGAGATGAGCCACAAGTATGGACAATTTTTCACAAGTTTAAAATTTATGTTTAAAAGTTATATATATATATATATATATATATATTCTACTTCAAAAAGTTCCATTAAAAATTGAGATATATATATATATATATATATATATATTCTACCTCAAAAAGTTCCATTAAAAATTGAGATATATATATATATATATATATATATATTGAGTTATTTAAAATTTTTTGAATTTAGGTTCCTATAGAAGATTTCTTTAATCCGAGGACTCTAGCGACGGAGATAGGAACATCCACAGCATTTGAACAAGTTGTCTTTAGTTCCTTTTTTTTAATATTATTGAAAATAAGTTTATATATGTACACGTGCATTTTCATTTGAAAGTTTTTAATATATATATATATATATATTTAACTGTACATGTATATTGTACAGTTTACCACTGCAGATGTTCTTATGGGAGAACCTGTTCATCAAATGGAGAGGGAGCCTTACGAGGTATTGCATGATTTTTTTGTTATATTTTGTTTTTTACATGAAGTTCTAGATATATATATTCTCATTCATTTTTAAAACTTCAAATTTTAATGTTCAAGTACATGTGAATTGTGTATGTAGGTTTCCTATTCACAGGATAGGGCGCAGACTGAGACTCAGACGCTAGATCCTCCATTTGATGGACATGATTTACAGTAGATTTGATTTCAAAATTTAGATGGTTTTAAAATTTGTTAAACTTGATACAGCTTGATACTCAAGTGAGATTTACAATTTTTGGACATATTTTATTACATTGTTATTATATAATTTGTTTTATTTAATTTTTGGATGGTTTTAGTACTTTTGGCATGTGAATGTGAAGTAATGTTGTCATTTGAACTACATTTGGCATGTGATATTTAATGTTAAATGTTTTTGTTGGATAGTTGAATTATAATTGGCATGCCATGTTTCAATCTACATTTTGCATGTGATATTTAATGAACTTTAAATGTTTAATGTCTTAATGTTGCACAATATATAATCAAAAGGGTTTTAAAACTTAAAGTTTTGGATGGTTTCAATCTACAACTTAAAGTTTTGGATGGTTTCAACCTACATTTACACATGTGGTAAATTGAAATGTTACTTGTAACAAGACAATCCCCATTGATTTCATTGTATATGTTGATTTCTGATTTGATATAATTTGATATAATTGCATGTATGATGGTACATTACTTGTAAAGTCATTGGATTAATAGTGTTCATTGATTTCAGTGTAAGCACAAAAAATTATTGACAATGTAGAACGATTTTTGTGTTATAATAATTAAACCCAATAATATTGGAGAGCAAGAGAGACAAGGTATGGTCTTTACTACAAGAGTTCGAGTTAAATATTTAAATGGTTTATGATTTATGATTTTTACTTTCTTTTTAATATAATCGATACAGAAAGATGACAAAACTAATAAGGGTGACAATAAGAATAGAAGAAGAAAATAGTTTAAGATTGATCACAATAAATGCTATTGGTAATTGATTACATTCTAATTATTCACATTCTATCAACCAATATTATTACATTGTCACTTTGCATTCAAAAATTTTATTTGATCATTTTCCATTATTAAAGTTATTCTACAATATTTATCATCTCAACAAATTGAGGTAACTAAGAAAATTTAAAATTAAAATGACTTGATAAATATCAAACATATTTAGCATATTTAAAATGGTTATATTAATATTAGATGTATTTACATATTATTGATAAAATTAATCATATGTTCCTCATATTATCGATAGTTTTTCCTTGGTTGCACACGACTGAAACCAACCTAGATCCATCTTAACTACGGATCTATCAAGCGCCGAGAGGGATCAAATCTCTCAAGGTGCAAACCTTTCCTCAAGTTTTGCACTCAAAAAAGAGGTTTGCACCTCTAGATATTTGATCCCTCTCGGCGCTTGATAGATCCATAGTTATGATGGATCTAGGAAAATAAATTTCTAAAAATAAGTAAGGGAAAAGCAGCATAGGGAACAATTAGGAGTAGATTTAGGTCATAGGGAACAATTAGGAGTAAATTTAGGAACATGTGATAGTTGGGTGAGATAAAATCATATTTTAATAAAATAACGGGAATTTGTAGGAGAGACAAATAGTGGATATGACATGTATTTTGGTGAATAATCAAATTTATGGAATTAAAAAATTAATTATTTTTGTATGTGAAAACAAGATTCACACCTAATCCTCACCTAAAAGACTAAATTAAACACATTATTATTAAGGGGACGAGGAGCTTTCTAGGTTTTGAGCTCGCCATTGTTAGATGAGTGTCGTAATGGAATTCCATGTATTTTTGTGAGAACTTATGATATTGTGATATTCTAATTACGAAATAGTGATCTTGAGTACATGCTGGATAATGTAGTAGATAGGAACTTTTTGATAAGGGGAGATTAGGGAAGTGGCCAAATTCCTATCAGTGAAAAAAAATTTCTTCACCTTCTTATAACTCCATTGTAGCTTTGGGGGCCAAAGGTAAGAAGAGTACCTTGGAATTTCTTGGGTGAAAAACCAAGTAGGTCACCAACTTTGGTCTAGTGCATTGGAATTCATTAAAAAATTGGTCATTGGAGCTGCTTCAAGCTAGGAGTGAGCATCGTCAAAAACCTACATTGAATATTTTACGCTCGCTAGGGTGAATGATACTTTAAATTGATTGACAATCTAAGACTTTCGAATTTTTCCGAATGCCAAATGATCTTACAAAGCTAGTATTTATAATATCCTAGTAGGTCATTCGGTGACAACTTTTACCGGAAACTTGAAACAAAGAGAATCTATCCTTGGCTAGGACATCATGTAAGATGCCTGCCATAAACAGTAAAATTGTACTTAAAAGCTGAGATTCGGGCAAGTGGGAACAACCACTTGTTATCTCGTCCCTTGGAGGCTAGGCCATATGGGGACTGAATCTGACCTTACAAAATAAAGTGAAATAATTTGTACCATACGGTCGGAAAACATATACAAGAACAATTAATTTCATTCTAGAATATATATATATATATATATATATATATCCAATACATATAACATTTTTCATCAATGCACATGTATAGAAAAACTACTTTCAGTTGATACTAGAGCATGTGCTTGTACCCAAACAATTTGTAACATGTGCAAACCACAAATAACATAAGCAACTCAATTTTTAGTTGAGTACTGGAAGTTTTATAACATATTTAATCCAAAGATAATAAATTGTTGGACACTTCACTCAAAAAAATTCTAATGGAATTCCATCCTCAATAATCCATTCATGATCGGATTTTGACATTTTCCATTTCTTAATTTTCGATTTTTTCTTTGATTGAACTTCTATCAACTTTATGCGTGCTGCACACACCAAGTGACTATATTGACAACTTATGGAATCAAGTTCATAGTCTTCAAAGTAAACAAAGTCTCCACTTTGATGAGTTTGTCTGAAAAAATAACCTTTCAGTATAATAGACCCTCTGTCATACTGAAATCCGTGATCATTATAGTCTTGTAATAATTTCATTTTTTGTTCAGTGCAACGCATCAAATAATACTTAACATTTTCATCATTGTCAATAGGTGCAATTACAGCAAAAACATCTCCTGCACAATAAAATAAATTTAACATTTAACTATGCATATTTAAATTTATTTATAGATCTTTAAATCATTAGAAAGTAATTCAAATGTTACCTTCTCTAACAAGATCAGAAACTCGATCACCATCGGATGATATTGTAGTTTCCTCTGATTGCATTTCTTCAAACATTGCAACAGAGATTTTGCCCTTTGTATTTAGCTCTATATGTTTCCAATCGTTCACGTACATTTTGTTTTCACAAACGTCATTGTATTTTGTGTTGTCTATGCAAACATCACAAAAACAAGAATATTTTCTTTTATCCAATGCAAACACATTTGTGGACAACTTTGTTTGAATTGAATGCAATTTTCGAGTCCCTTTTATTGTTTCAACGTCATTTCCAATTGATCTATCTACGTCTTCGATTCCAATATGCCAAAAAAACCTTTATATGGAAAATTAGAAGAAGAATTTGTAAATATGATATCAAAATACAATCAAAGATAATCATTGCATGATAAATGTACAATGTTTAAAATTAGATTTCCAATATAGATTAAATTGAATGTACCTTCGCACTTCTCTTGATGGGTTTCTCTCATGGCTTAGAGCAACGATGCACCATTGAACAACTTCTTCAGCGTTCACAAGTCGGCTTGCAGAGTGGTTCATTTGATATCTTCGAAGTACTCATTTTATGCATGCTCCTGCACCGTCATGTTCTCCTTTTCCATGGCCAGTCTCAAAGAAATTCCAACAATGTTTAATGCATGTTTTCTTATGAAGAAAACACAACCAAAAGAATGATCGTGCAGATTTGAATTTACCTGCGCATCCGTCTGACCATATCCAATGTTCATTGAATGTTATTCCACGATCTTTCAATGAATCATAAATTCTTCCAAAACAATGTTGTACAAAACATGTATCATGTGTACGATCGTCACTGATATAAAAGTGATATTCTTTAATTATATGTCGATTTTCACTCGTGCTTTCTATATGATCTACATTTTGTTCAGCATGTCTATATAGAATATGGACGAGCATCGAGACTTGGTCAGAATGATAGTATTCACTCTGAATTTCTTTTTGTGGAACAAATGTGTAGTTTTCCGCAAAATCAATCACTGACAAAATGGTCCCTGGTGGAAAAAATTCACAAGATTTTTTGAATTGCAAGTCTTGCCATCAAGCTCTATGGGAATGCTTGGTGTATTTGTAAATTTCTGCCTCAAACTTTCTCAAAAATTCTATCAGAAAAATTTCGTCTTCTCGTAATTCGATTCTTTTAACACTATTTGCACCTTGAATCGATGTACCGATATATTCATATCTCTTCCATTTCATTTTCATGTTGGACAATGATTGATCATTTATATCAATACGATATTTGTTTTAAAATTTAGTCAAATTTCCACAATCATCACATTTTTTACCACCAACACATTTTTTTTTGTAAAATAGTTCATCGCTTTCTCTTTCACATAGAATTTGAGATATGAATTCACGGATAGTGGAAGGAGGAGGTGAATCCTTCCATAATGTTCTACCGAAATCAAGGATTGTGTCATAATATAACTCAAATTCCACATGATAACGACAACAACAAGTGTCGCGTACGGTGATAGGTTTTACATACCATGGTTTTTGTTGAACAAAAGCACTAAGTGAAACATGAATTTGACGATTCTCTTTTTTGAACTTGTTGAATAACTCTATCTGAGTGGTTTCCAAGAGATGTTTTTCATGTTCTTCGTACTGATTTCGTGCTATTCTTCTTCACATCACATGTCTTGCAGTTGGTGAAACACGCAAATTATTATTCCAATATTCATATATTATTTTTTTAACATTTTCTCCAAGTCTATCTTTGTATGGTTGCCTACAAATAGCTCTCCAACAAGCAAGTTCATCATTTACATCTATTTCTAGTTGAAATTTTCGATGTTTGTGCAGAGTTTTTCGCGAGGTTCTCAGTGCTCGTGCCATAGATGTTATCAAACGATTCTCTTGAGTACTTGGTGAAACTATTGCCATCTGTATTCCTCTACGTATATTTGAAACATCTTTATCTCTAGATCTCTTAATTGACTTTATAGCACTACTCATATTTTTTATCACCTCTTCATTCATTTTTTTATCTTTGGTTGATTTTCAAATACCCAATAGTGTCGTCGCTTCTTTTAATTTCCTTGATGATAGGAGACCTTTCAACATTTGAGCCTGAACTGTCACTCGCTCATTTAAGAAATACTCTTCAAAAATGTTGTTGACACGATATCGTATAACATGGTCAGGTTTTTTATCTCCATATGTGTGAGTGTCAACATTTTCTAACATCTCATTATCGATAGTGATTTCATCTGTACATATTCGAAAAAAATAGTACATATTCAATAAATCACTAAATTAATAAATATGTCAATAAATATTAGGAAAATTTTAAATATATCAATAGATCATAATATTTACATTTACATACCCGCTTCAATTTCTGCTTGAGGTTGATTTTCTTCTTCAATATTTTGAGGAGTATCTCTGTCTGTTTACATTAAAAAAAATATTTTTCAAACTAGTTCATCAAATAAAAATTAAGCTTCACATTTTACATTGGGAAAATTTTAAAAATATATCAATAGATCATAATATTTACATTTACATACCTGCTTCAATTTCTACTTGAGGTTAATTTTCTTCTTCAATATTTTGAGGAATATCTCTGTCTGTTTACATTAAACAAAATATTTTTTAAACTAGTTCATCAAATAAAAATTAAGCTTCACATTTTACATTAGGAAAATTTTAAATATATATCAATAGATCATAATATTTACATTTACATACCTGCTTCAATTTCTGTTTGAGGTTGATTTTCCTCTTCAATATTTGAGAGGGCTTCTAACTTTCTTTTGCGAGATTGTCTAGTCTCTTCTCTACGTGCCTCAGGGTCTCTTTTTCGATCATATTTTCTTGCACAAGTTCTTCAATTTCCCATGATAATAGGGTATGAAGTTCAAAAAATTTCCTTCAAAAAATTAGACAATAACTCAATTACAAAAAATATCACAAAAGATTTAATTTAAAAAAATTCAGTGTAAATTTTTTGTAAAAAATACATACTCCAATCCAAAACACACACTTTAAAAAATTCTAGAGAAAAATGTTTTATAAAAATGAAACGAAGCTCAAAAGATTTACTTAAACTCAAAACACGTACATACCTCTAAGAAATGTCTTCCAAAAAATCAATTTGCTTCCAAGAAATGTTCTTAAACCCAAACTTTGAAGAAACCTCCAAGAAATGTCTTCCAAAAAATCAATTTGCTTCCAAGAAATGTTCTTAAACCCAAACTTTGAAGAAAATTTTTTGAACCCAAACCAAAATCTTTGTAAAATGAGATGAAGTGTGCGAAATGTGCGAAAATTGTGAATCATTTCGCGGCAATTTATATTGACGCGAAATGTGTTTTAGTAGGGGGCTCCGCAAAACTTTCCGGCCGACGGAGAGTTATACAATAGTTCGGCCGAACTTTTGATTAAAAGTTCGGCCGAACTATTAAGACGTTAGATTTAACGAGCCTTAAGCGGAAAACATAGTTCGGCTGAACTTGGACTAAAAGTTCGGCCGAACTAACGCATCACCAATTACGCAAAAACCAGGCTCTGAAAACGGTTCTGCAACTTTGGACTGATTAAACTCCATGAAAGGTTGTTAATTAACTGTCAGAACCAAGACAAGAATTTTCAGAATTGAATCTACTTTCATGAAAGATAACTTTTATGGAATTTCATAAACGTTTATTAATTTTAATTATTTTTCTAATAAAATGGGTGCAAACAATTTCTGAGGGTCATTGTGATTCAGTGAAATCAAAATTTTGTATCTCCCAAAAAACATTGTAAAAAAAATTGAAAAAATTATGGGGCATTACATTGGTCCGTCATCTCTAATGGGTAGCTTTTAGATTTTTAGTTTATAACTTATATGTTAAGAAATTTCTTGCGACGCGAAATATATCCAAAATACGCAGTTTTTCGTATTGGACCAGTTCAAAAAATTCTAGTAATTATGATATGCATCCATTGGCTTTGTAAATATGAAGAAAACAAAGTAGACTCTGTCTAGATTGTTGTAACACATTTTTTTTTTTCAAAAACAATTTTCAATGAATACAACATTGCGTCATAACATGACTTCTTATGAATCCTTTGATTGTTAAGAAACACACACTCAAAGAAACGCTAAGTTGACATATCAAATCTGCATAAAAAAATTTCAAAAATAAGTAATAGAAAGCTAACAAAATTTCTCACAACTTTTATTTTTATCGCAAAATGAAATTCTACACAGAAAAATTGTTATAGTTTGCAGAAAGTTGAAGAACCAAAAAAAATGAAATTTTTTTCTCAAAAAAGGGCAAAAAGTGTAACCCAGCTTCACATGGCATGTCTAGGACATAGTGGTGTTATTTCTTGCCTGTATTTGTGATTTATTAGTATTCCACCACTAATAACTTCATTACGTAGTTGTCTGTTTAGTAGTATATTACAATAGTGACTTGTTAAAGAAAGATTATTATAGTTTGTTTGAATGTCATAAACTGGAAGGAAATCTAGCTTTGAATTAGAAAAAGGGAATATATTATAAAAAATATGTTTTTTGATCAAATATAGGCCCGTTGCCTGATCATTAAAAAAAGTCACACAAATAAATAATGATTTTACACACGATGAATTACAAAATTCTCCAGCTCAAAAACAAGTTAGTACATTCAATTTTGTGTGCATCAGAGAAAAATGAATGAGTAACATCAAGTTTTCTTTGAATATTTATAGAATAATTTTAGAGATTCTAAATGGAAATTGTGTGTGCTAATCTTGCTCAATTAATTACAAGGAAAATAAGGGGCATACATAATTTGTTGGCTTATGGAAATTGGATTCCTTTTCCCTTAGAATAGTACGTTGATAATTGAAGGTCACTATATTGAAGCTATATTCCCAGTTAGTATCACAATTTACAAAGTCTTGTCTTATTATTTTTTAGTTTCTTGTTGTAATCTTGTGTCAGCAATACTTTCCTCCACCCTTTAGATTTCTACTAACCAGTTTTATTGTTGAAGTGTCACTACTTAGAGAAAACTAGAGGAAACGATACAACTACAAAAGTGGAGCATGAGACATTCTTAGTAGAAATTTCTAGCTCTGTTGTGTTTATTTGTGACATTTTATTTGCTTTGTTTATACAGGTCATCTGACCACATAGTGGCCACTATTTCCTAACTAAAGAAAAATTGTTCGAGTTTCTTGCTTTTATGGGGATAAAATGACATTAAAAATATTGTTGATGTTGAGGTATATATCGTATAAATCCTTTATAGTCTAATTTAGTTTATATTCCACTATTCATTCACTTTCATGTCTTATACTTTGCATTGTAACTTTTTTTGTTTTCTTTTTGCAGAAAATGGACTCAGTATTGATGGTAAGAATCAAGGATTGAAGAAAGACGGGAACACTAACACTAGAGTGACAAAGAGAGAGAAGTGTATAGGTCTAGTGGTACCCGTAGAGCCAATATCCCACATAAGACACACACATAAATACTGATGGTCATGTTTTCAGATTTGGTGAATTCACTTGCAATTCCTTGGAAAGATATTGATAATTCTTTGAAGTGATCAACAATATTTTATCTGTAAATTGTACTCCAACCAATATTAAGTTGGAAACTCATATTGTAATACTTGACATTTTATATAATATAATGTGGTTGGAATTATTTATAGTTGCACTTGATATTACTTGGTATTGTAATTAACATATGTAACTTTGTGTTTTCATATTAGATGAACATGTAAATTGTATGACATTTTTTTTAAATTTAGTTGCAAAATCATACTAATTAATTTATGTGATTAATAATGAACACATAAAATTAGTCTAAAACTATTAAAATAGTAGTTTATATTGATTAATGATGAACACAAATAAAATGAATATACGACTAAATTAGTCATTTATAATGATTATTAATGAAAGTAAATGAAATGAATACAAACTACTAAATTAGTCGTTTATATAATGAATAAATGACTATTGCAAATGATAAATTTGTGACTACAAATGACGACTAAATTTTGCATATATATGACTATTAGTAGCTAATTTACAGTATCTTATAACACGACTAAAATTTAGTCATATTTCTTCGGTCATTAATTGGTTTCAAATGATGACTAAAATTTGCATATATATGACTATTAGTAGCTAATTTACAGTATCTTATAACACGACCAACATTTTGGTCGTATTTCTTTGGTCATTAATTGGTTTTTTCAGGTGATCATATAGTAATATATTTTGTTGTATATTTGGTCATTAATTGTGACAATTAATGAACAAATCAAAGATTAAATCAATGACCAAATTAATGACCAAATCAATGGCTAAATTAATGATCAAATCAATGACTAAATTAATGACTAAATCAGTGACTAAATTAATGACCAAATATACAACTAGACAAAAAAATTGAGATAACCAATTAATGACTAAGTTAAAAATGTCAAAAAGTTGGTCATGTTATAAGATACTATAAATTAGCTACTATTGGTCATCGACTGAAAAATAGTCGTTTATATGCAAATTTTAGTCCTTTTTTTAGTAACTAATTAGCCATTTTGTACTAGTGGATGCAACAACCCACAAAGGGGGAAGAGTATTTGCATCTGGTCAAATTCGCCTACAACAATGGATAACAAGAATCCCTCAAGATTATTCCTTTTGAAGCATTGTACGGAAGACAATTCTGGACCCCCATATATTGGAGCATTCCGAAAACCAAACTAATGCTTGGGTCGGACATGGTGGTAGAAATGGAGCATGAGATAAGAAAAAATAGAGAGAATATAAAAGTAGCCCAAGACAGGAAAAATATATATGTTGAATGAAAAATAACTTTCTGAGAATTCGAGGTGGGTGATCACGTTTATGTAAGAATTAAACTCAAGAAGATCACCTTAAGATGGAATACTTGTGCCAAATTGGCTCTTAGGTATTGTGGACCTTTCCAAATTTTGGAACGGATAGGGTTGGTGGCTTATCGACTGGCATTGCCTAGCCACATATTGGTACATAGTGTGTTTCATGTATCTTTACTAAAGTGATACATACATGACCCCAAGAATTTGATACACTAGTATAGCATACATGTAAGTTATGTTTACATTATGACTTCTAGAAAAGAAGGATCCTTAACTAAATTAATTATAAATTTTGTTTCTTGTAGGTAGAATGAGACGACGAATTTCTGGTAGAACCTCAACATATTCTCGATCGGAGAGAAATAACGCTCTAGAGGCAAGTCATCCCCCAGGTTAAGGTGTAATGAAAGCACTTTAACCCGGAGGATGCTACTTGGGAGGATCAAAACTCTATACGAGAAGCATATCCTGAAATGTTTTCCGCGATGAAGTAAACACTGAGGATGGTGTTTACCTCTAGTGGGGGAAGATGTAACACCCCATTTTAATTTAATGTTCTGTCTAAAAGACTTTTATAAATACATTTGAATTTGTTAAGTGAAAATAGAATTAATGAATATGGTTATTCATTAGTAAAACTTGAGTTCTACTTCATGAATAAAAATTACATTGAGTAATTAATTAATTGAATAGTAAAATAATTCCAAGGTTCCAAAGTAAAAGGAAGAGGCAGATTTTGACAGTTACCTTCCCCAAGAGGATAAAGAGGAAATCCTGAGAATGGGAAGGGGTTATGTTCATAAAAGAAGAAAAGGTTTTACAACAACATGTTATGAAGAAAAAGAGTTGTCTAGAGATGGATGATTACCAGTGGAGCTCTATAACCCGAGAGAAGTGTAGGCTGGACAAAGGTCCTAAGGCCTAACTTCTGAAAAAATAGCCGCTACCTTATACTCTGTTACAGAGCACAGGGGGAGCAGATTACATGATCGCATCTCTCATGGGTGGGTGGTGCCATCAGTTAACCGAGAATATGGATATAAGTATTTAAGTTTACTGGTTAAGTTTGAAGTGATGAGAGAGAAAATGTATTTTAGATTCATTATACTGGTATTTTATATTATCTCTATTAGTTAGAAACAATATTGGTTTCCAACCACTTTGAAAAGATAAAACAAATCTAGAACTAGACTAAGTAACAAAGTAATGCTATGACAGGGCTAAATATAAAATAAAATGAATTTATTCTTGCTATTTAAATTCTGCAATCTGGGACAACCCTAAACTATGTATAGATAGATAGCATAAAGAGGTACAAATATGTAGGAATAAATCAACGAATAAAAATTTCTATGAAAAGCAGAGCTAATATCCATACATTGAATATTTCCATATTTAAACAAAATCATTGAGTACGTGAATGCAATAGATTACACAAAGAGTGTCGAGAGTAAAACAAGAGCAAATATTTCATGCATGCTCTAGTTGGTAAACCACTTTCATAATCTTAATATTCTGTGTAAATATATAATGAGGCTCAGAGGTTTAGAATTCGAGCCCTGTGGTAACATGGAAAGGGTCATGGTCCTCTCGTTATTGAATCCTGAAGTACATAATGAACCAAATTTTAACAAAGAAAAGAAGGAGGTGTAAAGCTTAAACAATTATCAACTTTCGAAAATATACTCTATTCCAAAAGCTCAGGCAGTCAAAATCATAGATTCAGTAACTTTCACGAGAATATATTTATATTATTAATGTAAAACCTAGATGTCAACATTTCTTGTAACCACCATGCTGAAGATTCGGCAAGAAAAATGATATATAAACTGACATTAACAGTATAATAATTATACATATTTAAATAAGTTAACTTGTACAAAATGTATAGGTTTTGCGCAAAGTGTCTAGAGGAAACATCCTTTGAAAGAAACATATATCATTCATCAATAATATGTTACACCAACTATCCTTCTATCTCGAGAGGGCTATTTATGGAGAGAAAATAATTATTAACATAAAAAACTGAGGAAAACAACCTATGCCAAAAAACCTTGAAATTTGAAAGGGAAACAGAAGCTCTCATTACAAGAAATTTAGGGGTCGAGTGTTGAACCTGTTCACACAGAGGATTTTCCCTCAGTAAACTCACAGTAAAAATTTGAGAAAAAAATCTGAAGGTGAGTATTGGGTTCAACTTACTTGTGATGGCCACCCATGAAAACACATTGCAGATTTCGAGAGGACTTCTCCTTTCTGCCAAGGCTTCAGCAGGAACTGATACTTATACCATAACAACGAATAGACTGTAAGTAAACTCATCAACAGAGAAATTCTCAAGAAAAAGAAAGGGTTTCTATGCAAAACATAAATTCATAGGGAAGACTTTGAATTTACCTATTCCAGCCTCGGCATGCACGGAGGTATACTTCACACAACCCTTTCGAAGGAAATGGAAAATGATGTTGTTTCGAGACGAGAAACCCTTGACCATATTTCAACTGAACGAAATTAATTTTAAATTGAAAGGAGAACTAAGAGAAGTTACCCTCGTAGGCAAAGTTAACCTAGCACAAACTTCATAATATGACCAAAATTGAACAACAAGGGTATTAATATTACATGCCTGAACCATGACGAGTACCCTACGATATTATGCAAGAAGATAGAAAAGGAAAAAAAATGAGACAGTGCTTTGTGACCAAGCGAAACCTATGCCGTAACCAAAGGACCATAAGAATTATTACCATGCGGATGCAACATAAAAAGGGTTACAAATCAAACTTAATGTACCATTCACATAATGACCTAAATATTGTATGTTATCATATACTAAACAGTGATATTGTTAACACCTTATTATAACAAATGAATTAATGTTTTGGTGGAGTAAGAGTAATAATTTTTTTTATGGTAGGTGTTTGATAGTGGTGACAATTTCAAACATAACGAAGTTACTTTGGAGATGGGATATTCCAGGAGAGAGACATACACATCCCTATTTTCTTCATAGAATTTCTTGTATTGAAATAAAAATGAGGACAATTTAATTACAAAATGGGGATGTAACATCCCAATTTATCTCCTTGGAACGTTTGTAGTTAAATTATTTAAACTGTGCATAGATATCTTTATGTTTTGGTATATTGATCACCATGAGGTAGATATGTAAGATAAGGGGCTATATGGGATTTTTTTTACTAGTTTTCTTTGTATCCTACCTTAGTGTATTCACCCTATTTAATTTATGACTGGTGACGAAAATAAGTCCTAGAGTGAGCCACCAATCTTATATTTTAGCAAGGTATCTCCCGCACATTAATAGTAACACAAAGTAGTGTGGGGAACTTCTTATTAGGGGGGATGCATGAGAAAAGTTGAATAGAGTGAGATTAAGAGGAAAATAAGAAAATAATTTTTTTAGAGAGGAAAAGAGCAGAATAACCATGAAAATGAGTATATATATTGGTTGAAAGAGCTATAAAACGAGGAAAATATGCAAGAAGTTTTGTGAAATTAGTTGGACCTTTCTATGAATATGTACATATCAAGAGAAATGGATTGATTTTTATAACTTAAGGACTACAATGAGGAGGATGATCAATATCGAAATTCTATTATGCCATGGCTTCTCATAACTAGGGAAAATGTGAAGGGCCAAATTTTGTAGATGTGCTAATTTTCAATACTATTTTCCAAAAGAGCATTCACTAATTTCCATTTTTTTTAATTCTTTTCCCCAAATTTTATAGGATAATATTATTGTATCTTAATAATTGCCAAAATTTTATAGACACTTTATGAAATCATTTTAAATTTGAATATTTCTACAAAAATATTTCCAACCATTTTACAGTGTGTGTATTAGGGACTAGTAAGACTCTCTACAATATCTCTTTAAGATAAATTAGTGTACTTAAAATTTTCCATACACTTGAAACTTTTATATTCTTCCAACGACGTGATTCTACATGGTCATCCATTTCAGAAAAGTTATAATGTTAAGAAGCCTTATTTCCTTTATATATCACTCTTTTTTCATCATTCAAAGCAAGGGACTATTGCTTGGGATTGTGGTCCTTCTTCTTTCCTTTTATTGCACTAGTTCTTTGGACTCGATTTTTGTAGCAAAAGGGATGTGTTATTGGCATATGAATATATGAAAATAATGTGAAAATTTTTATTTTACTATGCACTAAATATTCACAAAATGATTAAAAAAGAGGCATTCTATAAAAAATTGTAAAAGGTTAATTAGTATAGCAAAAATATAATAAGAAAAACAAAGATAAAACATGTTTCCCAAAGTTTAAAAAATGTCGTAAGTATAATATAATCATCAAGCTTATTCATACCAAAAACTACAATAAAAATCCTTTTGACATTGGAAAACAACATTTGTAAACTTTGGATGCATACTTGGCAAAAGGGCCCAATAAGACCTTTCTATGTTCAAACATCATGTTATGTCCTAGTAGCCATAATATTGGTTTATATGAGTATAAATGAGATGCAACTAATATCAATGCTAGAATGTAGTATCAAATACACGGAACTAAATCCTAGCTAATGGACCAAAGAAAAAGGTTTAAGTGAAATCAAGAATAGTCCCATTTTTAATAAAGAATAATATTGAATCAATCCTATCAATTCCCTCTTGAAATTAAGTGATAAGACCACTTATTTATCCGTGAATGAGTAAGTACCCAAGCCAAAATAAAATATAACTAGGCATACTACACCAAGTAATCACTATACATAATCAAAGTTTTTATGTAACTGAGATTGGTCTCCAACTTACTTTCTATAATAGCCTCCAACCAAAAAAAGACCATAGTTTCATATCAAACATTAGAAAGCATAAAATAGTTCAAAATAAACATGATAATATGGGAAGATTTTGCAGGAGGTATCCTATACCATAGTGATTCTATTATACTCATATCTTCAAAAATTAAAATATTTATTGGTACAAGCTCTAACATTTGTGATGAAATAAAGGCACTAATTTTTTTGTTAACAGTAGTAGTAGAGGAGAAGGTGATTGAATTCTAGGTCTTTGGGGATTCCTTGGTTATCAATTGGTTGAATGGGGCTTTAGGATGGAAGAATTGTTTTCGCAACCCATTCTGGAGTAGTTGAAGACAATCAAGGCACAGTTCTTGAAGATATCATTCCATCATATTTATAAATAATTTAAGTTAGAGGCTAATGGACTGTCTAAAGAAGGCTTGCTAATGACACAAAATGATGGTTTAACATGGGAAAGTAGTTATGGTGTAAGACTCTAGGAGAGTTCATTGCAAGAACTAGGCCCATGACCTCATATATATATATATATATATATATATATCAGTCAAGCATTGTCTTGTGCTTTCGTTCTTTAGTCCCTCAGGTCCATATTATTTAGTATCATTTCAAACATTTGTACAAACTTTGTCAACTAGTAGGTACCTCAATAAGAAATTGAGCACAACAACATTAACACTTGCAGATTCAACATGTACAATTAGAAAAGTTCACATGAGTCCTTCCTATTATCACTTTGTACTTCTTTTAATGCATGCGAAATAACCGTTTAGTTTGACCCTAAGTACCACCAATAGAACTACTGAATTTACACCATATGCAAATAATTGAATTCTATTGATGGAAAAATAATTGCCTCTTTTATTATTCGAAGCATCCATTGTATCTATATATTGTTTATAAACATTAAAATTTTAAAAATAGGAGTGAAAAAACATCTTTCACAAAGCAATAATTAGATCATACTAGCAAGCCAAGAACCTTCAAATTATTAATGACACCATTTCACAAAGATGCAAATAATGGACATTTAACACGTTCCTCATTCTTGATAGAATATAAATTTTTGAATGATTGCTTTCATGTAAATGTACTCCACAAAAAGATCAGATTAAGGGAGGGGATAGTGAATCGCATCATGGAGATGGTGTAGTTATTTTAAATGTTTATTCTCAAACAACAACGTATGTCTAAAAGATCAGATTAGGGGAGGGGATAGTGAATCGCATCATGGAGATGGTGTAGTTATTTTAAATATTTATTCTCAAACAACAACGTATGTCTAAAAGATCAGATTAGGGGAGGGGATAGTGAATCGCATCATGGAGATGGTGTAGTTATTTTAAATGTTTTTTCTCAAAGAACAACGTATCTAAAAAATTAGGGATAGTGAATCGCATGAAGACCTTGTAGTTATTTTAAACATATGTGCATATATTTGAAACTGAAAGTAAAAGTAAATACGATAGGAGAAATAAAGAGAGCTGATGGTAGGGTATTTTTTAATTTATTTACTGTTGCTGTCGAACTTGCGGAACACTTCAGAAAGCTCGCGGTATTGCACAGCTGAAGCCATTCTCACGCCTGAAGGTGAAGGCAAATTATAGGATAATACTACACAAAAACTAAGACGAAGATGGCAGTGGAGCTGGTGTGGAGGAGTGGAAGCCAAGGTCATCATTATATAGGGCTCTTTTCAGTTTTGGATGACAGCGCACCAATTTCTGGGATGCTTTACGCAATTATTTTGTACCCACGAACGCTGATGTGCCAAGATGCCAAGAGTAGAAAATGTAATTTGATGTGCCAAGATTCTGTAGAAACGTTTGATGTGACAAGATGCTGTGTGGAAATAAATGGAATGTTAATGTTTGATAAAGGGAGGGAATTTTTGCTCCTTTTGGAATTACATGGACTGACGGTTGGATTTGCAGTGAATTGCAATAAAACCAAGAAAAGCGTCACCAGCTATATTTTATTTTTGTTCTAAAAAATAACCAACAAACTTAAACTTAAACCTAAGCTTCAACCCTCCCGGCGTTCTTCCGAGTGTGGCGTGGAATGGAAGCCACAGCAGACAGCAAGAACGCCGAGGCGAGGTTGCATGGACCCGAATATTTACAATAAAATAAAAAACCATTAGAATATTTATTTATTATCAACAGCCCATATCAACATCAATAATCCTGTGGGGTGAACAATAAAAAATACAAATATTTGAATAAAAGAGGCGGAATTAGGTACATCTAATTTAAAATATTATAATAAAATACTACAAGAATATCATGTCAACCAGTCATATATTAGACTCACCTTTAAACTCTCCAATGATTCATGATTATTAAGTTTAATTGGAATGAAACATTTTTCACAATTTAATTATTAAATTTTGGTTAATTTTAATTGAGTTTACATTTAATTCAAAGTTCTAGTCTTATAGATTATGAGGTGTATTTTAAATTTTGTATAGTAATATTAAGATTATTTTTACCTCATAGTTTAAGGAAGATTTTTTTATTCAAATAAAAAAGGTTTGTAATTATAGAAATAATATTTGTGATGCTCAAAAAATATGAGAATATTTACAATGCTTTACTCATGCCCAGTCAACATTTGCACTATCTCTAACTGCTTCCTAGATAAGCCTAGGCCAATACTTAACCAAATTTTGGGTTGCCCAAGTCCCTATTTCCTTCTGAATTAGGCCATATTAATTAGGGAAATTCCTCATCCACAAATAGGGTCACATAAGTTGTCAAACTCACCCACAAATCACACCCAAGACCTTTTCACCACGAAATGCCTTAAGAACACACCCTACACATAGTTTTATGCATGTGTTTTATATATTTGTCATAAACATAACTATACAAAATGAAATTTTAATAACAAACAATGTTTCACTGTACACTCAATTTACTAAATATTTTATATGAACAAAATAATATATTTTAAAAAGTGAGCATTATTAAAAAAACTCATAGAGTTTTGAAAACATCTATTAACATGTGATACATATTTACTACAAATACCCAAACATATAAATAAGGGACATAAAAATAACCTTAAAAAACACATTAAAAATATATTTTAAATAGTAAATATTGTTAAGAAAATTAATACTTTCAAAAAATATATTAACATCTTATAGACATTAATGTAAATACAAACACATAATTAAATTTCAAACAATAAATAATGTTTAGTTATATATTTAAAATATAAATTTTATTTTTTTCCTTATTTTTATTTTATTTTATTTTTAAGGAAAGAAATTAAAGCTTCCCTCTTAACCCAAGGGCAAGAGTGCTAAGGGCTAGAGTGAGGTTGCTCGCTAACCCACAAATATACTCACTTAAGATTTTTGGCCAACCCACAAGTATACTCACTTAAGATTTCACAAGACATGAAGCCAATACAACAGTTTTCATAAGCACAAAGCCATTACAACAATGCTCATCATGTCACTAGTGGGGATTTGAACCTAGGCGGAGAAGACAACAACCATTTTGTGCATCCACTAGAAATAACCCCAATTGAATCATCATACAAAATTGATAATAAACATTCCAAAAAATAATTACAAACAAATGCCTACTCAGATACACAAACATAAAGATGTAACTAGTAAACAATAAACATCTTAAAAACATCTTCACACATTTTAAGGTAACTATTAACATGTTACATACATTCATTTTATACATGTACATGAGAAAAAAACAAGTGTCATATCAACCCCAAAGTTAAAACAATTTTCAATTGAATTGAGGAGAAGAATTTTAGTGGCTCGTTCTATAAGTGGTGGGCTTGATACATTGGAGTACTAGCCCACTTCTGATATTTTGTTGTCTTTGTTGAAACATGCTCGAGATGAGCATTGGTGAGTCTTTATGGAGCCATATTTCCAATCCCTTCACCATTATGTACCATATTAGATGCATAGAGGAGTTGCTTGTTGATCCAAGATTTCCTAGAGAAATGCTTCTAGATAGATCCAATAAAGATAGACCAATGCATAGCTTTTAAATCGTCATTTCCTAAGATGTGAATGGTTATATGATAGAGGAAAATGAGGTTATTAGGGATTTAGTCCTTAAGAAATAATCTAAATTTGTAGAATCATTATATTTTTGGTCTTCTCATGTTACCCCATTTCTCCACTCCATTCAACATATCAAGACCAACAAGGAAAAAACAATACAAGGGTGAATAGGTCAATTAAGCAATACCCTAGACTATGTGAGAGCATGCATGCGAGGGATGCATAAGTAATAATGATTACCCAATTTAAGAAATATGTTAACATAGTATTAAATATAAAGATCTATTGTGAGTGCACTTTTCCCTAATTAATTATTAATATCCATAAATGTTGGGACATCTTTTGGTACTAATTACATCATGGATCACAAAGGCCTAAATTCAAATAATCTCCATAAATATTAATATTGTATTAGCTACCAAAAAAACCTGATAAACAAAGATAACAATTACATCTAAATAAAATAAGATTTTACTTTTACACACTATTAGTTCAACAGTTTCATATAACTTCCATTGTGACTTCACCTACCAAGAACTATCCCAACCCAGATCTAGCAAAGGGGTTACGACAATAATTACTTTCATGTTTACTATTGAAACCTACTTCCATGTTGACTATTGAAACCTATTGTTATTGTAATGGCCATAATGTAAAAACAATGTGTCACATTGTATGTATGGATACATACCAGTAAGACCAAAAAACCATCTCATGACATAATAATAAGAAATGGAATTCTAACAAGTTTTTTAAGTTTTTTTTTTTCGGTGGGCAAAATGACATTGCAATTTCATATATAATAATGTATTTTAACAAGTTTTTTTTCTTTTTGCAAAATCACATTGCAATTCCATATATAATTACAAGACAAACACAAGGCTAAGAACAACATGGTAAATACTAAATAGACAAACATATTTCAGAATCTAAAAATATTGCAGCAGATTTGTGGATACAATGACTCCTGCCACACTAACATGATGTCCCGAATACAACAAAGCCAAAAAATATTGCTTATGCATTGACCAATTGATAATCCAGTGCATCATATTTCTGGTGGCATTTGTTCATGATTAATACGTGACCTTACAATCCACATAGTCCTTTGGATTCTTTGGCTATTGACTGTTGAAATGCTTGGTTCGCAATATTTTCAGAGCTTGGTTTGCAATATTTTTGGAGATATGATCCATGGAAGTTAGAAATTTTTGCAGGCTCCTGAATTTAACCTAAACAGGTCATCACGGAATTTGTGCTATAAATTATTTTCTACAAAGTTTCAGAAGCTGAAATTTTTAGAGAGCGAAGCAAAAATCTTGAGGAACATCGTTCGCAAATTTCAGAGCTTGGTTCGCAATATTTTCAGAGATATGATCTATGGAAGTTAGGTCTTTTTTAGGCTCCCGAATTTCATCTCAAAGAGGTTATCGTGGGAAAATCTTCATAACTCTCTCTCTAAGAATCGGATTAGAATGTTGTAAAAAGTGGTCGCAAGTACACGGACTGTAGTTTCTTGTCTATCAATTGCAGAGCCAAAGGAGGAAACAGTGACATGTGGCAAGTCATACAAGTTTTCTCTACTGAACAAGTCCATAATTGGATCATTGTGGGAGATTGGACAAAACTTTTCCTTGAAGAATCCAAATCAGGTCAGACATATGACATTTGAAAGAAGCTTCAGAGGGTTACTACAAGGCTGAATTTTGGATATTGAGGATCTGAAATTACAAAGATAATTCAATTTCAATATAGAGCTCCTCAAAAGCAAGTAAAAGGTGTGTATTACATTTCTGGATGCACAAATCAATTCCAAGGCTTTCAATTATGATATATCGGTATTAGATTCTAAAATGGCCCCTGAAAATAATTCAACACCCATTAAGCCTTTAGAAGGCTCTACTAAGATCAAATAAAAATAATATAATATCTGAAATTACAGAAATAATTTATAAATTGTCTACAAAGAGAAAAAAAAATGACATGGAAGTTTTGAAGAAAAGCGTGGAAACTAAGATGGATGGTTTGAAGAAAGGTGTGGAATCTAAGATGGATGGTTTGAAGAATGGCATGGAAGCTAAGATAGATGGCATGGAAGTTGGCATGGAATCTAAGATGGATGACATGGAAGCTAAGATCGATGAAAAAATGGAAAACATGAAGAATGATCTAAAAGTAGACATGGAAGGTTTGACAAAGTTGATACAAAAAATGTTTCCTAATGGTGAAAAGATAGTAGAGGAAACTCATGATGAGAACAAAATAAATGTTAATCGTGATTTCATAAACTCTAATGTTGGCGGGAAGAACCACCATATTCCAAAAATGGATATGAGGAAGTTTGATGGAAAGGATCCTGTAACATGTATACTACAGATGGAGCAATATTTTGATCTCCATAACGTGAAAAACACACAAAAGGTACGCATTGCAACTTTACATTTAGAACAAAATACATTTGTATAGTATCGATGGCTTTGCTCCTGTAAAAAAATTGTCACTTGGTCAATTTTTACGGAGGAAATGATAGCACATTATGAGGATACAAAGAGAAACACCTTCTTTAGCCAATTGATAAATCTCAAATAAAAGGGTTTAGTGGGGCAGCACATTGAGGATGTAAAAAGTACCTCTAAAGGTAACTAATTGTTGAGCTTTAAAGATGTTCTTCTCTTCCACCACATTCCACTTCATTTCCTTTATCCATTATTAATTTCAGGCTTAAATGATCAATAAGATTAGTTAAAATTTCTTTGAGATTGTATATAATGTCTAACTTGCTATGTTTTCATGATTTCATTGTTGTAGTACTTTTTTACTAGCTACTAGAATCTGGGCCACTACTACATTTGGCGGAAATTCGACCTTGGTTCCAGCGCTTTTGACCAAATGTGCGAAATTTTCCCAAATTTTTCCACTCCCGCCGAAATTGTTGCTATACGTGATCATAAGTGTACTGTCTGGGCCTTTAAAAACGTCTCATAATTAAAGCGTTTAGAGAAAAGCAATGTACAAATCACATTCACGCATTGGCAATGCTTTCTTCGGGACGACTACAACTCGCTTGTGCGACATAATGTCTAGGTGTCGCAATTGCGACGTTTGGAGGTACCCGTCGCAATAGCGACGCTTTTTCCGCCGTCGGTATAGCGACACTTATATGCACGCTACATAAAAATACGAAACTTATATGCACGCTACATAAAAATTCGAAACTTATATGCGCGCTACATAAAAATGATTTTATTGTTTCATATCCGTCGCAATAGCTACATTAACGTCTGATATCACGCGCGCATTCGCCTCTACTCTTAGATGACATTTTCCCTCAACATTCGCGCTCAGCTCTTGCAGAACAGCATTTGCCCTCAGCATTCGCCCTCAGCGTTCGCCCTCAGCTCTTGCAGAACAGCATTCACCCTCAGCTCTTGCAAAATGGTAAGTTCTTACTGCAGGCCCTTCCTCCTATAGTAGGGTTGACTCTATTTGGGTTTTTTTGGTCAATTCCATTGGATTGTGTTAGGCTGTAGGGTTCTCTGTAGATGTCAAGAGTCAAGATTCAATACCCTCTATTATCTTCATCACCAATACAAGATTTAAATTTTTCCCAAAGAAACGCTTATTAATTTGGCAGCCATTATTTCTCCCTGCTTTAAAAACCCTACATTTAAATGAAAACAAGCATTGCATTTCAACTACAAAAATCTATTAGTGTTCAAATGTACATGTGCTTTAATTAACGTACGATATCACGCGCGCATTCGCCCTCTCCCGCTCTTCGTAGAACGACGTCGCCCTCGTGCGCCCTCGGCTCTTCAAACAGGCCTTTACAACTTGGCCCATTAGCCTTACAGGCTCTTGCCGAGCCAGAGTGCGCCCTCGGCATTAAGCCTAAACTCTTGCGAGAACGACAGCCATACAGATTAGCATAATATTTGAAACAACAGCCCTATCACATTGCCTCAGGCTCTTGCAGAAATGGAGCCTTCAGCCATCGCCTCAAAGTTCGCCCTCAGCTCTTGCAGAATAGCATTCGCCCTCAGCTCTTGCAAAATGGTAAGTTCTTACTGCAGGCCCTTCCTCCTATAGTAGGGTTGACTCTGTTTGGGTTTTTTTGGTCAATTCCATTGGATTTTGTTAGGCTGTAGGGTTCTCTGTAGATGTCAAGAGTCAAGATTCAATACCCTCTATTATCTTCATCACTCAATACAAGATTTAAATTTTTCCCAAAGAAACGCTTATTAATTTGGCAGCCATTATTTCTCCCTGCTTTAAAAACCCTACATTTAAATGAAAACAAGCATTGCATTTCAACTACAAAAATCTATTAGTGTTCAAATGTACATGTGTGCATCACTTGTGTAGGGTATTCCTTTCCACTTTCACATTATCCAAGAATGTGTGCAGTATAGTTCATATTTTTTGTGATTTAGATTGCCTTGAAAAAGGAAAGGTAAATTATTTCCCATGGAAAAAGAAGGTTTTCCATTTTTATAGGTTGTTTGGACTTACGTGGAAAAATTTATGGTATTCCTTTCATATTATGTAGTTTAAATTTGAATTAACATATTCTTCTACATGAAAATATAATTACCTATGTGATGTCCTTCATCACTAATTAAAATTATAGGGTTTCAATTTCCTAGACTCTAACTCATCTGATGCTAAATTCTAGGTTCTCATTGGTGGATCACTCTTCCATTGATTTCCTTTCCCTCTGGATATTGTCATACTTTAAAATTCATCAATGATACATATATTATTTCAGGTATCCCAAAAGGCTTTATAGTAGAACATATTGTGAAGTTTTTTTGACACTTGAGGATTCTTTTTAGAAATGCAACGTGGTCTATGCTATCGAGTTATATATCAAGCAACTTGTCCTTAATAACTACACTATGAGGTAGGTTCAACCAGTTTGAACTTGTTGGGACATAGCATATGAAGTTGTGTGATGAGTCCATATCACAGGTCTATTATGGTGAAAAAAAGTGAAGACACGTAATGATAGTTATTATGTTAACATTACTAGAAACATTTTCGAAATTATCCATGCTATCAAGATGTCAAATTCCAGGCATTAGGTGTCAATACTTGTAGCTAATAGATAATAATAATAATATAAAAAAATCACAACTTTATTCTTGAAATATGATTGTTACACATTGGTAACCTAGTTCATGAGTTACTATCACCCAAATATTGCAAAAAAAACTTAAAATATAAATTAAACCAACATGAGAATCCAACTAAGGGTTTCTCGACAAAAATCATGCCATAACCTGGCATTTTGAAACTAAGTGAATCAACAACTAAGTGAATCATCTAAGTAACTCTATGCAGCTTCAGAGGATTTTCATTACATGTTTGCATACTACCTTATTCTCTTGTCTGATATCATTTTAAATGGAACCATTAATTGACCCACAGATCTGCCCCATATGAAAAATTTCAGCTCTATTTGAGCTCTTTTTTGCTCCACCACCTCCATAAACCAGTGTTACACGGGGTCTCGCCCCCCCACATAGGGGTCTAGATTCCTCGCCCCCTCGCGCTCCAGGGTCTTGGGAACTTCTAGGGGATGTTTCCCTCACGCCCCCTCACGTCCCCTCACCGCCCCTTTTAGTTTATGGTTTCGTGTTAAAATTTGATGTGCCACTTAGCATATTTGAGAATCCAAGTGATTCTGATTCAAATGGTGACATGGTTGATCTTGATATATTCGTGCAGAAGTTGGATGCAGAGACTAGTGGGGCATTAACTTGAGCATTTATGCTCATTTATCATTATGATGATATCATTTGATATTCATTTGTTATGTTTTATGTTTTATGTTTCAGACATAACTTATTTGCGTTTAAGTTTTATGTTTCAGACTTGAGTTGTAAACTTCGGTTTAAACTCTATTTTGAATCTTGATATAATATGTCATATGATATCTTAAACTTTATTTTCATTGTACATTGTTAGTAGTTACATTAATGATTATATAGTTACAAACTTACAAACTTACATGCATGATTGTATGATGTATGTTTTAACTTTAACTTTTAAATTTGTTTCAATTATATGATTCATCATTCATCGATTTGTAATTTTATCATTTATGATTTATCTTTCATGATGCAAGTGTATGATGACTGTATATACATTCCTTGCAAAAATATAGTTACATTTTAAATATTAAATTTTATAATTTTTATGACCCCGACGTCCCCCCACGTTTCCTGAAAATTGGTAGAGAGCTTTTGCATAGGCCGCTCCCGCGCTCCCTCGTCCCCTCGCTCCCACCTCCAGGGGACTTGGTGGAACATTGCCATAAACATATGCAAACATATATCATGATCTTGGAATTCCATTACATATGTATGTGCCAATGTTCCATAATCTTGCCCCATCATCAATTTATGAAATTTCCATTGAATATCAAATTATGGAGGGGGGGAACTTTTTGCTGCAACATTTGGCTCAAAATCAGGGACCATCTCCGTATGAGGTGAATGAGAACTATAGATATTTGAAGAAGTAGATTAGTGCCTTTTCCTCTGGCCATGGAGTCATATACGGTCATCCATCACAAAAATTTGTCTTTGTTCATTCTCACCTTGAAAGTTGCAAAAATTCATGCCCTAATTGAAACGACACTAAATTTGAAAGATATAATAAAAATGCAAGCTAGGAGTGCCCTATTAATACAAAGGGAAAACCTTCCTACATACCCTAACTGAGATAAATTTTGATTGAATAGGAAACATGATATTTCCTATGGAGTTGATCCAACAACTTGTTAAATGTATGGGACTAAATCATGCATTTGATTTCAAGGGAAACATGCGCATGAAGAGAAAAAGTGCAGAATTAATGGAAAATCCATACATGCCACTTATAAAAACTACACCGAAAGGTCAAAAAATACTTAAGGCCTTAACTTAATTTGAATCCAAAAATGACAAAACAGGATTAGTGAAAACACGAGTGGTGTGGGTGAACAACATAAATAAAAAGTGAAGATACCTTTCCCCAAGATGCCTTTGTCACCGTTGTATGAAAACATGTTTTCCTTTCCCTTTATACATGCAAGTGAATGCATTATAGGTATGGTGTTTTCACAGAATAGGAGAAGCCTACTTAAATATATCATTTGTGGATTGAATGTTTGGGTGCCTTAATGTGCAATGACATGTTTCCAGGACTGAATTCAATGCAAGGCATATTTGAAACTCTAACTATGTCTTCCGGTGTCTTATTAGAAATTATTTCAGTTTTCATTTTGTGTTTTCAAGTTAGATATTGTTTTCAAGTTTTTACATTTATAATTTTATTGCAATGTGGCAGACTGATCAGAGCAGTGCAGGAACAACCCCGAGACGGGATGATCGCGGAAAGAGGCCAGCGGAAGAACATGTAAAGTGTCAGCATTGCTCTATCTTCAGGTATTTTAGTTATTTACATAATTGAAATAATATTAATTTTGTTCAAATATGCAGACACCTAGCCATGGTATGCCTGATGATTCCCTCTTTGAGGAAGAGCTTTCTTCATCCCTATCTCGAGTGTTCTTGTTGCGAAAAAAGGCACGAGATGCAAGGTCGGAATTTAATACTTTGATAGACGCGCCTCAAACACCTGAAACAGAAGAGAGGATAAAACAACTTATGAGCCAGCTAGAAACATATCAGGTAATAATAAAAAGTCAAAAGGATTTTTTTTTTGTTCTGCATGAGATGAATTGTGATAGTTTGATTTTTAATTTTTACATTGACTAAACTAACAAAAAGTTCTTTTGTATGTAGCATTTTCTGGCACTTGTTGAACCCGGTGTTGGTGGTAGTGGGACACAAGGGCAAGAGATTTCCCAGCAACCCTCTCGTATACCTTCTACTCCTTTAGGTGCCAACCAAGAAACACACCCTGCCCAAGCAGACACCCAGCCAACCGCTGAACGTGTTGGCAATGATGAGGCTGATATGGCCAACTACATTATTGCGTTTCCTGGAGCTACACGTGTCAGCTCCACAGGGACCATTAATGGCACGTTGTTGGTGAACGATGAAGGTGTCCCTATAAAACATGTACAACTCCCAGGTAAATTTTAATATTTTAACTATTTCATGTACTTTATCTAAAACATATTTATCATGATTTTTATTTTTAAATTAATGATAATATCTTCTTTTTCTTTTGGTTTTATTCTGTGTAGGAAACAATGATTTCTACAGGATTCTGGAGAGCCATGCGTTGGTAATTTTTGGCCCAACCATACGTACAGGGTGGAATTCCCAGAATTCCAACCTGAAAAAAGAACTTCTAGATTATCTAGAAGCCCTTTTTGGGGTCGGCACATTTGACAGAAAAGCGGTGGCTCAGGTAGCCGGAAAATATTTGAAATATACCGGGGACACCTATAGGACGCAATTGCAATTTAACCCTAGATATGAGCGTCCTCTCGCAGTTTCAGAGAGTGAGTGGAGAGCACTCATCCATGACGGAAAAGAGAAAAGGGCAAAGAAAGAAGGAAAAATGCCAACTGGACCCGCAAGGTAAATTACAACTTTAATTCAATAACTTTAATTTTCTTTATGTCTAAAATAAAAGTGTGCTACGTCATATCTGACTTCAATATTTTGATGCTAGGTTGCCTGACACCTCAAAGGCAACCAAAGCTAGGATTGAGAAAAAGGGCCATCACAAGCTCGGCCAAGGTGGCTACTTGAAATTAGCTGCAAGAATTGTAATTAAGTAGCTAAACATCTTATAATTAATTGTATCGCCTTCCAACGTTTTTGTAATCCTATAAGATATGATTAAAAATACACAATCATATATAATGTAGGGTGATGACTTTGGAACAATAACTACAGAGGAAGATAAAAATATTGCTTTCCGTTTTGGCTATCAAGCTGTAGTTGAACGTCGCAGAAGCTTGGGGCAGGTCCCAAGATCTACAATGCCTGATAAGGTAAAACATTAACCTTTCAATATTTTTATTTTCGTCCATAAATTTAATGTCTAACAACTTTGTTTAAATCAGGGGAGCAGCACTACCGACGAGGCAAATAACCCAGTTTTAGAGCCAGATGTAGATGATCCTCTCGTGCAACCTGATCATTGTAGTGGGGACCAGGCCGACAATGCTGCTATCAGTGAGGGCCGTGACGGTAATTAATTTCCACTTATAATTTTTCTAATTATACCTTGATGGTTGTCCTTATAACGTTTTTTGTTTAAATGACAGAGAATGTTTCCCTTGAGGATCTTACCACCAGAGAGGAAGACAGGGCAACAGTCCCAACGGCGACAACTGGTGCACCAGGTAAATAATCTCATTGCAATTTTTTTTATTAATATTACCGAACTAGTTCAATGATATTTAAAAACGGATAATTAAAATTTAATATTATCTGTTTTTGGAGGCGATGCCCCGTCACTGGATGAGACCAGACACTTGATAAATACAACTTAGTTGCTTGACAATGAGATTTTCAGTCAAATAATCTCATTTCAATTTTTTTATTAACATTACCGAACTAGTTCAATGATATTTAAAGCGATAATTAAAATTATCTTATCTATTTTTATAGGCATTAAAATCCTGGATAAAACCCAGATATAATGAATATAACTAGAATGAAGTAAATCAGAGTTGAAAGCTATAAACAAGGAATGACATGATGATATTGATGATGTAGTTAGGAGCTTTAGAAATAGGAAGAAGAAAAAGAAAATTTGATAATGTAAAATATTGTATTATTATAAGACAAACGTTACCATACTTGGAACGTTTTTTGCGTTATATAAAAAACTCATTTATCATACTATTTTTATGTCAAGCATTAATTGCAATGTTTCCTTGCGTACTTTTTATTGAATTGTTTTTTATTAGTTATTGAATATTTTTTTTTATGCTCATGAAAGTAAAAAATGAAATATAGATTGGGTATTGGGGAATTGAGAGTGATGTGAGGGGGGGGGGGAGGGGCCATAAGAGCTTCCACCTTCACGTGGTTGGCCCTGTTTAACAGAGAATAATTTATTGGAGCGATTTAATCTTGAAGCAAACCTCCCTCGATCCAGCGTAGCAACAAAAAAGTCACTGTTGACTTAGTTGCTACTCTTTCAGATCGTGGGAGGCTTGTTCCAAGTTCATGCGACTCCAATAAATTGTTCTTGAAACGAAGAGGAGCTTATTCAGGTATGTTTTGAAATTTTCAACATATGTTTTAACATTATCATAAGAATGCATCTTAGAGTAAAAAATACTACATCAATTACTTGTATTTATTGTATAGATAATGATGGATTTTGATTGACTTGGCAGTGCAGGTACAAATCCTCTTACATCATGAGCAATACAACTTGTCAACCAAGGTCATGTCCAGGATATTTTTGCTTGTGCGCTTGACCAGTTCGTAATGTCACATTTTGTAAGTTCCTTTACAGTTCATAATTCAATATTAAGCTTGTTCATGATTATTATCTAGGTTTTTTGTATGTGTTTTTTAATCTATTTGATTGTAAGCAACTCTGCATGTTTCCTGTTGTTCACTATGATTTCTCCCATTACCACTCCCAGGATGAATCCGACTTTATTGTTACATAGGTTGCTTTATTGTTACTATGATTTCTCCATTTACGATTTCATAGGTTACATCATGTAAAGTTGTCAATCTCAGGTTGGTGATGAGCTTTAGTTCTCCAGATTTGGGGCTTTTCTGATATTTTCTCCCTCATGTCATTTCTGCATCACCTCGTTGTTTGAGCATGCCAATTGTCTACCACTTGTACCAATTGGCACATGTCAATCTCTGAGTGGTGCCACATTTCACCTATTTTCAGTGAGAGTTTAGGGTTTCTCTAACATAGCTTCAGAAATCCGATTCAGTGCCTGCTTGAATATTGTCACATAATACTTATGGTTTGGATTGATGAGCATATTCTGAATGGTTGGTTGATTCATAAGAACCACCCATAAATCTCCCTTCCTCTAACACACAGAAAATAAAAATTTCTTTGACAGGAGACAGAGTTTCAATACTTTGAAAACAAACTTATATTCCCTTCAATAACTCAAAAAAAAACTATTACACTACTTCCTCACTGAGAGGGATTACAAAATTATGACTGCTACAAAACGTAGTGCATAAAACCAACTCACTGTCTGTTCAAAACAAACATACTCTGTCTCTAAAACACTCTGCTGTGTTTTTCCCTTTTGCACTGCTGTGCATACACACTTAAAAAGTTACACTCAGTCTTTCACTTTTTACACACTGCTGTGTAATAAAAAATTTACGTACTGTCTATAAAAAAAACTACCAAGCTTTTTCGTCCTTTTTATTTTTATATGTCGTAACATATAAAACATATTATAACAAACCCTCTTTTAAAAAAAATAAAATTAAAACTAAATTCTATGGCCCACCTTTCATTTCGCATATGATATATATATAACATATGTTTAAAACATATGTATATATTAAACTATCAAAACATTAAAGAACCCTTTCCGTCGGACTTCAAAAGTCTGAATAGATTGAATTTCAAACCAAATTCACGTTCCAAAATGGGATGCTGACGTCTGCCTAATTTTAACTCGAATTCTCAATCCAATGTGCCCTGTAAAAAATTCGGGTCCGGTTTTCAGGTTTTCAGATTCCCTTCAATTTCATGTGATCCAATATTAATGCTCCACGTGTCCTCCTTTTGAATTTACAAAACTGTCAGGTAAATTTCTGTTTGTTTAATTTCTGGTTGGTGAATTGCGTTAATGCTGGTTTTTGTGTTTAAATACAATCCTGTACAGAAATATGGTTGCGGCCGTCTACAAAAAAACTTGCAGGAATTTTAAATGCTGAATTAAATTTCTGGATGGCATGCAAGCAACCTCCAAAAAAAAATGTTGCTGCTGCATCCGTCCTTTTGCTACAGCAGTTGAAGTTAAAATTCAACAGCACAGGGTTTAATAAGTGAGGGTGTAAAGGTAACTTTTTGTCGATAGTACTCGATTAATATCATCTATTCATTTTTGTAGGGTCTTATGGTGTTTGGTTTTTTAGTTTTGGGTTGGGCTTATTGAGTCTAAGATAGTTTTTGAGTGAAAAAATTGCTATCGGGTATTAAAAAATTTTGGTTCTTTTGTCAAAATTTATGAGCTTGTTAGGAAATACAAAACTGAAAATGGTTGTATCTTAAATTTGTGGAAAATAATTTGAAATGAAACCTTTTTTTTTAGGTTGTTGCAGCAGGTGCAAACCCCGTTCAAATTACTAGGGGCATTGACAAGACAATAAAGGCCCTTGTTTCGGAACTCAAAATTTTGTCAAAGGAGGTAAACACTTGCCTTTTGAGTAGGCTGGTTTTCCTTTTTGCTGATGGTTTGGTGTATCTAATTGAATTAGTTGCCTAAGATATTTTTGGTTGCAAACTCCTTTTCATTTTTCATACAATATTGGCCTTGTGGAATACATTTGATTGTGTGGTCTTGTTAGATCTACAACATTTGTAGTTGTTTAGTCTTATGGCCGAGGTGCACTTTTATTATGGAAATAGTTGATGCAATATTGTCATTTAATCCTTACTGCAGGGTAGCATGTTGAGAAGTTTTTGTGAAACATTTGGTATTCAAAATGACACTTGATCCTATACAGCATCATGCACTTGACTTCAAAATTTATATTCAAAGTGTGCCAGACAATTCTTGCAAAATTTTAAATATTTAGGTTGTTTTAAACCATTATCTTTTTCATGTATTGGATGCTGAAAATGTGAAAAAGACTTTGGTATGAAACCAACTGGTGAATAATTTCCAGCACAACAACCACTTCCAAGACATGATTTAGAAGTAGAACAAATGTGCTTATGAAGCATAGAAAGATATCCTTGATGCATTGTCAATGTTTGTCTAGGGTTATTTTTGGAGAAAATAACTCCTTATTCCTAGAATAGTGATCTTCAATACAAGTAAATGCCAAAGAAGAGAGATCATCGTGTGACGCAACAAAACTGAAATTGGACCCCCAAGGAGAGCTGGTGTGTCTACAATCGCTCTGTCAGCATTTTCCCTTGGTGTACCCGTTCTTTTCCTCCAGCCTGAGTCTTAATTGACTTCTTCCTTCTTCGGGTTTATTTATCAAATTCGTAGAATTTGATAAATAAATACTATCCACAATGGTTGGATTTTAATTTATATTCCCGACTTTATATTATCTCCAATCCTTATAACCAATGTTTAACTTTCAACACTTTGTATTTATACTCCACGTTTCTTTTTAAATAAATAACTTGTAATGAACTTTCGGCTCTATATTTCACCACCCAACCTTACAACAATCACGCTCCGGACTTATGCTAATTATCCGCCAATCGTTTAATTAAACAATTTCATTATACTCTGGCCCCACCTATATATATCAATAACCAATCAAACACTCGTATCGTACCTGGCTATCCTCCGCACACCTTAGTTAACCTTCGGGCAAGTTCAACGTGCGACCACCGTCCGATGGCCCTTCTCCAAATCAACGACTCTTGGAAATTTCGCTCGGCTTCCAACGTCGGGCTTTAACGTGCGATGGCATGGGTTAAACGGTTGTTTTCCGGGGTCACTTCGCCATGTGTCGCATTCCCTATGGAATCGCTCGCGAATAGGAAATACCGCCTACTCCACAAAAGTGGTGTGATATGGGCAACCCGCTTTTGTGATTCCGCTCGTGGTTTTGGTAGAGGGCTTGACCACGGGTGCATGTCTGGTTCCGCTATCCTTTTGTTTGTTAACTCATGTCCAATCCTCGGGTCAGGTTCCGAAAGCACAACAATTTTGTCTCTTTATTAAGCGGGATTTTAATATGTGTATTATCAAAGAAAACCAACACAAAATTTTATAAGATGGGGATCAAAACAAAGGTTCTTAATTCGAGCCCGGCGGACTTCAAACGGTGAAAAACCATAATTGAAAGCCAATAGCGCGTTCACTACTAGCTGCTGTCGGCCAATTTTGTGATTTGTGGAGCTGCTATCAAGAAGCCCTAATATTTCAGGTCCCGGATTTCCCCTTCTTGTGGCAGCCAAGCAAAAGATAGCTCCGATCAATTTTACGCCACGTGTCCTCGGTAAAAACTTGCCCTTTGCTCAGTGGGTGCTATTAAATGTAGCGTTTAAGGTGATGGGACATGGATATAACGATTTCATATTTCTCGCATTAACATTGCGTTGTCCAATTAATTTTTTATAAATGCATTAATTAAATTTTAACACAGTAGATGGATTTCCTCCTGAAAGCAGATACTTACGCCTCCGATTTGATGCAACCGGATCTGTGTGTGATCCTTGAATTAATTCACTGTAATCTTGATCTTGAGTTACAATGAGGCAGGTCGACATACAAAATGGCGTTTAGCCATGGTTTTTCAGACAAGCCGGTTGCTGGATTACACTGCCTGGTAACTGTGACGATAAGGAGAAGTGGCCAGCGGAACTTCTGCCTAGAATTTGTTGCATATTTCCATTTCTCTCGGTTTTGTCTCTGTCTGTCTTCCTCTGTTAATTGGAATTCTGCTTCTTCGTCTCTTGTGCCCACTGCGCCTGAGATTGCACCCATGCCTCGCGTGCGTCATAGGATGCGTTGCCGCAGGGGGAGCACTAGAGGTCAATCCCGGCGCGCTCCCTCCTGCACCTCAACAGAGATGACTTCCGGCCAGTCCAGTGATTATTACTTAGGTCGATATCCAAATACAAAGTGAAGGAGGTGAAGCAGGATCTAGCCACCGTACGGATTCCCGCTCCTGGCTTCCCACCGCTAGTTCACCTTCTCCCGACGCCACTCATTTGCCAGTTGCTCTCAACAGCTCAACGAATCACGGTGTCAATCCTTGTGGTCTTCGAGCCCAAACGGAGGAAGAATACCCGTCCGGCGAGTCCCAACTCGGAAAAAGCCGGCCGACATTCGAGCCTTGAGAGGAGCTCTGGCATGCATGTGGAGGCGCATTCATGAAATGGACCCTTAAGAAGATGGTTAAGATGGTGCCGAATCGTGGAGGAACAGCGGAGAGGTAGTTTGGTTAATTTGTTTTTCTTGCTTAGCAGGCCTACTTAATTGGGCTGCTTTTAGATTATTTTACTGTGCTGGACCTTTGTAATATTTTTGAATTCTGTAAATTAAACGTTCAAGACTGGTTTCCCCGTATGAGGGCAGTCTTCTTAATTTTTTGATTTTTTGATGAAAAATTTGCCATGAGTATGGCCAGGCAATGTTTTTGACTTCGGTGTAATTTTATTTGCAATGTTAATAGATTCGACGCGCACTGCGCAATTTCGCCCCGGTTGCCTCTCCAGCCTTCGCAGAATCACGGTGGAGTTCCACACAACTTCAGCGAGGAGAACCCAACGATTAGGCATCTTACCGTCCGTAGTCTGAGCGGGTTTAATTTGTTTTCTTGCTTGAGGCCAGTTAATTGAGACACTTTTAGTTATTTTCTTGTCTTTGGACCTTTAGTAATATTTTTGGATTGACAAATTAAACGTTAGTGGTTTCCCGATATGAGAACGATCTTCTTAATTTTTAATTTTTGATGGCAAATTTGCCTTTGGAAGCAACTTGACGTGTTTTGAGTGTGTAATTTTATTCGCAATGTTAATAGATTAACTTTACTTTGAATTCTCACATGATTAGCATTTTTCTTGATCTGTTCAAGGATTTTGGGTACTTTAATTTGTATTTGGAACAATGGACGTCGGTACTCTATCTGTTGCTTTACTGTTCTACATACTACTGTTTCACTTTCTTATAGATGCCTCGGGAATATTTGAATGCTTTCTCAGATTGTCGATAATCTCCATGTGGACCGTTACTGGATTTTATATCATGTCCCTGTATGTGACATGGGGTATTTTTCTATCATTGTCTGGGGTGGGACTTCCACTTTTCTGGATGGATATTTGGGTTCCAATCTTCGGATGTGAAAATGTAATGACTTCATGGACTGTTTTACTTCATATAATATATTCAAAATAGCATTTTTTCTCTTCTGAAAAAAAAATGATTAATGTTTATCATTCTGCCTTCAAAACTAGCGATGCGGGTCTATGTTGCTGGTTTATTGATATGGTCTGATGGTCTTTTTATATTTTGGACATATCACACTCCTCACATGATTAGCGTTTTTCTCTGTTCAAGGATTTTGGGTACTTTAATTTGTATTTGGAACAATGGACCTTAGTACTCTATCTGTTGCTTTACTATTCTACATACTGCTATTTCACTTTCTTATAGATGCCTTGGGCATATTTGGATGCTTTCTCAAATTGTCGATAATCTCCATGTGGACCGTTACTGGGTTTTATATCAAGTCGTTGTATGTGACATGGGGTATTTTTCTACCATTGTCTGGGGTGGGACTTCCACTTTTCTGGATGGATATTTGGGTTCCAATCTTAAGATGTGAAAATGTAATGACTTCATGGATTGTTTTACTTCATACAATATATTGAAAACATCGTTTTTTCTCTTGTGAAAAAAAAATGATTAATGTTTATCACTCTGCCTTCAAAACTAGCGATGCTGGTCTATGTTGCTGGTTTATTGATATGGTCCGATAGTCTTTTTATATTTTGGACATATAACACTCCTCACATGATTAGCATTTTTCTCTGTTGCAGGATTTTGGGTACTTTAATTTGTATTTGGAACAATGGACGTCGGTACTCTATCCGTTGCTTTACTATTCTACATACTGCTATTTCACTTTCTTATAGATGCCTCGGGCATATTTGGATGCTTTCTCAGATTGTCGATAATCTCCATGTGGACCGTTACTGGGTTTTATATCAAGTCCGTGTATGTGACATGGGGTATTTTTCTATCACTGTCTGGGGTGGGACTTCCACTTTTCTGGATGGATATTTGGGTTCCAATATTCAGATGTGAAAATGTAATAACTTCATGGACTGTTTTACTTCATATAATATATTCAAAACATCGTTTTTTCTCTTGTGAAAAAAAAAATGATTAATGTTTATCACTCTGCCTTCAAAACTAGCGATGCTGGTCTATGTTGCTGGTTTATTGATATGGTCTGATGGTCTTTTTATATTTTGGACATATCACACTCCTCACATGATTATGATTAGCGTTTTTCTCTGTTGCAGGGTTTTGGGTACTTCAATTTGTATTTGGAACAATGGACGTCGGTACTCTATCTGTTGCTTTACTATTCTACATACTGCTATTTCACTTTCATGGATTGTTTTACTTCATATAATATCTTCACTTTCATGGACTGTTTTACTTCACTGTTGTAGGGTCTTGGGTACTTTAATTTGTATTTGGAACAATGGATGTCGGTACTCTATCTGTTGCTTTACTATTCTACATACTGCTATTTCACTTTCATGGACTGTTTTACTTCACTGTTGTAGGGTTTTGGGTACTTTAATTTGTATTTGGAACAATGGACGTCGGTACTCTATCTGTTGCTTTACTATTCTACATACTGCTATTTCACTTTCATGGACTGTTTTACTTCATATAATATCTTCACTTTCATGGACTGTTTTACTTCATTGTTGTAGGGTTTTGGGTACTTTAATTTGTATTTGGAACAATGGACGTCGGTACTCTATCTGTTGCTTTACTATTCTACATACTGCTATTTCACTTTCATGGACTGTTTTACTTCATATAATATCTTCACTTTCATGAACTGTTTTACTTCATATAATATCTT
>JAXQQM020070630.1:0-11174 GCA_034641835.2 Pinus albicaulis
TTGTTGCAGCTACACCTAAACAAATGTCAATATATAATTGACATTGAATGTGTATAGCTTCTATTTTCTCTATTGATATGAAATTTATTCTCAAAGGATGTGTTTGGTTCTAAAATCTAGTTCACCATGATAAAACCTCAAAGTCCAAAGCAAATTCATCTCAATAAAATGCTTGAGAATGAATGTGTAACAACCTTGCAACTTGATTTTTATGAATCCCAAATCTCATCTTATCTTGAACTTTTTGAGTCATTAGTAAATCATAAACAAGAAATGTACAAGGTTTTCATTGAACTTAATATGGCATTAGCATGACCGTATATAAATGTAAAGATTAGACTAGTAACCAAGTATATTATCCCTAAGGAAAAAGTAAAGTGAGATAACTTCATAAATGAGAAGACATTTTCCAGTCCTAGTTTCTATCAAACGGTCCAGAGGCAATTTCCAATATGAACTTTTTAAACTCCATCATTAGCTGGTAAATAACTAACCCTTCCAGTCTACTTAGGTTTACAGAGAGTACAAGGGCATTTCACATTATCAATAAATGTTTTCAAATTACTTTTCATGTACAACATATTCATTATCCACAAGAATTGTAACAAAATAAGAGCATTCATCCTGCGTCTTTCAGAAAATTTAAGCAAATCTGGGTTCATTACTTCACTGAAGCTTCAAAAAAAATAACTAATTAAATAGATGACAATAGATATCGTGGTTCAATACTAATCTAATATATGCAGGAATTGATCCCTGAGAAAAATTCCAAGCATAGATAAAGATTAGACCATATAGAAATATAAATATTAGACTAATAAAGATAGTGTATTTATATTGTCCCTAAGAAAAGGATAGAATGAGATAACCTGATGATTCAAAAGGCATTTTTTTGGTCCTAATTTCTGATGGTCCAAAGGTATTTCCCAAAATGAACATGTTAACTCCATCCTTAGCTGATAAATACCTGATATACTCCAGTCTAATTAGGTTGATGAACTGTAGAGGGGAATTTCACATTATGAAGAAATGTTTCCAAATTTCCCATACCACGTCTTCATTCTCCACAAGAATATTAACTAAACATATGAGGTCCCTCATCTTGTGTCTCTCAGAAAATGTAAGAAACTCGGGGATAGAATGAGATAACTTCATGATTGAGAAGGAATTTTTTGGTCCTAGTTTTTTATGGTCCAAAGGTATTTCCTAGAACGAATATGTTAACTCCATCCTTAGCTGGTAAATACCTGATATACTCCAATCTCCTTAGGTTGAGGAACTGTACAGGGGCATTTCACATTATGAAGAATTCCAAATTTCCCATACCACGTCTTCATTGCCCACAGAATATTAACGAAACATATGAGGGCACTCATCTTAAGTCTTTCAAAAAAAGTAAGCAACTTTGAGTTCTCTACATAAATAAATTATCAAAACTAAATAATTAAGGATTTCATAGTTCAATTGGAATTTGATACTACTGTATGTAGATATCTCTTTTCTACAGGATATATGGTGTCTAGCTCTGCAAATTAAGATTTAATAACACCATATCCAATCGTTTGACCACTAGTCCATATTTCAGTACCATGTTTGTCAGTGCTCTACAGTGACTCGTGAGTAAAGAGAGAATTTTATTCAGCTCGCTAACCTGAGCTTCTGGAACTACAAAAAGAAAGAAAAATGATGTTCAAATGACCTCAAACAATTCACCAAGCCCCTGCTAAAAATGAAAATGTGAAATGTTGTCATATATGCAAGAAATCATTTAGTATAGTCAATATAGTTTTAGCATTTTGCTTCATTGCATTGACTTTATAGAAAAACTGTAAACTATGCCATAATAGTATCTATTTATTTAAAACTATTTATTTCAAAAGGGGATAGAACTGATTAAAAATACAAGACTATGCAAGTCACAATTGTAAGTTACTTGCTTAATTTTCAATTTGGGAAGGGAAAACTGACTGCATTAGTAAGTCTAATAAAACAAGAATAAAAATCATAGAAGTTTGTTTCATCCACCTTTGCAAACCAATTTAATTTAAAAGGAGAAATGAACGATCTTTACTTTTGGGGAGGTCAGCCTTAGCTTCTGCCTGTTGTAGTGGTCATGTAGAAACAGGCTAATAGGACGTATACCCTCTGAAATTGGTAAGCTAAAGAATCTCCAGACCCTTATTCTCAACCCCGACAAACTTGAAGGAACCCTCCCTCCAAATCTTGGCAATTTCTCCATTCTGATCGATTTTCTTATATTTGATAACCAACTGAGCGGCGAGAATCAAGATACCACCAGAGCTTGGCAGGATATAGAACTTGAAAGTTCTTTGTGGAGGTGGGAATCCTAACATTGAAGGTGAACTGCCTCCTAAAATTTGAAACCGTAAGAATCCTACTATTTTGGGGCTTGCAAAAATGAGGATTTCTGGAACAATCCCTCCTTCGTTTGGATCGTTAAGAAAACTGAAATCACTTGCACTTTATACCAATATATTATCAGGATCAATCCACCTAGGTTGAGCACTTGTTCTGAACTAGTATATCTATATCTCTACAGAAGTAGTCTGTCAGGTTTTCTACCCAAGGAGCTTGGTATGCTGCAAAAGCTCAAAAAATTTCTTCTATGGAAAAATAATTTGGTAGGAAGTATACCGTCAGAGTTTGGTAACTGCACAATCTTGGAGGTGATCGGCCTATCATTGAATGCTTTGTCTAGAAGCATTCCTAACACAATAGGCTACTTGAAGAATCTGGCTGATCTTAAACTCAGTGTTAACTATAGTACTAGTTCAATAACTTATTCCCTTGTTAATTGCACTAGTATTTCTCAACTCCATCTTGGTAGCAACTAGATATCTGGAGAAATACCTGATGCAATTGGAAAACTCAAGAATATCATGTTGCTATTTGCTTGGCTGAATAAGTTGGAAGGAATAATTCCTGCCAATATAGGTAACTGCAAAGTACTTCAGGCTTTAGATTTTAGTATTTATTGAAAATATGCTAACTGGAAGCATTCCTTCAAGCATATTCCAATTGATAAATGTCACAAAGTTGATTGTTCTATCAATTGATCTCATTGGCTCTATTTCTCCAAATATCGGTAGTTTTAAAGCTTTGATTAGGCTTCGGCTGGGTGACAATAAGCTTAGTGGGGAAATCCAAAAAGAGGTTGGGAAACTTGAAATTTTGGACTTCCTTGACATTGCAGATAATCAGTTTACAGGAACCCTTTTTCCAGATATTGGAGGATGCATTGCACTTCAGATGCTGGATCTTCAAGGCAACAGACTTATAGGTAATCTGCCAAGAACGCTTGGTTTTCTAAAAAAAATTCATGTATTAGATTTATGAATGTGTATGTTTGTGGGTTCATACCCTATACATTGGGAAATCTCATTTCACTGGACAAACAGGCAATGAATGGAAATGATCTGTCAGGAGTGATACCAAGAGAGATTTTGTTGTGCACTAAGTTACAATACCTAGACTTGAATAGCAACAAATTGACTCGTGGCATTCCTTCTGAGATTAGAAGCATAAAAGGATTGGAAATTGCAATGAATATCAGTTGGAATTATCTCTTAGGGACCATTCCATTGAAGTTTTCTAGGCTCATAAAAATGGAATCGTTGGATATAGTTTTGTAGGATAAAGTGGCACTTTCCAATCAATGCCAAAAGTCTGAGCACTGATAGTCTCAAAATGATAAGAGAAGTTTTATGAGAATAAGCAGTTGGATGAATTATGAAAATTTACAATGCTATTCAGACTTGTTCCAAGAATTGTGAGGAATGCCTCCTACCTGTGCAGCTGAAAACAATATTGACCTACACTAGGTAGTTGTTCTACTAAACTAGATGTTTAGCATATGCACTGTACTTGATATATCATGATTTTCAATAGGCCTACACTAATCCCCAACATGGTTTATAGGGCAATGACTTATACTAATCAAAAAAATTTCTCTACAGACTTGTACACCTTCATGTTTCCGAGGAAGCACCATGATAACGTTTGATTTGGAAGGTAAAATACTTGACTGTTATAGGAATTTTTGGCATTAACAAGACACTTGCAACACTTTAGACACGTTTCTATTGGTGTTCCATGTCACATGATGTTGAAGTTCACACTTGCTCCTATATTCCTTGCAACATTTTCAAGCTGTTGAGCAAGAAATTGGGTATGTCTACACCTCTTCTTATCCTTTCACAACCATGGGGGTCGACAATTATGAATTTTCTATTTGGTATACCTTTGGTCTACATGTCTATGTCTATGTCTATGTGTTTTTTTATCACTTTTTAAAGATGACAATCATGGTCCCATATATTAATTCTATTACCACATCAAAGGGTACTAAACTGTTCTTCCTACATGTCTGGTCACACTTTAGATGCCAACATCCATATGTCTAATTGAGACCTTGAATTTAGAAACCATTCTGGAAGTATTTGTGGACCATAGTTTACAATTGTCTCAATATATCCACAATGTGACACCCACAAAGAGATTATTAAATCAAAGTTGCCAATTGAATGTGCGTTTAGGTACTTTTCATGTATGGCTATGTGCATCCTTGCGCTTAAGATGAAAACCTAGCTTTCATTTAGCATGCATATAATAGGTTTCCTCAAAACTTTATAGGTCATACTATGTCTTAGAATTATTTGGGTTTTCAACCTTTGGCACCACTTGACAATGCTTTTCAAGCACAATGGACATTAGTGCCCCAAAATAGACCAAAGAACAAGACATAGTAGAATTATTTTTTTTATAAAATTCAGTAGATAAATTAGTAAGTCCAGGACATATCGATTCAACAAGTACAAGAGGCCACACAACATACTTTGCAAATCACATCAGTTTAAAGTCAACAATAGTGTCTGGTTGCAATTGCCAAATGATGGTGTTAAAGGAACATATCGGAAGATCAAGCCTACTTTTATATGGAACCAGTATAATAATTTGGGTATGCTCTTCCATTTTCGATGCAGGTTGGTAAAGATGTTAAGCCCCTATATTAATAGTGTAGCCCCTTATTATGTTAGTGTAGCCCCCTTATTATTATTATTGTACCCCTGTAACCCCCATATTGTTATTATTGTGCCCTTACATTATTATTGTTAGGTCGGCTAGGATTACATTGTGGCCCCACTAGGATTATATTATGGCCCCATGGACTCCTATATATGGAAGGAGGTTTTGTTCATTTGTATCATCCAAGAATTGTTCATTCATGTAATGTATTGGAGGTTGCCCCCTCGAAGTGGCTCATTTCTAAGGCGTGAATATCTCTTTTCTTCTCTCTTTGGAGCTGGTTACACAACATTTGGTATCGGAGCTTTGGGATTCTAGGGTTTCGCTGCTCCAAACAGGTCATCGTGGCATTTTCGCTATAACTTTTTTTCTACGAAGCTTCAGAAGCTGAAATTTCGAGGGTGCGAAGCTGAAATCTTGAGGAAGGTTGTCTAAAAATTTCAGATCTTGGTTCGCAATATTTGAGGAGATATCATCTGTGGAAGTTAGGTATCTTTTCAGGCTCATAAACAGGTCATCGTGGAATTTGCGCTATAAAGTTTTTTGTACAAAGGTTCAGAGTCTGAAATTCATATGGTGCGAAGCTGAAATCCTGAGGAAATTCGTCAAAAAATTTCAGAGCTTGGTTCGCAATATTTTGGGAGATATGATCTGTGGAAGGTAGTGCTTTTTCAGGCTCCTGAATTGCATCTCAAAGAGGTGATCGTGGGAAAACTTCAATAACTCTCTCTCTGGGCATTGGATTGAAGTGCCGTAAAAAGTGGTCGCAAGTACACAGACTGAAGTTTTTTGGCTATCAATTTCAGAGACAAAGGACAAAACAGTGACACGTGGCAAGTCGTACGAGTTCGCTCTACTAAACCAGTCCAGAATTAGGTCATTGTGGGAGATTGGACACAACTTTGTCTTGGAGAATCCAAATCAGGTCAGACCTGTGGCATTTGAAAGAAGCTTCAGAGATCTACTACAGGGCTGAATTTCAGATATCGAATATTTTCAACTATAGAGATAATTCAATTTCAATATCGAGCTCCTAAAAGCTAGTAAAAGGTGTGTATTTTTTTTCCGAATTGCATAAGTCTTGTTTGAAGAATCAAGTTGAATTGATTCCAAGGGCATCTTGTAGAATAGATATCAATATTGGATTCTAAAATGGCCCCTAAAAAGAATTAAACACCCATCAAGCCTTCAGAAGGCTCTACCATGACTCATGAAGATGAAGAATTGCAACATGATCTATCAAAATTACAAGAACAAGTGCAACAAATTTCACTCTCGCAAAGAGCAGCAAAAAATGAAATGGAAGTTTTGAAGAAAGGTGTGGAAGTGAAGATGGATAGTTTGAAGAAAGGCATGGAAGCTAAGATGGATGGCGTGGAAGTAAAGATGGAAGGTTTGAAGAAAGGCGTGGAAGCTAAAATGGATGGTGTGCAAGCTAAGATGGATGGCATGGAAGTGGGCATGGAAGCTAAGATGGATGACATAAAAGACAACATAGAAAACATGAAAAATGATATAAAAGCATGCATGGAAGGCTTGATGACAAGCTTAAAACCAGAAATGATTCCTAATGGCGGAAATATAGGAGAAGAACCTCATGATGAGAACAAAATAAATGTTAATCATGATTTCATAAACTCGAATTTTGGTGGGAAGAACCACCATATTCCAAAAATGGATATGAGGAACTTTGATGGAAAGGATCCTGTAACATGGATACTACAGATGGAGCAATATTTTGATCTCCATAATGTGCAAAACACACAAAAGGTACGCATTGCAACTTTACATTTAGAACAAAATACATTTGTATGGTATCGATGGCTTTGCTCCCGTAAAAAAAATTGTCACTTGGTCAATTTTTAGGGAGGAAATGATAGCACATTATGAGGATACAAAGAGCAACACCTTCTTTAGCCAATTGATAAATCTCAAACAAAAGGGTTTAGTGGGGCGGCACATTGAGGACTTCCAAAAATTGAGTATAAGGGTAACTGATATTTCAGAGGACCACAGGATTGATCTCTTCTTAGGCAGTTTAAAGGATAACATTCAACATGAAGTTCGTGTTCTGGAACCTGATTCATTAGAGAAGGCATTCGGGTTGGCAAGAAAAGTTGAATGTAAAATTATGGCAACAAGGAAGTCTACTACTCAATTCTATAAAGAAGGAAGTGTGGCTACATCTAGATTTCCACAACCTACAAGGTTGACACCACAACAATTGGAAGAAAAAAGAGCAAAAGGGCTTTGCTACGGTTGTGATAGCAAATACACTAAAGGTCATAAGTGTGCTGAGAAGAAATTATTTTACATAGATTGTGAAGAAGAAGAAGAAAATGAACAAGAAGAGGATATACACCGGGAACCACCCCTAGAAGAGGAAGAAATGAATCCGACCATATCGTGTAATGCACTGGCAGGAATTACCACTCCTCAAACTCTCAAGATAGAAGGACATATCAAGAAGAAAAAGGTAATAGTGTTGATTCATTCAGGTAGCACCCATAATTTTATTCATTGTAAGGTAGCCAAGGAATTAAATTGTTTCCTATACCCAGCACCAGAATGTCAAGTGATGGTTGCAAATGGAGAACTATAAATTGCTCTAGAAAATGCCATAATATCAAGCTAACCATGGGGGAATATGTATTGACTAGTCCAATGCTTTCCATTCCTATGGGAGGTGCTGATGTTGTACTAGGAGTACAATGGTTACAATCTTTGGGGACGGTAGCTTTTAATTTTCAAGAACTTTGCTTGAAATTTTTTTCAGAAGGAAAGGAAGTCGAATTACGGGGTATTGCGGGGAAGCCAGGAAGGATAATAAGCTCTAATGTCATGACAAAGCTTCTAAAGAAAGAACAGCGAGGCGTAATTGCACAATTATGCTCGCTAGAAGTTCCAACATCAAAATCATCCATTTCTGCAGATCTCCAACAAGTCTTGGACAATCATTCCAAGGTGTTTGAAACTCCCAAAGGACTCCCACCTATTCGTGATCATGATCATGCTATTCATTTGATTCCAGGAAGTGTTCCTCCAAACATCAAACCTTATAGATATCCTTACTTCCAAAAGAGCGAAATTGAACGTATGATTGCAGAAATGTTAGAGGCGGGTATAATTCAACCTAGTCAAAGTTCTTTCTCTGCTCCTGTAGTATTGGTACACAAGAAGGATGGATCTTGGCGAATGTGTCCGGATTATAGGGAGCTCAATAAGCTCACCATTAAAGACAAATTTCCCATTCCTGTGATTGATGAATTATTGGATGAATTACATGGAGCAATTTATTTTACCAAGTTGGATCTTCGTTCAGGATATCATCAAATTAGAATGAAGACTGAAGATATTCCAAAAACGGCATTTTGAACTCATGAGGGTCATTATGAATTTTTGGTCATGCCTTTTGGCCTTAACAATGCACCTTCTACATTTCAAGGGTTGATGAATTCCATTTTCAAACCCTTCCTTAGAAAATTTGTGCTAGTATTTTTTGATGATATACTAATCTATAGCAGGTCTTTGAAGGATCATGTTGAACATGTTGACAGGGTGCTCAAACTATTGCGGGAGAAACAATTATATGCAAAAACATCCAAATGTTTCTTTGGAGTACAAGAGGTGGAATATCTGGGTCATATTGTATATCACGAGGGTGTTAAAGTAGACCCTAACAAAATTAAAGCCATTAAGGAATGGAAAGTCCCCACAACCATAAAGCAGTTGCGAGGATTTCTCGGGTTAACAGGGTATTATCGCAAGTTTGTTAAGAATTATGGGAGAATAGCAGCACCTCTAACAACATTCTTGAAGAAAGATGCATTTTCATGGACTCCTGAAGCAACTAAGGCCTTTGAACGTCTTAAAGAGGCAATGTGCCTAGCACCGGTCTTAGCTACGCGAGACTTCACAAAAACCTTTATTGTGGAATGTGATGCCTCAGGAAATGGAATTGGTGCAGTTTTAATGCAGGAAGGAAGACCCATTGCTTTTGAAAGTCGTCCGATCAAAGGAAAGTATTTACAAAAACCTATTTATGAGAAGGAAATGTTAGCAATACTACATGCACTAAAGAAATGGCGAACTTACCTAATGGGAAGACACTTCAAGGTAAAAACTGATCATGATAGTCTTAAACACTTTTTGGAACAAAGACTATCTTCAGAAGAGCAGCAAAAATGGGTCACCAAGATGTTGGGTTATGACTTTGAAATAATCTACAAAAAAGGAAAGCTTAATGTTGTTGCAGATGCACTCTCAAGAAAGAATGAAGAAGTGGAAGCATTGCTTTGTGCCATTTCTATTATCCAACCAGATTGGATAACCGAAGCAAGAGATGAATGGAAGAAGGACAAAGATGTATGGACACTCATTCAAAAGTTGTAGCAAGATCCTAGTACATCTAATACATTTAGTTGGAAAAATGATTCCTTATGGTACAAATATTGCTTATATCTTTGTAAAATTCCCAACTAAAACAAAAGATTCTTCTGGAATTGCACACTTCTCCTTTAGGAGGACACTCAGGATTTTTAAAAACTTACCACAAGGTGAAGAAAGAATTTTTTTGGGATGGCCTTAAATCTGATATTCAAAAGTTTGTGGCGGAATGTTTGGGTTGCCAGCAGAATAAAGTTGAGACAATTAAGACCCCGGGACTTCTACAACCTTTATCCATTCCAAGTCAACGTTGGGAGGAGATTTCAATGGATTTTATCACAGGTTTACCTAAGTCTGAAGGAAAGAATGTCATCATGGTGTTAGTTGATAGACTTACCAAGTATGCACACTTTTGTGCATTATCTCATCCATTTAAAGCAAGTACAGTTGCTACTACATTTATGGACAGAAATCAAAAGCTACATGGAAGCCCAAGGGTTATTGTGAGCGACAGAGATCCCATTTTTACTGGAAATTTTTGGACGGAGTTATTTTCTTGTTTGGGTACTCAGTTAGCTCATAGCTCATCTTATCATCCTCAATCTGATGGTCAAACTGAGATAGTAAATAAATGTTGGAAGGATATCTTCGTTGTTTTGTATCTGATAAACAAACACAATGGGTCAAGTGGTTACCTCTCGCTGAATGGTGGTATAACACTTCCTTCCATACTGCAGCAAAAATGACCCCATTTATGGCACTTTATGGATATCATCCACCCTCGATCACATCATCTTTAAGGGAAAATTCGAAGGTTCAAGCAGTGGAAGATCACATCGAGCATTAGCAAGAAGTTCTCCAACTCTTAAAGGATAACCTGAATTTGGCACAAAATCGAATGAAACAACAGGCGGATCAACATCGCAGCGAGAGAAGTTTTGATGTAGGAGATTGGGTATTTTTACGGCTGCAACCATACAAACAAATGTCCCTCAAGCAAGCTAAGAAGGATAATAATTATCACCAAAGTACTATGGTCCTTACAAGGTGTTGCAAAAGATTGGTTCTATGGCATACAAATTGGAGCTTCCTGCTTCTTCGCGAGTACATCCAATTTTCCATGTTTCATGCTTAAAAGAGGTTATAGGTGAAAATCTTCCAGTTCAAACAATATTTCCAGAACTTGATGAGGAAGGAAAAATCATATTGGAACCTGAAGCGGTCATGGAAACAAGAACTCGACAGCTACGGAATCGATCAATTTAAGAGTATCTCATCAAGTGGAAGAACTTACCCACTGAAGATTCTACATGGGAGGATGAGAATTTTATACAGAAGCACCCGGAGCTACTCAAGTGTTGAGGACAACACTTTTTTTGAAGGAGAGGGGCATGTTAGGTCCCTATATCACCAGTATAGCCCCTTATTATTGTTAGTGTAAACCCCTTATTGTTATTATTGTACCCTTGTAACCCCCATTTTGTTATTATTGTGCCCTTAAATTATTATTGTTAGGTCGGGTAGGATTACATTGTGGCCCACTAGGATTACATTATGGCCACATGGACTCCTATATATAGAAAGGAGGTTTTGTAAATTGTATCATCCAAGAATTGTTCATTTATGTAATGTATTGGAGGTTGCCCCCTCGAAGTGGCTTATTTATAAGGCGTGGATATCTCTTTTCTTCCATTTTGGATTCGGGATTTGGAGTACTCTCAGTCTAGATTGCAACCAAAGTC
>JAXQQM020061464.1:0-214125 GCA_034641835.2 Pinus albicaulis
TTTACTCTTGTATTTCTTAAGCACTGTACTACTAGCATTACTCTGACGAATGAGCCTCGGATTGAGTCACTCTTTGTAATGACAAAACGCTCTCGGGTTGACATATTAATGTGAGGTAATTAGAGGTGAAAGAGACCCTTTTTATAGCTCTACACGCGGTAGATATGAATTTGCAGTACTGCGCACTCCTCAAAATGTGAAGTCTTTGACCAAAATTGGACCAATTTGGGCTTCACCCAACAATTAGCAATGGGACCATCCTTGATGATCAAAGAAGCATCAAGACTCTTGATGAAGTAGTATGATAGTTTGATCTTTCACAAGGTCTCACTACATGAGGATTTGGGTGCTTAAATTTACTTGATCTTTTGATGAACTTAAGATGATAATTTTTTTTTACAAATAGCATGGTTGCATAGTGCTCATCAATACATTTCCAATTATTTATTTTTCTCATAAAAAATCATCATGTATGAGAAGTTATGGTTTGTTGAAAATCAATATTAGTTGGGGAAAAAATAAAAGCGAAAACTTTAGGGCCAAAACCCACAAATTTAATCCATTAAAAAGTGCATAAATCTTGCGCGCATCCATGTTCCATAGATCATATCAAAGATAGATGGTGAGTGAACTTGCACACTACTTAACACAATTAACATGGATGCACAATTTAGTCAATCCAATGACATTTATAGAACACGGACGGTGGATGGGTTAGAAAGTTACATCATGGTTAACATGATCAATAGAGCCAATGGAATAATGAAACATGGAACTGTTTCATTGGGATATGACGTGTGTGCATTGATGTCACCTTGGTGACATGTGGTGTCACTGGAATTTACCATGTGCCAGGAGAAAATAACATTTTTTGCTGTCGAATGGGCTAGAATTTGGATGATACATTGTCCACTTTGGGAGCTCCACATGGAAGGCGTGACACCATTAATGACGTTAACATATGGATTCCCATTGACCCCTAGACTTCGTTCATATGACATAGTAGCATTAAAAAAATCCTGTGTCTGGCTTCGAGTTTTGCCCCTGGTCACCTAAAATGTTATGTCTTGAGGTCACATTGTTGGCCTTGATCAATTACAAATGGTAAAAAATCAGTTTGCAAGCATGTTTAACAATGGTCATATGTTAGCTCAAGTGTAATTTTTGGCTTCATGGTCGAGCCGTGGCCAACCAAAAAAATATATATGCACATTAGTTATTATTGGACTTGACATTCATTTGAACTTGGATCTCCTCTTTGGTTAAGTGTTAAAGAGTTCAACTAAGGGCTAATTTCCCTTCCTAGAATCCTTTTATGATATATTTATATATATATATATATATATATATATATATATATGTATATATATATATATATATATGTATATATATATATATATGTATATATATATATGTATGTATATATATATATATATATATATATATATATATGTATGTATGTATGTATGTATACATATATATATATATATACATATATATATATATATATATATATATATATATATATATATATATATATTGAAAATAGCTCATACTCACGTAAATAACATATTTACCATAAGTTACTACCCACGATAATTTAAGCAAGTATTTGAGTAAAATATGGGATAAGGAAAAATATGTAAATACATATACTTACCAGGAGTTACTACCCACCATTATTTACAGGTTATTTAACACTTTAACAAATATGGGTAAAAATGTAAATGTGAAAAATTACTAGAATTTATTTTACAAAGATGAGTGATCCAGTTTACAAAGTGACATGTCTCTTGGGTATATTGAGTATAAATTTCACTTGAAACTTTTCATTTTACAAAATTCACTTGTCATCTCATATCTTCTTGTACTTATTGTTGATGTTCTATCTACATTTACTGTCAATGATGATCTAAATTGGATGCTTAGTAAAGTTTTAATGTGATTGTTATTGGAATCTGATGTAAAGTTGTTAGTGTGCTAATAAGACATTGAAGTAATTGTTGCAAGCATAGAACATACCATAAAATTTAACATTGAGCTCGAAAAAAGTGAATGATTTGTTATGGTTCATTGGATGTATTTCAATGATAAATGGTTTTTGATCTGGTTACAAATTATGGTTTATTGTTGTATGGTTCTGACCTAGTTTGGCGAAGGGCTTGTGACTAGTAGTGAACAATTTTTTTTTTTGCAAGCGAATATCTTATGATTGATTGTAAATGGAGTTTCTTTGCCATGGTTTTGAGCAAAGGTTTTGTGAGCAGTTGCAAATAGAGGTTCTTTTTTTGGTTGCAAATATAGCTCTTGTGACTGGTTGTGAACAAAGGCTCTTTGTTTGGTTGCAAATGGGGGTTTTGTGACTGGTTGTGAATGAGGGTTCTTTATTTGGTTATGAGCATAGGTATTGTGATTGGTTGCAAACAAAGTTTATTTGTTTAGTTGCAAGTGGAGATCTTGGGACTGGTTGTGAACATAGGTTCTTTGTTTGGTTGTGATCGAAGGTTTTGTGACTAGTTGCGAATGAAGGTTCCTTGTTTGGTTGTGAGTGGAGGTCTTTAGACTAGTTGTGAATGGAGACTCTTTTTTTAGTTGTGAGTGGAGGTTTTTGTTTTGGTTATGAACGGGGGTCTTGTGACTCCAAACGAAAGTATGTACCCATATTTTTCACGTTATGTTTGATGCCATGAGTCTGGAAATTTGTTGAGACATTGATTATGTTGAATTTTAAGGATTTCCACAACAAAAGTGGAGTAAACATGTCATTAAAAGGCCCAAATAATAATAATAAATGAGTTCTATATCATTCCATAACAAGGATCATTAGATACTGGAACTGGTAGCGAATATGTGTTGAATGTTGGTGGCCACAGGTTCGAGGCTCCCCCCCTCTGGCAATAAGTTCAAATTTTTATTTTAATTTTAAAGTTCCTTTTTGTATCACAATTTATAGTTGACAGTGGCCGGCACTAGAATTAGGAAAGACCTTTGGAGGCCACCTAGAAAAGCCCTATCTATAAAATATTTAAAATTTTACAATAATTTGTTATGGTTATTTCTATATTTTGGGAGAATAACTTATCCAAATTGGGATCTGGAAGAATTAGAACGTTTAAAACTTAGAGATGAACATAATCAAAAGGGTTTGACATTGTTTTGACTCATATTTGATGACCGAAATCTCTCTTGTATGCTTGGAAGGTCTATGATAATTTTGCAGGTGTTTTGGATACATGAAGATGGTAGGTTCTGAGGAAGGGTTTGAATGAACAAATTGAAGTTAAGGTTGAAGCATAAATTCAAAAACAATATGGCATCCAACGAAAGTGATCAATGAGACTATTTTGAAAGCAATGATAGAAAGTTATATAGCATCGGTTGTAGGTTACATGATAATGTAGTAGTTGCAAGTTGCATGGAAACATAGTGGTTGCAGGTTGTATGACAAAGACAATTATTATTGCAATGGAACAAATAGTAGAAGTATCTATATGTATTGGTTGATTCAGTGATATATGATGATTGTGGATCTAGTTTGAAAATGTGATGAAATAGAGGTCCACAAGGAAGTTGAAGAAAGTGGTTGGAGATTCAATCAGGTTGGAGCTTAGAGAAGGTTGGAGCCTACTCATTGCTAAGGTTGGAGCCCACTAATCCTTGATTTTGCAACCTCAATCAAGTTGTAGCTTACAATGAGCAACTGCATGCATCTTCGAGGTCAATTCCTCAATCATGTTTAGCATACCAAAGTGGAAACCTTCATATTTTAGGGGTAGTTGCCTCACAGTTACCTACTGCAGGTTAGGGCCTGCAAAATGATGTAAATAAATTGAATATTGAGAAGAAGAAGAATTGGTGGTTTTCTCCCATTTGGGTTTCCACCTAAAAAAATTGTGTCTCCTTGTGATGTGATGTTTTCTTGTGTTGTTGATTTATTCTTATGCTACTAACGTGATGATGCATTAATATAACTGATGACATAATATTTATGGTTCAATTCTATATGAATGTATGATTAAAAAATATTTTTAATTTATGAAATTCACCTCACATTGATTCACCCCCTTCTTAGTGTGACATTTGTGCCAACATGCAAAATGAGCCCAAAGCACGTTGTATATAAACCAACAATCTATCTTCTTATTGTCATCATTCTAAAAAACACATTGCTTCTCTAATTGATTAATCAATATAGTGACCTCTCAATGCTTCAGTTCAATTGATCCTCTAGTGCACAAGCTCCCACAATCTGCCTATACTACTGAAGTTGCAGTAGCTATATAATCCTTGTAATTGACTCCCACCTCAACCCTTTCAATGAGATTTTATCCTAAGGCCTAATGGAACTAAAATCCACAAAAAATAACTAATCTACACTGTCATTGATATGCATATTGTATATATATCTATTAATACAAGAGAAAAATCTTCACACATTCTCAAAATGGAAAAACATTTAATGTATTACGAAATTATAAATATGTTAGGAATGTATCATTATAAATACATCTTATTTTTACAATAAAATACAATGTTAATTACCACATCATTATAGCAATATTATCCCACTTATTTTCATTTATTTGTTCATCTACACTCTATATTGCAAGATATGCTTGATGGTAAGCTTGGTGAGAAACTACAACTAATGGATGCCAAAAATCTGCCATATTTTAAAGTCTTTGTTGTCACATGTTGTCAAGCTCATTAAATAAATTAAGGTATGTGTCTACATCTTGTTTTCTATTTTTATTGGTTATGTACTCTTGTTACTTAGGTGTTTCCTCTAGATCATTAGTTAGTGGTGGATGGAATACGAAAATGTCACTTACTAGCTGCAAGAAAGTGGTTTGATTTATGGTGATTGAACTATACCTACTAGGTAAATAACAATTGGTTTTGAATGAGTAATTAGAATATGAATTTGATCCATGGAATTTCATGGATATTACACTAGACAATTCATCACAACAAATTTGATAAAAATAGATCGAAATCTATAATCTGAGGATTAGATTTCCTTATATTTCAGAGTTATTGATTATTATTTTATGTATATGCAAGTAATATATAAAATTGCAGAAAGTAGAGACAAATAAAATACAATCACACACCAACCAAAATGAACACAAGACATGATTTTAGAAACCTTTATAAGAGAAAACATAGGTGGAAGGTGAGGCAGCTCCACCCTCCTTTGTTTGGAATGGAAATAATGCAAGTACAAAGGATAAGACACTCTCTATAGAGTCACCTTAGACCTATGGCCTAATAGGCTATTATATAATATTAACATCCTCTATTATGATTTCTCATTCACACTCTCATTTGTTCTATTTTATTGTGGAACAAGATACAATTAAATTGAATGGAACCCCTTTTCCTCCTAGTGACCAAGTTATTACATAGCCTAATAGTCAACAAGGGGTCAAGTTTGACTCCTTAAACTCTCAACTAGAGTTACAAATTTGACCCTTCTAGATTCTTATTCCAAGTGCCCGTGTGATTAGCCTCTTTTGCATGAATAATGAGGGTTGACCTAAAATTCCCTCTAACCATGGTGATCAAACATCATGGTAAGTCAAATTTTGGGAGGGATAATGTTTGCATATGAACTTCAATTAATGTGATTCTTAAACTATTACGAAGGTTTTTTAGTGTAGAATAGCATCACAGTTCCAACAATCAAGCATGCATTAGGGGAATTTTGAAATCTGAAATGAACCTCCTAAGAAATATAATAAAATATTATGAATCATTCATCTTGCAAGAAAAGTATATTTACAACTCACTTTTTGCACTAGAATCCATGTAACTATAGTTAAGTTACACTGAAAAGTTGTTTAAAGTTAAAAAAAATAAAAAAATAAAAAAATAAAAATAAAAATAAAAATTCTTATTGATGTGACTAAAAAGAAAAAAGTGATTATATATCAAAGTCAACTTTAAAAAAAAATGTCCTTAAACAATAAATATCTTTGTCTTTTATCTTTTAATAATTAAAAATTTAAAATAAATTGTATTTATAATTTCTAATTTACTTAACTAAAATATAAATCACTTAATATTGCATATAATAAAAAATTATATAACAATATATAATTAAAATACTATATAAAATATTATTTTATTTAATTATATATAATATATTTAAATTAAGTATTAATTTTATATTACATAATTTATGATATAAAAAACAAGTAATATATTATTATTTAACATACATATATATTAAAATTTTAATTAAATTATATTTTATTATAAAATTAAAAAGATAAAACATGTTAATTGAGGTTTTTCTAAATTATTGAGAGAAATGTATAGAATATAAAATAATATATATTTTATAATATTGTAATTAAATTATATTTTATTATAAAATATAAAAACATCAAACATATTATTTTAGGTGATTGGAAGAAAGGAATGAAATCTTCTGTAGGCGGGGAAAAAACAAAAAAATGTAAAAGAAAGAACAAAAAATGTATTTTACATGCAGTGGTATACTATTTAAATCGTGAATTGAAGTAATATAAATATTTTATTTTGTATGTATTTAAAAGTAAAATAATTTCACTTCTAAAATAAAAAGATGTGTTTTATATGAAATGGTATACTACATTTGTATTATTTTAATTTTAATTAAAAAAATGTGTTTTATATGAAATGGTATACTATATTTGCATTATTTAAATTTTAATAAAAGTGATATGAGTAAGTCATTTTGTATATATTTAAAAATAAACAGTTTTATTTTGTAAGTTGTATTTACTATATATTTAAAGTTAATTTATAAGTATTTTTTTCATTATGAGTATTTTTAAAAGTATTATTATATTTTTATTTACTAGTTATAATGTGATAAATACATATTTTTAATTTAAATAATTTCAAGTTATTTTTTAGGATTTTGATATCATTTAAAATGTGATTGGTTTTTGAAAAGTTGATTTTAATAGTACTAAAAAGGTTTTGAGACTCATTTTAGACTTCAAAATTCTCCTAATAAATTTTTGACCTCGAAAAAATAATTTATGGCTTAAAAATGGTTCCAAAAGGTTTTAGACTCCAATTCTCTAAACTAGATTATGCCGATAAAACCACTCCCATAAGTTGATTCCTTCAAAATTTTTCACTCTCAAATTATCAAAATAGATGGCAAACAATATAATGATCCAATATGGATCACACCTCCTCATTTTGTAAGGATTTTCGTTTTCAAAAATTTTACTCAATAAGATGAGAAAAAATTTCCTCTACCTTCTTCCTAGAGTACCATTAAACCTTGCCTAGAAATTTTCCTTTCAACTTAATCTACCAAAGGCCATTCTAACCATATATTGTAGTTCCAAATCCTATAAAATTGTAAACTATGTTAACTATGCTTGGAATTTAGAGCTAAGTCCTCTATTGAAAGCAGGGAATGTGTTGAAGTTTGCAACAAAAAACAGTGAAGGAGGCATCTTGAAACATTATCCTTGATCCTAGTTGGAAAATAATCACCTAAACTAGGTGGGGCCCACACAGGATATTTTTAGGTGTATGCCTATTTTTAGACAGGTGATCATATTTCAGAAGTTGTAGGATGCTATTTGTGGATGGTTGGTCAAATGTGAAAAATAGATGAAATTCTATTTTTAGTATATTGGGCGTCTATTTATAGATCGTCAATCTAAAAATAGATGCATGTCGATTATTATTAGCTCTTAATAATAATCAGACACTAAACAACAACTTATTCTCTTGGAGCACTTTATTTCAGTGAACAGATTTGTAAAATCAATGGGCTGAAGGAATTACGCAATTCCTAAGGGTTTACTACAGTTCATGCATGGAGGACTTAGTCAGAACTGAAGTGGCAAAGTTATGACAGAGTTGGAAGAGTAGTTTATGGAGTTGTATTTAGTTTAACTCAGTTAGACTCAGTTGAGCTAGTTGTATCTAGTCTAACTGAATGATACACTAGTGAGAGTGGAGTGAATTAATTAGTTAATTAATTCACAAATAATAACTCATTAATCAATTGAACAATACAACAACTAACTACAGTGCATGTCAGATCCAGTGGAGACCCAGTGCAGAGATAGGTGAAAGGGTGAGATAGACTATCTGTTGTGACTACTAGTGATGCATGAATTGCATCTATATATACATTGGAGTTTCCAATGATAATAACGCAGTCAAGGAGAGTGGGATTGCATCGAATTGGTCTTTGTAATGAGCTTGGATTGCGTAGTGGAGGCAGGCTAGCAGGAGGGCTGAGATTGGTGCATGGATTTGCAGATTTCTTCTATGTTAGTGTGTGACAATTGATTGTACTGAGAGCTTGATGTACTAAGCTTTGTATGAGATTGTTACATGATCTCCATGATACATAATATATGATAGTTGGGGTTTTCAACTTCAAGCTTTCCTGTTAAACAACTGTGTTATGTGTGTTTTTATTGCTTCATGTGTTTTGCAATTGTTGATTAAATTTCTGCAAGAATTATAGTGGAAGGATTCTATATTTAGCAAGAAGATAAATATTGTTAGATCAGGAGAGTCCGGATATATACATGCATATTGTATATAATTTCTACATGGGATCGGAGCAAGGTTAATTCTTGAAGATTTCAATTGGGAAGCGGTGCTGAGTTTTTTGTGCTGGTGGAGAAATTTGAATTTGCTGCAGGAGTTTCTTGGTGCGACAGTTATGTATAGATTGAAATGTCTTTAAATGGGTTGCGGTTGGAGTATGCACTCGAGGGAAACTCTAACTACATAGCCTGGAAGGACAGGATGGAAGCAGTGCTTGAAGATAATGGCTTGAAGGAATTCATCGAGAGAGATGTTCCTAAGCCCACTTTGGTGGATGCGGAAGTACTTGACGCATGGAAAAAGAAAGTAGCAAGGACGAGGAGGATTATGTTGGAAGGTGTGAGAGACCATATTGTCTCAAGCCTTCATGGGAAAGCCACTCCATATGCTATGTGGAAGGCTTTGATAGATTGTTTCCAAAGCAGCAACGACCAGAGGAAGTTGGTGCTGAAAGATGAGCTCAAAAAAATAAAAATGGAGAAGAATCTTTATAGATTTGATGTAGATGGGATTTCTACGGAGCTTCCTACTGTTGGGAAGTGTGAGAAAGCCATGCAATTGAAGCTTAAGAGGGAGCAGGATTTTCATGCAAGTAAGAGTGAACCTCATGATGTGGAGCAGCCACAAGATGAGGATCATGGAGTGGGAGAAACCACTCATGCAGAGAAATTTCGAGCCAGATGGGCAGAGGTAGTGCATGCAACTATACCACCAGGTGAGAGGTGGGGCAACATGCATGGATAATCCCAAGAAGAAATTTCTGGGCAGGATTCATTGAGATTGTGTGGATCTCATGAATTGAACCTAGCTACGAGGTGGCCACAGAGCAACAATAGCATGATCAGTTGGATTGATGCAGGCAAATCAAAGTGACAGTGTCAGATACTGGAGCGCGGTTTAGAGTTGACAGCAAGTGCAAAGTGCATGGGTGCAGAGTTCAACAGTGCAGTGGTTCCTGAAGACATGTGCAGTAATTAAGCAGAAGTCGAAGACTTTGATGACAGATGCATTATACTGATTGAGTTGTTTGGAGCCTTTCAGTTTTGGAAGTGTTGCAGCAAGAGTTGCAAAGCAGATGCATGGAGTTGCAGGGCGCTTGCAAAGGTTGCAGGGCGAATGCATGGAGTTGCATGTCGCATGCAAAGACAGTCCTTTCTTGTTGAGAGGGAGCGTGGAAGTTTGCAACAAGAATAGTGAAGGAGGCATCCTAAAACATTATCCTTGATTCTATTTGGAAAATAATCACCTAAACTAGGTGGGGCCCACACAGGCTATTTTTAGGTGTATGTCTATTTTTAGACATGGTGATCATATTTCAGAAGTTGCAGGATGCTATTTGTGGATGGTTGGTAAAATGTAAAAAATAGATGAAATTATATTTTTAGAATATTTGGCGAAGTCTATTTATAGATCGTCAATCTAAAAATAGATGCATGTCGATTATTATTAGCTCTTAATAATAATCAGACTCTAAACAACAACTTATTCTCTTGAAGCACTTCAGTTCATCAACGATTTGTAAAAATCGTTGAAATCGTTGGTCAAGGAATTATGACCTTGGCGTTTACCGGAGTTCATGCATGGAGGACCCGAAGTGATCTGAAGGGTAAGCTGATGAGGTGAGTTAAAGAGGAAGCAGGAGCCGTATTTGAAGTTTAACCTGCTAGATCGTGAGCTATTGTATCTAAATAACCGAATGATAGAGTAGTGAGAGTGGAGTGAATTAATTAGTTAATTAATTCACAAATAATAACTCATTAATCAACTGAACAATACAACAGTTAACTACAGTGCATGTCAGATCCGGTGGAGACCCAGTGCAGAGATAGGTGAAAGGGTGAGAGAGACTATCTGTTGTGACTACTAGTGATGCATGAATTAAATATATATATACATTGGAGTTTCCAATGATAATAACGCAGTCAAGGAGAGCAAGATTGCATTGAATTGGTCTTTGTAATCATCTTGGATTGCGCAATGGAGGCAGGCTAGCAGGAGGGCTGAGATTAGTGCATGGATTTGCAGATTTCTACTATGTTAGTGTGTGACGATTGATTGTACTGAGAGCTTGATGTACTAAGCTTTGTATGAGATTGTTACATGATCTCCATGATACATGATATATGATAGTTGGGGTTTTCATCTTCAGGCTTTCCCGTTAAACAATTGTGTTATGTGTGTTTTTATTGCTTCATGTGTTTTGCAATTGTTGATTAAATTTCAGCAAGAATTATAGTGGAAGGATTCTGTATTTAGAAAGAAGATAAATATTGTTAGATCAGGAGAGTCCGGATATATACATGCATATTGTATAGAATTTCTACAGAATGCTCCTATTCTTGATCTAACATGGAAGGCTCATAGAGTTTGAGATTCTCTACATTCACTAATGAGTATTTTTCCATGTCTAGGAGTAGACTGAATCTAAAGTAATTATCTCCCACATTTTCCAAAATATAGAAAGGACCATATCATAGAGCCTTGAATTTATGTTGAGATTGCAACAAGATGATGAGCTTAGTGGAAAGGAGTCGCCTTCACTAAGTGGGCCCGCAGGGTATTTTTGGCGCAAAGTCTATTTTTAGACTATGTCTATTTTTAGACATATGGATCATGTTCTATGAGTTGCAGGATGCTATTTTTGGATGGTTGGTCAATTCGAGAAAAATAGATGGACTTCTATTTTTAGACATACTAGGCGGAATCTATTTTTAGATTGCCAGTCTAAAAATAGATATGTCAAATATTATTAGCTCTTAATAATATTTGGACTCTAAACATTATCTTATCCTCTTGGAGCACTTTAGTTTGATGCCTGGATGTGGCACATGCAGCTGACAGAAGGAATTACGCTATTCTTAGGGTTTAGTGGAGCTATTGCATGGTTGACTTCAGTTAGAACTCATGTGACAGAGTTTGGTGGAGTTGATGAGACAGTTAATGGAGTTGTGTTCAGTTTAACTTAGTTGAGCTAGTTGTATCTAGTCTAACTGATTGATACAATTAGTGAGAGTGGGGTGAATTAATTATTAATTAATTCACTAATTATAAACTCATAAATCAACTAAAGAATACATCAGTTAACTTCAGTGCATGGACAGTTTCAGTGGAGACCAGTGAAGAGGTAGGTGAAAGAGCAGTGTGACTATCAGTTGTGACTATACTGGTGCATGAGTTTGCACCACACATTGATGGAGATGCCAATGAGGATTGCGCAGTGCATACTAGTGGGATTCGAACTTGGATCAAGCAATTATTCATCTTGGATTGCGCAGTAGAGGCAGGCTAACAGGTGGAGCAGATTGGAGCATGTGTTTTGTATGATCTGAGCTTGTGTAGTGTGTAACAATTGGAGATTGTACTGAGAGCTTGTGAGGAGTTTGTACAATGATTGTTACATGATCTCTATCATTATAATATACAGATATTTGGGGGTTTTCAGCTTTAATATTTCCCATAAATACTGTGTTTATATGTGTGATTGTTTATGGTTTTAATGTGCTCATGCGATTGCTTATATTTACGCAATTGATGATCAATAGTAGAAGAGGTTATGTATTATGCATGAAGCTCAAATAGTGTGTGATCAGGAGAATCTCGGTGAATAATTTAACAGTTATTCAATTTTCTACATGAATATCGTAGCGATATTTGATTTGCTTGGAGCAACTGCGTAAAACATTGAAGTTGCGTGAGTTTTAGGCCGTGAATTCGAATTTTGCAGAAAGATGAAAGCCAAGTTGAGATGTCTTTCAACGGATTGTGATTGGAGTATGCCCTTGAGGGCAGCTCGAATTATATTGCATGGAAGGACAGGATGGAGGCGGTGCTGGATGACAATGGGTTGAAGGAGTTCATAGATGCATAAATTCCAAAGCCTACTTCTAGTGATGCTGTCGTACTTGACGCATGGCAAAAGAAGACAACAAAGTGTCGAAGGATTCTGTTGGAGGGCGTGAAGGATCACATAGTGTCCAGCCTTCATGGTAAGGCTTCTCCATTCTTGATGTGGAAAGCCTTGATAGATTTATTCCAAAGCAAGAGCGACCAGAGGAAGTTGGCGCTCAAGGATAAACTCATAAACATAAAGATGGAGAAAGGCGACAGTATGCCCAAGTACCTCACGAAGTTCATCCAATGCAGGGATGAGCTGGGAAGTGTGGGGGTGACTGTAGATGATGAGGACTTGGTGAGCTTGGCTCTCCTGGGGCTTCCAAAGAGTTGGCATTCCTATTAGGACTCTATCAATGGTTGGGAGAAATTGCCAGGATGGGATCGACTTTGGTCAGATCTTGTGCAAGAGGAGATAAGGCAGAGTACTAGGGATGGATCTTCATCAAGGAACTTTGATGAAGAGAATTGCACTTTGGCTACCAAAGCAAAGAAGGGGAAGAGCAAGAAATCTTCTCATTCCGGTGTGAAAGGCAAGAAGCAGGACATGTCCAAGGTGAATTGCTTTCACTGTCACCAACACAGACATTATGCCACAAATTGTCCGCAGAAGAAGAAAAATAAGTAGAATTCTTGGATCTGTGACTGAGAACTATGACACTCACCATTTAACAATTTTCGCTGATCGCATGCTTGGTCTCAAGTGTGATGGGTTCAGTGTGGTTTCTTGACAGTGGTGTGTCTTTTCATATGACCGGAGACAAATATTTGTTTACTGATCTGGATGAGAAAGATCTTGGAGTGCACATTGAGATGGGCGATGATGGTAGATACAGTGCAACCGGTATCAGTACCATTTCCTTTGAGAGGGAGTCTGGTAAACCCATCGTATTAAAGGAAGTGATGCATGTTCCAGGATTGAAGAAGAATCTTATCTTTGTGGCCATGTTAGAAGATGAGGGATATGATATTGTCTTTAGCGAGGGAAAGGCTTTCCTGCGCAGTAAGGCAACTGGTGAAACCCAGAGGATAGGGTTCGAGTTAAGAACCTTTATCAATTGCAGGTAGATGGCTGCGCAACAATGGTAGGCAAGGCAGAAGGAGTGGTGAGCCGGGATGATGGCGAGTTGTGGCACAGGAGATTGGGCCACCTTCACCATGGAGCTTTGAAGATACTGCAGCAGATTTCTACTGGGCTTCCTAAAGGCACTCTTGCACAGTCAGATTAGTGCAAGGGGTGTACCTTGGGAAAATTTGTGAAAGCCACCTTTCACGAGAAGGATAGTCGCGCCACGACGATCCTTGAAAGGATTCACACAGATGTGTGTGGACCTTTCTCAGTAGCTTCGACAGCAAAGCACATGTATTATGTGATATTTTTTGATGATTTTTCTCGTAAGTGCTGGATCTTCTTCATGCAGAAGAAGAGCGAGACATACTCAAAGTTTTGTGAGTTCAAGGCACTGGTTGAGAAAGAATCGGGGAAGCAGGTGAAGGCTCTTAGGAGGCGACAATGGTGGTGAATTCATCTCTATCGAATTCAGGACTTTTGCGGCTGAGGAGGTCGAAGAGAGCTCATAGCACCTCACTTGACGAGAATGGGGTTCTTGAGCGGAAGAACGAACGATCATGGAATAGCTGCCACAGGCGATGTTGCATGATCAGGGCCTACCCATTCACTTATGGGTGGAGGCATGAAATACTGCAGCATATGTGCAGAACCGTTGTCCTCACAGGATACTTGGCATGAGTACACCCGAGGAGGCGTTTTCTGGTAAGAGGCCTGATATTTCCCATTTAAGGATTTTTGGTTCACCTATTTACATTCATGCGACGAAGGATGCCAGGAAGAAGCTGGAGCTGACTGCAGAGGTTGGGATATTTTTGGGGTACACTGATACACCCCACAACTATCGTGTGTATTTGCCAGATAGTCACAAGAATGTTGTGCGACGGGATATCAAATTTCAGGAGGAGAAAGCCATGAAGTGTTCGCTTGAGAGGGAGCCACACTTGCATGCAGATGAGGAGCTATTAGTTCCTAAGGATGAGCCTCAGGATGTGGATCAGCCACAAGAGGAGGTTCATGGAGTGAAAGAGACCACTCATGTAGCGCCAACCATCAGAGGGCGGAAGCGCACTACAGAAGGTGAGTGACTGGCTCAAGATGCAGAGAAGGTTGTAGGAGCACCTACATCACAGTGCAGACAGAGACAGTCACCTGATCGGTACACTGGATACATGGCTCTTATGAGAAAGTGTATCGTGACAGAGCCATCCTCTTTCAAGGAAGCTGTGGAGGAACCCGCATGGGTAGATGCCATGGTGGAAGACTATGATTCGATTGTCAGAAACAGTGCATGGGAGATTGTCCCGAGACTGGAAGGGAAATCAGTGGTGGGTTCGAGATGGATCTACAAAGTGAAGCAGGCAGCTGACGGGAGTGTGGAGAAGTACAAGGCAAGATTTGTTGCCCGAGGCTTCTCACAGATAGAGGGGATCGATTATGAGGAGACCTTTGCGCCTGTCACAAGGTATTCTTCCATACGGACGATCCTAGCTCTCTCAGCGCAGATGGGATGGCACATTCATCAGATGGATGTGAAGACTGCGTTCCTCAATAGAGTCATTGAGGAGGAGGTGTACATAGAGCAGCCCAAAGGTTTCGAGATCTTCAGCAGCGAGTCGCATGTGTGCAGGCTCAAGAGAGCGCTGTATGGGTTGAAACAAGCACCACGTGCTTGGTACACACGGATAAATAGTTATTTCACCAGACTTGGATTCTCCAAGAGTGAGGCGGATCCTAACCTATACCAGATTTTGGTGGAGGGTAAGTTGTTGATAATTGTACTTTATGTAGATGATTTGATTTTGACAGGTGATAAACTGTTGATACTCTCATGCAAGGATAATCTTGCAAAAGAGTTTGAGATGAAGGACTTAGGCCTCCTTCATTATATCTTGGGATTGGAAATTTGGCAGCGCAGTGGTGGACTATTTGTTTCTCAGGGTAAGTATGCCCGAGAGATACTGGAGAAGTTCAACATGCATGGCTGCAAGCCTGTTGATACTCCTCTTCGTGGTGGTTGGAGGAAGGAGGATGCTACTTCAGTGGAGGTAGTGGATGCCACTGTTTATTGATAGTTGGTGGGGTCGCTTATGTATCTGGTCAATACACGACCCGATATATGCTATGTAGTTAACCAGCTTTCACAAGCTATGGTTAAGCCTACCAAGCTCTTTTGGAAGGCAGGGAATAATGTATTGAGATATCTCAGAGGCACATCGGGATATGGATTGTGGTAAAAATAGTCAGATGAGGTGAAGCTGTGTGGCTTCACGGATGCAAAATGGGCAGGGAGCCCAACAGACAGAAATAGCACATCTGGAGGGATTTTCAGTATCGGGTCGACAGCAGTTTCTTGGTACAACAGGAAGCAGAGATCCGTGACACTCGGTTTAGCAGAGGCCGAGTATATGGCAGCGAGTTTGGCTGCATGCGAGGCTATATGGATGAGGAAGATCCTGGTCGGGTTGTTCGGTTCACACTTGGATCCTACTGTGATTTATTGTGATAATCAGAGTTGCATCAAACTCTTGGTTAATCCAGTATTTCATGATATATCTAAACACATTGACATCCGGTATCATCATATCAGATATTGTGTGCAGCAGAAGATCATGTTACTTTCATACATTCCTACGGAGGATCAGGATGCTGATATCTTGACGAAGGCGCTCACCAGGAGAAAATTCGAATACCACAGAGGCAGGATAGGGGTTGCAGATAATCCATATCTTGTTGAGAGGGAGTGTTGAGATTGCAACAAGATGATGAGCTTAGTGGAAAGGAGTCGCCTTCACTAAGTGGGCCCGCAGGGTATTTTTGGCGCAAAGTCTATTTTTAGACATATGGATCATGTTCTATGAGTTGCGGGATGCTATTTGTGGATGGTTGGTCAAGTCGGAAAAAATAGATGGACTTCTATTTTTAGACATACTGGGCGGAATCTATTTTTAGATTGCCAGTCTAAAAATAGATATGTCAAATATTATTAGCTCTTAATAATATTTGGACTCTAAACATTATCTTATCCTCTTGGAGCACTTCAGTTGAGTGCACAGAAGTAGCACATGCAGCTGACAGAAGGAATTACGCTATTCCTGAGGGTTTAGTGGAGCTATTGCATGTTGACTTCAGTTAGAACTCATGTGACAGAGTTTGGTGGAGTTGATTGAGGAAGTTAGTGGAGTTGTATTCAGTTTAACTGAGTTAAACATAGTTGAGCTAGTTGTATCTAGTCTAATTGATTGATACAATAGTGAGAGTGGTGTGAATTAATTATTAATTAATTCAGTAATAATTAACTCATTAATCAACTAAAGAATACATCAGTTAACTTCAGTGCATGGACAGTTTCAGTGGAGACCAGTGAAGAGGTAGGTGAAAGAGCAAGTGTGACTATCAGTTGTGACTATACTGGTGCATGAGATTTGCACACATTGATGGAGATGCCAATGAGGATTGCGTAGTGCATACTAGTGGGATTCGAACTTGGATCAAGCAAGTATTCATCTTGGATTGCGCAGTAGAGGCAGGCTAACAGGTGGAGCAGATTGGAGCATGTGTTTTGTATGATCTGAGCTTGTGTAGTGTGTAACAATTGGAGATTATACTGAGAGCTTGTGAGGAGTTTGTACAATGATTGTTACATGATCTCTATCATTATAATATACAGATAGTTGGGGGTTTTCAGCTTTAAGCTTTCCCATAAATACTGTGTTTATATGTGTGATTTTTTATGGTTTTAATGTGCGCATGCGATTGTTTATATTTCCGCAATTGATGATCAATAGTAGAAGAGGTTATGCATTATGCATGAAGCTCAAATAGTGTGTGATCAGGATAATCTCGGTGAATAATTTAACATTTATTCAAATTTCTACAATTTATTACAAGGACCTTAAAACCTCTCCTTGTTCAACTATGATCATACTATGTCTCCCACTCTAAATTTCCCCTCTATCTTGTATTGATCATGCCTATCCTTGTAAATAATTTTTTTCTAATTTATCAATAAAATTTCTACTCTTAAGGCTTCCCTTGTGAGATCCTCCCTCACCCACCCTTGCTTCCGACATACAACATCTAAATGTGAAGGTGGAAAGTACCCAAAATTATTTTTTAATGGGGACTTACCAATAGAACTGTGGATTATTTTGTTATAAGAGTGTTGTATATAGACCAGATTTTTATCTTAGAATTCAAATGCTTTTGATTGTAACTCATCAAAATCTACACTAAATTCTTGTTGACTACTTCTAGTTTCTCATCTATCAACTTATAACTAATCATCTAAGGACATTGGTGAAGAAAAAAGGATATTTTTGGCACACACTAACATTTCTTAGCACCACACGTGTCTTGGAACATCTTGTCATGACACTGACACCCAAGCACATGGTGGCATGTGATAACACAACATAGAACTCTCCTAACATATGTTGGCATGCATGTATTCCCTAGCATTCCCTGGAACACCTTGGTTGAATGCATTGACATACATTAGCACTTGGCACACAATGCCACTTGGCATGTATTGGGACCTATTATTAGTGTGGTTAGCATGCCCCTTTTGAAAAACATAAAGTCCCGACTTATATCCCTCTTATTGGTTCTTCATTTTTCTTCCTTGAAAATTCTTAACACATATTGACATATCATGACACCCTACACATCCTTAGCACCTAACATGTATTGGCATATCTTGGAACTATTTGGTACATATAATTAGCACACCCTGCAACTCCCAAGCACACTTTGAGACTTCTTGACATGCCTTGATACTCCCTATCATTCCTTACCAATTCTTATCATACCTTATCACTCCCTCCTTGGCATGAAAACTAGCACTCATTAACACTAGTCCATGGCACATGTTCCTGATATTCACTAACTTCCATGAATTTTGACCTAGTGCTCCCTTAATGTTTTGTCCTAGTACTCCTTAACACTCCTCAACATGCATTATCACTCTCTAGCACACCTTAGCACTCTTCAACGTGCCCTTCCACTTCATAACATGCATAACACTCTATGACAGATATTAGCACTTGGTATGTGTTGGCGCTTGGAAAGTCTTAGCATGTATGGAATACGTTGACATGCCTTGGTATAATTTGGCATGGCTTAATATTAAATTTATTTGAGATCAACTATTGGAAAGTAAATGAGAAGCAACAAAGGAAGACTTGGCACTTAGAATGCACTAAAATTTTTCACTTGGAACCTATTGGTGCCTAGTGTTGGTGTGCCTAGCATGCCCCTCTTGGAAAAGGTAAATTGATGAATTATTAACACTCTTATGTGAACATTTCCTTGTAGTTTATCTTATTTCTCCATTTTGTTGCCTTGACGGTCCCTGGCACGCATTGAGACACCCTTTCACATCTTGGCATGCCTTATCACTTGGCACATCTTAGCATGTTTGACATGCCTTCGCACTATCTGACACATCTTAGTATTCCCTAGCATGCCTTGGCACTGATTTCATCAAAGCTAGCCTTAACATTTCTTCACGACTTGGGAACCCAATCAATTCCTTGGCTACTGCAGTTCATTAGACAATATTGGCTTGCTTAAACTGCAACAACTTGACCAATTGCACCTACTACAAGTAGATTGTGCCTTGTTCACCTAAGAACTGCTTATAACTCATCTTATGCCACTCATGTCCAAGCTCAACTTGTCCCACTTGACTAGTTACCAAGACAAGGATCACATGATCTAGCCATGGCCATAAAACAACTAAGAAACATAGCTTGCATAGGAAATATTTCACATGTATGTTCAATTCATATAAATATTAGAACATTAACTGAGAGTTTACAAGAACCGCAAGATGCACAAGGTACACAAGATATAATCCCACACAAGTCGAGTGCCCCAAAACTTATACACAATAATGTACAATATGCAATTATCTAGAATAGTTTAAAACATGAGCATGTAGCCAAAGTGTGCCACATATCATATAAAAAAAATAGCTAAAGGAAAAATAATGTTGTGCCTAGCGCAAAGTGATCTCCCTTTATCTAAAACTGTTATTTTGAGCCCCGTATAACAACCGTAGGCTTGCCTCCTGTAAATCCTATTCTGAACTTCTCCTAACACACTTCATCCTTGGCACACTTGAATTCGCTGACACTCCTTGGAACACACTCTTATTCGTTACTTTCCATGCATTTTTACCTAGTTATCCCTTGATATGCCTCGACACTCCCTATCACTCTTCATCATGCATTGACATTGTCTGACGTGTGTTAGCATGACTTTTAATTCCTAATGTGCATGCCCTGACCCTCCCTAGATATCATGACCTCACAACTACCCTTACTTAATTTTCAACTTGGGAACCCAACCAAGCCCTCGCTTGACTACAAGAGTTTGAGCAAGTTACGGTCACTACAACTAGACTATGTTGTTGAATTTTGTAGCTTGGGAGGTACTCCACAAGCCTAGTGATATGGGTTTGTGTGAGTTTGGTCACAAAAGGATTTGTGGGCAAAGAAACCAAACAAATGGATTTTGGACCCAAGATGGGGTTTAAAATCTGAAAGAAAGTTAAAAAGGAAAATTAATATTTCCTAAGGTCTAAGTGGATAAAATCTGTAAGTTCTAGAGGGTTATTAATAGGTCTAGGAAAAAATATTTAAGGAGGCCTTAGGATGAAGGAAAGAACATCAAGTGAGAAGGAGCTCACTTGATCAATGGGGCGAAGAGAGATGTAATCCTAAAGTAGGTCGAGTAAGAGGGCCGAGTAAGGGTTGCTAAAGGGAGGCCATGATAATCCTCCAAGAGAAAGATCATCATGTGAGGGTTCACAAGAATGTTGCATACCTTAATGGATGGTTTGAGCTAGGAAGTAGGATGGCATATTGTTGGTTCTCTTATGGCATATCGAGCTTAAGAGAGGTTTCCCATGAGAATTTGGGCATATGATTTCAATGGTGTCTTTGTGAGAAGGCCACATCAAATTCTAAAATGTTGAAATTTGCAACAAGAAACATTGAAATTGGAAAAAAGAAAGGACAAAAAAAAAATGCACCCACACTGGTGAGGAATTTTGATGCACAAGGAGTGAGGAATGTGAGGCGTCTAATTTATTTTTGCCTTAAATAAATTGGACAATAAATTTTAATTTCATCTCATAAGAACTTGTGTCAGTTAACTAAGTCATGATGATTGAGTTAGCTCAAGAAATTCGAGATGAGGGTCTAATACGAGGCATGTAGAGGTATTAATCTAATAATTTTGTAGTTCAGTTGCAGTTGATGCATTACTGGGGTGCATGTGTGAATTAGTTAATTCAATTAAATGAGTTAAAATCAGCATAAATAGTTCTAACTAAGTGATGATTTAGTGAGAGGTCAGCTACTGAATTAAATTATATTTAATTCAAAATGAGTGATCAATTAGATAACTGATAATTCACTATTAATAGTTGCATGCATGTTAGTTCTGAGGAAGAGGTTAAAAGTTAAAGGGAACAAAATATTATTTGTATTTATAAAAAATTTCCCATGTGCAATTATAAAGTCATTGGGATGCCATGATGGATTGCGCAATCAAGGAATACTAATTTTCCTAATTAAGAGGGAGCTAATTCCCTAGGAATTGCATGAGTAAGGCAGGCTGCAGGAAGGTTGAGAATTGGCTAAGTACTAGACCAAGTTTTCCTAGATCAGTGGGAGACAATTGGCAGAGTGCTGGAGAATCTCATGAGAGATTAAGCATTGTATTGTTTCATGATTCCTTGATTTAATACACAATAGAGATAGAGCGTTCCTCAAATACATCTTCTGTTGTGCGATTGATAGTTTATTTCTCTTACTTATATGTGATTGTAAGATCATGTTTTGTTTCTGAAAATTGTAGGAAGGATTCAGTATCTTGTTTTAGTACATTACAAGATCAGATTGAATCTTGTTGGTTAGATTTTCTACATGGTATCAAAGCAAGAATTTTTTGGGCAGTGAGTTTGTGAAGAATATATGGAATTTTAGTGTAAAAAATTCAAAAAAAAATAGCATATTTGGACTCCTTGCGAAAAACTACCCAAATGGAAAATCAATTTGGAGCTTGGATGAGGGACATATCGTCTGAATTTAATTAAAATAAACTCTTTTTTAGAATATTTTGTAATGGAGAGACAATTAAAATGTGTGCAAGTTAAGAACCTATATGCACTTGAGGTACCAGATGCATGCAAAGCTTTGAGTAGCAAAGCATAGGTTAGAGACTTGGCTGTTGAGAGGGAGTACAAATTACCTCTTAACATGTAGCCTTATAAGTAGTCTTAGAATGTTGTGGAGCAGCCACAATTGGAGAAGCATAGAGGAGACTGAGTGGAAGCATCCACTCAAGCAGATACCTCCATGAGGGGTAAATTTCGAGCTAGATTGGAAGAGGGATCACATGCAGCCATACCTCCAGGTGAAAGGCGGGGTGATGTGTAAACATAATCCCAAGATAAGAAATTTTGGCAGGGTCCATTGAGATGGTGTGTCTCACGGATCGAACCTAGCTACTAGGAGTCCACAATACAATAGTAACATGAAGGATTAGTTATATTGATGCAGTCAGATGTCAGGAAGAAAAAAATTCAGAGTGATGATGTCAGATACTGGAGCGTAGATCAGAGTTGGCACAAATGCAAAAATCACGGATGCAAATGTCAGTAGCAGCGCAGAGAGTCCAGTAGATAGGTGCAGTAGCTAGTAGCATTCAGAAGACTCTAATGACAAATTAATTATACTGATTCAGTTGTTCAGAGGCTATTCAATTTCAGGATCTGCAAGTGCAAACAACACTAGAGAAGTGTTGCATGCATAATTCCAAAGGTACCAGATCAGGATAGATTGAATTCCTTTCTTGTTGAGAGGGAGTGTTGAAATTTGCAACAAGAAACAGTGAAACTAGAAACCGGAAAGGACAAAAACAAAAATTCACCCACACTGGTGAGGAATTTTTATGTGCTATGAGTGAGAGATGTGAGGCATCTAATTTAATTTTCCCTTAAATAAATTGGACAATAAATTGTGATTTCATCTCATAGCAACTCGGGTTAGTTAACTAAGTCATGATGACTGAGTTAGCTCAAGAAATTTTAGTTGAGGTGATTGAGGTGGATATTGGTGGTCACCCACCTATTCCACTTGGGTCCTCACCATTGTCTCTTTTAGTTTTTCATTTTCTTTAAATATAGCACAATTTACTATTTTTGTCAGTTGTTCGGGTCCTGAACTTCCGGAGTGGTTTTGAAGCCCCAAACAACGTTTTTTGGGCATGAAAGGTTTGTATATTTCATAGAAATTAGGCTAGTGGTTGTAGTCCTCAAAGAGATATTTATAACGAGGTATCATGTGCATCAAACATAGATCATATGACCAAGTCCGACCTCGAGAAGTTGGTTGCCCAGCTACCCCCAACGGGGCCCATAAACTCTTGCTGTTACATCTCCTCAGGGTAGGGTTTTCTCTTATTTTTCAATAATAAAAAGGCCTTTGAGCCTTATTGTAACACATTTCAAAGGCATGTAGCTGCCACATCTCTTCTCAGAGATAATCTACCATCGCCCAAGCTAGTTTTTTTTCCATTTTGTCTGTAAGCATTTTTCAGTATTTGATATTAATGAAATGAAGTGTTATTCCTAGTGCATCTATGTGTTTATGTTTATTTATGTATTATATTGTGTTCTTGCATATTTATGGATCATGAGGGTCTAAGATGAGGCATGTAGAGGGTTTCTAATATGTTTGGGTCCAGTTGCAGTTGATTCATTAGTGGGATGCAGGTGTGAATTATTTAACTCAATTAATTGAGTTAAAATCAGTTTAACTAGTTCTAACTAAGTGATGAGATAGTGACAGGTCCAATGAATTAAATTTAATTTAATTCACAATGAGTGATCAATCAGATAACTAATAATTCACTATTAATATTTGTATGCATGTTAGTTCCGAGGAAGACCCAATTGAGACACAGGTTAAAGGGAACATAACTATGAGTTTCATTTATACAAAATTTCCCATGTGCAATTATAAAGTCATTGGTATGCCATGATGTATTGCGCAATAAAGGAAGGCTAATCTTCCTAATTTATACGTAGCTAATTCCCTAGGAATTGCATGAGCAAGGCAGGTTGAAGGAAGGTTGAGAATTGGATAAGTACTAGACATATTTTTCTTAGATCAGTAGGAGACAATTGGCAGAGTGCTAGAGAACCTCATGAGAGATTAAGAATTGTATTGTTTCATGATTCCTTGAATTAATACATAATACAGATAGAGGTGGTTTGAGCAGTTTCTTTCCCCAGATACATCTTGTGTTGTGCGATTGACAATTTCTTTCTCTTACTTATATGTGATTGTGCGATCGTGTTTTGTTTCCGCAAATTGTAGGAAGGATTCCGTATATTGTTTTACTACATTACAATATTAGATTGAATCCCGTTGGTTATATTTTCTACATGAAATAGAAGAGAGGGTTGATACGATCTTGTCTTGTGGTGGTTAGTAGGTCGTAAGGTCTGTGATAAATACCAACATAAATGGAGGAGGGCTTGCACTTTAATTTAGAACTAGAACACAAGTAGACGCAAGCGTAATATTGACTGAGGTAACCCTAGTTTGAAGGTCGACATTGAGATCTGAATTTCATATCAAGAGGTTTGGACACCTTCATTACAGAGCCCTTCTCAAAGCAGGGAAGGTGGTGTCTGGGATGCTCGAATTCAAGAATGATCATGAAGGCATATGTCAGGGTTGTGCTGAAGGAAAGAATAGAGGGGGACCTACCCCCTCAAGTGTCACGAAGAAATATGATGTGGAAAATACATGGAATGGAACGTCATCAGGATGATGTCATTAGGGCGACATGACACCACAAATAACTCCCATTTGGCATGCACAATTATCACATTTTTCTTGGTGAAAAGGCTAGAAATGGGTGACATTTGTTACCTCTCATGAGATACCATGTGGCATGATGACACCATGTTGATGTCATCATGTATATTACCATGGAACCCTAAGGACTAGGTCAAATGGCATGGTCACATTGGAAAATTAGCCAAGCTTCAGTGCCTTTGGGTTCCACCATTGGGAACATTTTTGGATCAGAATGGTCATATGGTTTAATTTATAGGATTTTTGGAGTGATTAATGGCCCATGTTTGGCCCCCATGAGCCCCAGTACCACATGCATAAGTATATGTATCATACATCCAAGGGATCCAATGTGCAAGAATGAACACCTGTGAAGTAGTTATGTGGTTAGTATAATAGTTTGGAGGTTGGACACATTGTTTCAATTTTATCATTTGAAAATCGTCTCAGTCCCAAAGTCATGTGGATGGTATGGTTCTCAGGTTCTTTTATCACAAGGTTTATCATAAGCATAGAAAACATAAATTCTAGATCGTTGTGTTAAAAGTCTAACTATGTGCCGTAGAAGTAAATTTTTGATGCAGGGCAACCCTGCAATTCCCACATTCTCCCCCAATGTTATGCACATAAAAATTGCAATTCCAAATTCTTGCCAAGTAATTCCCTTCACTGGGAAATTTCATAAACTTTTGCGGAAGCTCAAAAATTAATCTTTGAATAGATTACTCTTACCTTGAAGAAATTCCATAAATACTAACTTCATTGTATGGAATTACCAATCCAGCCTTTAACTAACACCCATTGGTCTCATTTCTAAACCTCAGACTTTATAACTAAGCCCCAAGGCTTATCATAATATTGAGCCATGCTAGCATTCAATTCACATCTCATGTGCAAGGTTATTTGATTGCCACCACGAGGATTTCTTTTCATTTCATGTATGTTATAAAATTATAATTGAAATCCATATTAATGTTCAACCTTCACCTTATTCAATGCAAGTATTGGTCTATTGTAAATAATGTTTTACTAACATCCATACAATTCTTACAAACCTGATTTCAAATGGCGCCAGTGACCAAATCTGCTTTAAATTGAATCACGCTTATTCAATTTTTATTTAATCAAAACTTAACTGGGCCACCATCCAAATGTTAAGCGCTGGCTCATACCAGCAGCGTGCATTTCTGAAATCGACTGAACTTTCAATCCACATTTCTGCGGCAATTAACTATGCTGCAACATCTTCCATTCTACAATCGAATTGATCCTTCGATTGATATCTCTTCTGTGCTAATACTCTATCACAGTCTATCGACTCTACTCTCGGTTTGAATCTTCGACCAGACTCAACCTAGGCTTGCGTTTAGCATCCTTCATTTTCAGAAATTTCACTGGAAATTGCATTATTTCAAAACACTGCAAGCAGGAATTCAACATCATCGATTGCCTGTTGGTTGAATTTAATACAGAAATCGATTCCTCTTCAATTCCGTCCTAGCTTCTGAGCAAACGGATCAATCTACATCGAACTTTGCCAGACTCCACTCCTTTTTTCGATCTCTGTTACTGATATGCAGATATCAGATCTCCACCTCTGCGTCTGATCTTGTAGTCTCTGTGATTCGACCAGGACTTCATGAATTCCTCTGCTACATCCGCTTCAAGCCTTCATTTCAACACTTCTGTAAGTAATTGTAAAGTCACCATTTCCGTTCAAACCCATTCAATTCAACTGGGATTTAGAGCACGTAGAACACAACAATTCCGTTCTAATTACTCACTCATCTCTTCTTAAATACTATAGATCGGTATTAACCAGTCTTGCTTCAATCAAACATGGTTTTTTTAGATTCCAGATCTAACATGCTCAAATCCAGCGATTTCATCAATTGTGTTCTTTGTCAAACACGTCTTACTGCTACGGATACTTCAGTGATATCACAAATAACAGCATTTCATCAAATCGATGCCACTTAGCGTTTCTTCATTGAACTTCATTCATGAGTATTGAAGCTTTTGCACATGAATATAGTGCATTCAACGTTCAAGCTCAACGATTCTAGATTGGGTTTATAATATACAAATTGACATAAAATCGAATCTCCTCCGATTCCACACAATGAATCTTGCGATAGATTTGTGTTAATAGCAAATGAAATCCAAAAGAAATAGAGTCTTATACAATGGGTTTAAACACAAAACCGACCTTCCAATCCGCTTTACTTGATGCTACAGATCTACTCAATCCGATGCCAATTCACAACAACATCTCAACTTAAAATTCAAACATGCTCGATCTCAAAATTTCAGTCCCAGCTGTATTGAAGTCGGACTTCAATAAAATTCTGTTTCGTTCCAAAATCTACCTGGACTTCATATATTTGATAACAGAACTGTGAAGTATTAATCCAGCCCCAGTAAAACATTCAATTGCATTCAATTTAAAACAGAATCATATAACTCAACAATTCAAAAGGATTATACCATAAACACGTGATTCAATCAATGTCTTAAACAAAATTATCCCTATGTTAGAATCGATTCATTTTGATGCTAAATTACCCAATCAATTCTATACAAACTCAATAATGGGACATGAACTTCAGAAATTTAAATTCTGCATTAATAAACAACACTTACATCAACATTCTTCTTCTTTGGCTTGATTTTCAACCAGTGGCCACATTACAACTTGCCCGAAGGCTTCCAAGTAGAAATCCCTGTTCTCTACTCTATTTCTCTCTCACACTCTCACTGATTTTCAATGCATTTGAGACTTGATAATTTATACAATTTTAAAATAATCTAATTTGAGTTCAATCCCTCCAATTTCTCAACAAAATCCTAAAATCACTCTTGAATCCCTAAGGATCCTCTCTCACCCAAAATTAATGAAAATAATTTCTAAATTAATATTTATAAAAATCTCTCATCCCTTTACATCCTCAACTGACCAGATTCTCTCATATTCTCAATCATTTGAGAATTATTTACAATATTTAATTAAAAATACATAAAACCCACTCAAATCATTCATAGAAATCTAGCTCTTCTAAAAACTTAAAAACCCGTAAGTTTTAATAAAATACAAAGTATTTTCTCTTTGCCTAATGCTCCTACATCAGACTCCCAAGGTTGAAAATGATCATGATCTCCTGATCATGCATTTTAAGTCTTTGTCCTTGTCTTCTTGGATCCCATACTTTTTTCTGCAAGTCATCATCTGTTGTCGCTTGCTGTTTTTCTCCAGGTTTCCATATCTTGTTCTGCATCCTACCTCCAGCTATTCTTTCATACTCTGATTTTGTCTTTCCTTTGCTGAAATTCCTCTTTTTTTTTTGCTGTTGTCTGCTGCCTCTGAGACACCTTCATCATCAGTCTTCTAATGTTTTCAATCTCTATGTCCAGCCTACTACTGCTGTCTCCAATTTCTGTTAATTTAGCTGCTGTAGCTGCTTCTGCTGTTACTGCTCTTCTTGCTACCAACATTGATGTTGCTGCTATCAATGTTGTCTCAGCTACCTCAGGTTTTACTCCTGCAGATGTCACCCCACATGTTGCTGCCTCCCAAACTTCCTGTCCCTCTGCAACATTATTTTGTTCATTACCTGCAACTTCTTCCTCTGGTTCAAATGTCTCCAGCAAACATTTCAGCCATTTCTTCTCAAACATTCCATCAACATGCTGCAAATTAGTTCCAGCATAACCTTCATCTTCCCCTTCGACAATCTTCAGTAATTGTCCATCATTATCTTAATTGATTCTGGCAATCAAATCAAGTTCTTCAAACACTGTAGCCTCATCCTCTATCACTGTAGCAGTTCCAAAATTTTTCCCCACAGTCTTCTCTTGGCTATACAGACAAGCCAACTCTTTCTTGTCACCCATGGTAACAAGCCTCTGCTTATGAGACATGACTGTCTCACCTTCTTCCTGCAATAGTTCTTCTTCTTCCAAGACAATTCCAAGTGATGGAATGTCTTCTACATCACCTGTAAACACAATCAAATTGTCAGCTTCAAAATCACAAGACCAAATGGTCTCACTTGTTGATTCAGTCACCAAGTTTTCTCTCTGCAGTTCCAAGTCTTCTTCAGGACTCAGAAAATCTTCACTGGCTTTCTCCTCAGCTTTCTCTGGCAACACTTCAGAATGTTGCTCTGAGTTCCTTTCCAACTCCTTTGTCAGCACATCAGTATGCTGATTTGCATTCATCATGAGACTATCAGCTAGTCTCTTCTTCTTTCCATCCTCTGCTCCATGACTGTCATTCATGAAAACTTTCCTGCCTTGCTTCCTCAGCAAATTATCCTGTACATAAGTCCTCTGTCTCTCCAATTCTCTTCTCTGAAGATCTAGTTTCCTATACAATTCAACAATTTCATTAGGAGTAGAACTTGGAAACTTCACAAAATTTTCTATACCTTCACCGGTTCTTGACCAATCATCAGCTGCTCCTTCTCTCTCTGCACCAATATTCTGATTAGACTTCTTTGTCTTCATTCCCTCCTGAGATATGGCTATCTCAGCATTGATCTGAATAGACTTCAGATTCAATTCTCTCTCCTGCTCTTTAACAAACTTTAAAGCTTTCTCATCTCCCTGTACTGTACCTGCAAACATACACAACTCATTAGTTTTTAAACCACAAGACTTTTAAGTCTTGACTGCTTCCTCAAGCACTTCCCTTTAAGCAGATCTGCGTGTGGAATCTTCAAATTCCATCTCTGGCTCAAGAACTCTAAGTTCCTTTTTCAATAAGGCAATCACACTTTGCATCAACTTTATCTGCAATGGTTTCCAAATCACTCTCTTTCCCTTCAGTGGAAAGATCCATCCTCCTTTCTGATTTTCTTGCTCTTGCAACCATTCCTATAGTACCTACAATTGTACCTTCATTACTGCAATCTCTCTTTCTCTGACTTCATCAGTCATCTCACCTCTGTGGCATTCCTCTGAACCTCTTCTCTGATCCTCCATGATCATCTTCTCCATGAGTTTCTCACTCACCATGAGTTACACTAGCCTCTGCAATAGCAAGCTCTCCTGCTGTCACTTACCTCACCAATCTAGTTCACTGGACCCAGTCTTTTGGTAAGTACTGGTTCACTACCTTTGGAACCTCTTGAGCACTCTCTTCTGCTCTCTCTAGGCTATCTCTTCAACTCACCTTCTCTTCAGAATACTGCAATTGTCTTCCCTATCCAGCCTTTAGCTGAATGTCAGGTTCACTTCCATTATCATATTGTCTGCAACCATAAACCTTAATCACAAATTTCAAATTAGAAAATTATCTCACCTTTAAGATCTTGCATGATCTTGTCCTCCATTCATTTCTGCACTCATTCAGAAAAACAAACATCTTCAATTTCAACAGAGCCTTCCGGCTCTGATACCACATTATGCAGGGCAACCCTGCAATTCCCACATTCTCCCCCAATGTTATGCACATAAAAATTGCAATTCCAAATTCTTGCCAAGTAATTCCCTTCACTGGGAAATTTCATAAAATTTTGCGGAAGCTCAAAAATTAATCTTTGAATAGATTACTCTTACCTTGAAGAAATTCCATAAATACTAACTTCATTGTATGGATTACCAATCCAGCCTTTAACTAACACCCATTGGTCTCATTTCTAAACCTCAGACTTTATAACTAAGCCCCAAGGCTTATCATAATATTGAGCGATGCTAGCATTCAATTCACATCTCATGTGCAAGGTTATTTGATTGCCACCATGAGGATTTCTTTTCATTTCATGTATGTTATAAAATTATAATTGAAATCCATATTAATGTTCAACCTTCACCTTATTCAACGCAAGTCTTGGTCTATTGTAAATAATGTTTTACCAACATCCATACAATTCTTACAAACCTGATTTCAAATGGCGCCAACGACCAAATCTACTTCAAATTGAATCACGCTTATTCAATTCTTATTTAATCAAAACTTAATTGGGCCACCATACAAATGTTAAGCGCTGGCTCATACCAGCAGCGTGCATTTCTGAAATCGATTGAACTTTCAATCCACATTTCTCCGGCAATTAATCATGCTGCAACATCTTCCATTATGCAATCGAATTGATCCTTCGATTGATATCTCCTCTGCGCTAATACTTTATCACAGTCTATCGACTCTGCTCTTGGTTTGAATCTTTGATCAGAATCAACCCAGTCTTGCATTTAGCATCCTTCACTTTTCAGAACTTTCACTGGAAATTGCGTTATTTCAAAACGCTGCAAACAGGACTTCAACATCATCGATTTCCTGTTGGTTGAATTTAACACAAAAATCGATTCCTCTTCAATTCCATCCTAGCTTCTCAGCAAATGGATCAATCTACATCGACCTTTGCCAAAATCCACTCCTTTGTTCGATCTCTGCTACTGATATGTAGATATCAGATCTCCACCTCTACGTCTGATCTTGTAATCTCTGTGATTCAACCAGGACTTCATGAATTCCTCTGCTACATCCGCTTCAAGCCTTCATTTTAGCACTTCTTTAAGTAATTGTATAGTCACCATTTCCGTTCAAACCCATTCAATTCAACTGGGATTTAGAGCACGTAGAACACAACAATTCCGTTCTAATTACTCACTCATCTCTTCTTAAATACTATAGATCGGTATTAACCGGTCTTGCTTCAATCAAACATAGTTTTTATAGATGCCAAATCTAACATGCTCAAATCCAGTGATTTCATCAATTGCGTTCTTTTTCAAACACGTCTTACTGCTAGGGATACTTCAAGTGATATCACAAATAACAACATTTCATCAAATCGATGCCACTTAGCGTTTCTTCATCAAACTTCATTCATGAGTATTGAAACTTTTGCACATGAATATAGCGCATTCAACGTTCAAGCTCAACGATTCTGGATTGGGTTTATAATATACAAATTGACATAAAATCGAATCTCCTCTGATTCCACACAACGAATCTTGCGATAGATTTGTGTTAATAGCAAATGAAATCCAAAAGAAACAGAGTCTTATACAATGGGTTTAAACACAAAACCGACCTTCCAATCCAATTTACTTGATGCTACAGATCTGATCAATTCGATGCCAATTCACAACAAAATCTCAAATTAAAATTCAAACATGCTCGATCTCAAAATTTCAGTCCCAGCTGTATTGAAGTCAGACTTCAATAAACTTTTGTTTCGTTCCAAAATCTACCTGGACTTCATATATTTGATAACAGAACTGTGAAGTATTAATCCAGCCCTAGTAAAACATTCAATTGCATTCAATTTAAAACAAAATCATATAACTCAACAATTCAAAAGGATTATACCATAAACACGTGATTCACTCAATGTATTAAATAGAATTCTCCCTCTGTCAGAATCGATTCATTTTGATGCTAAATTACCCAATCAATTCTACACAAACTCAATAATGGGACATGAACTTCAGAAATTTAAATTCTGCATTAATAAACAACACTTACATCAACATTCTTCTTCTTTGGCCTGATTTTCAACCAGTGGCCACATTACAACTTGCCCGAAGGCTTCCAAGTAGAAATCCTTGTTCTCTACTCTATTTCTCTCTCACACTCTCACTGATTTTCAATGCCTTTGAGACTTGATAATTTATACAATTTTAAAATAATCTAATTTGAGTTCAATCCCTCCAATTTCTCAACAAAATCCTAAAATCACTCTTGAATCCCTAAGGATCCTCTCTCACCCAAAATTAATGAAAATATTTCTAAATTAATATTTAGAAAAATCTCTCATCCCTTTACATCCTCAATTGACCAGATTCTCTCATATTCTCAATCATTTGAGAATTATTTACAATATTTAATTAAAAATACATAAAATCCATTCAAATCATTCATAAAAATATAGCTCTTATAAAAACTTAAAAACCCCTAAGTTTTAATAAAATACAAAGTATTTTCTCTTTTCCTAATGCTCCTGCATCAATTTTAATGCTTGGTTATAATATAGTGGAATTTTAGGTACATACTAGTTATAATAGTCAACATTCTCTTTTCTTTCCAAATATGAAATGTATATGGTAGTATCTCTCGATAGAGGGAGGACATACAACAAGTTTTGAGATCGATGGTTACCTTCATTAGTTCAAGGTTCGATTCTTGTAACAAACCTATATTTCCAATCTATATTCAAACAAGTTCTTTCATAATCCCGACGGTAATTTTTTATGGACACACATGGATCAATTCTTATATGGCCACATGAGCGGAGATGTGGATATTGAATGTTGATTTAATTGGTAGGTTTTGATTTAGTGATTGGTTGTTGAAGACACATAGATACAAATTTATATGGCCACGTGAGTATATATGAAAATATGTAATGTGGACTCGATCAACATGTTGTGGTTGGTCATTGTAGACACGTGGATCGACTAAATGGATAGAGACACGAAGATTGAATTTTGAGTACTCATGGGATCGGGTCTCGCCCCTTTCTTTTGGAATCTCTTTCGATTATAACAAAGGGATTATATCACCATAACATGACAAACAAATACACATAGAAAATTTCATGTGACTCTTGAATTAAAACACCAAGGTCACAGGTTTGAACTTCGTTGGGTATGAGGTTATAATTTTTTTTATTTTTTTTACCCCAAAAATTTTAATCTGTCAAATAGTTAAGGTGCCAAAGGAGTACATTTTGTAGAATCATTCCCATAAAAGGGATATTTTGTAGAATAAACCCTAAAAGGGATACTTTTTTGAACGCTTAATCTAGTGTTTAGTTTTATATGGTATTATAGGGTTTATGGACTCATTTCAAAGAAAAATTGGATTATGGAATAAGTAGTATGATTAGAATTCAGTTGTGAACATTTATAAAGATATGAAAATCCTTTATGATATATTTTTGATGTTCAGTATTAATGTTATGTGTTTTGGGATTATGAGCATGTTGCAGTGAGTATTATGTATATGGAAATAACAGGTTCTGAGAGGAGTTTTATGTGACCATATTAATGGGAAGGTTGTACTAGGGTAGGATAATATATGATGGGTTGATGAAAACATTACAACAACAAGAATATGATTAGTTTTAAAGAACTATTTTGAAGAGCTTGTGGATATAGTTTGAAATATTATGAGATGTGGTCCACAAAATGTTGAAGAAGGGGGTGGGTTCCTCCATTGAGTTTGGTTCCTCAATCAGGTTGAAGCTCACACATTCTTGATGTTGGTGCCTCAATCAGGTTGGAGTCTGTTGTAAGTGGCTACTTGCGCATATTCTAGGTTCGTGCCTCAATTAGCTTGTAGCCTGTCACAAGTAGTTTCTTGCACATATTGAGGGTGGGTTCCACTATTAGGTTAGTTCGTGAAAATCTAAGTAATAAATTGAAGAAGACTAAGAATTTTTTGTTTTCTCCCATAAGGGTTTCTACACAAAATTCTATGTCCTCTTGTGTTAAGTGATGGTTTTTTATGCATAGTTTTATTTAATGTTGTGCTAAAAAATTTTATGACACACTGATACATGCTGTTTATTGATGAAATTTGTTAAATTATAAGTTTGTTTATACATTGATTCTCCCCCACCCTTCCTCTCAATGTAATAGTTGGTCTAACAAAAACTAAAGGAGTTTTTGGATAAGGGGTATATCATAAGTAGTGTGTCACCTTGGGGAGAATCGATTTTGTTTGTGAATAATAAATATGTCATGTTGTGGCTATGCCTTGACTACTAATATTGTAAAAAATAAATAATAAAGAATAAATATCCACTACCTAGAATCAATGACTTATTTTACCATTTAAGAGGAACGATGGTGTTTTCGAAAATTGACTTAAGGTCTCACTATCACCAAGTCAGGATCAAGGATGAAGACATTCATAAGACATAATTTAGAATGAGATCACACTACGAGCTCATGGTGGTGCCATTAAAACTTACAAATGCACTAACCCGGACACTAGTACATTTGGTCAAAATTCTGACACTTTAGTTCCGACCCTTTTGACCAAATGTTGGAAATTTCCCCAATTTTTATCAAATTTTCAAATCTCGTCCACAACTATCGCTATACCAACGTTTGGACACAAGTTTCGGTATTGCGATACTTAGAGATAAGTGTCAGTATTGCAAGGTTCAGAGAAAAGCGTCGGTATTGCGACGGTTTGGAGAAAAGTGTCGGTCTTGCGACACATAGAAATAAGTGTCGGTATTGCAATGTTTGGAGTAAAGCATAAGTATTGTGATGGTTTGGAGTAAAGTGTCGATATTGCGATGTTACAGAGAGAACTGTCGGTACTACGAAAGTTAGGACAAGTGTCGGTATTGCGACAGTTGGGTCAAGTGTCGGTATTGCGACGGTTTGGAAACAAGTGTCGGTATTGCAACGTTTAGGAGGCAAGTGTTAGTGTTTAGGAACAATCTTAGGGTTTAGGGTTTAGGGTTTAGGAACAATGTTTGGGAGTTATATTTTAGGGTTTAGGAACAATGTGTCGGGTCATGTGATCGGGTTTATGGTTTAGGAAAAATGTTTCAGGTCGTATGAGGGTGCCCAAGGAAACGTGTTCAGGCGGGTCGAGTTGGGTCTTGTCAGGTCGTGTCGTGTACTGAGGCCGCCCAAGGAAACACATTCGTATGGGTCGGGTCAAGTCTTGTGATGGCGCTCAAGGAAATGTGTTCGAGCAGGTCGGGTTGGGTCTGGTTGGGTTGTGTCATGTGAGGCCGGCCAAAGAAACACATTCGTACGGGTCAAGTCAAGTCGTGTCATGATGGCGCCAAAGGAAATGTGTTCGGGTTAGGTCAGGTCAGTTCATGATGTATTGTAAGGGTGCCCAAGGAAACATGTTCGGGCGGGTCGGGTTGGGTCGGGTCGAGTGATCAAGTTAGGTCGTGCCGTGTGAGGCCGCCGAAGCTCGAAATGCGTTCAGGCGGGTCGGGTCAGGTCGGGTTGGGTCATGTCAAAAATTTTGAGTTGTGACCACCCATGTTTCTTGTGCACGTTTGTGCGATCCCTTTTCCGTTTTCTCCCTCGTGCGCCCTTTTTTCAGGTGGTTCGGGTTGTGCCGTGTGAGGGTGCCACAGGAAACTCGTTCGGGTCAAATCATGTGAGGGAGGTGATCATATCAAAAATTCTAAGTTGTGACCGTCCGTGTACCTTGTGCACGTTCATGCGACCCATTTTTCGTTTTCTCCCTCGTGCCTTCGACGTCATTCAGGCGGGTCGAGTCATGTTGTACCGTGAGGGTGCCCAAGGAAACATGTTCGAGTGGGTCAGGTCAGGTCATGTCATGTGAGGGTGCACAAGGAACATGTTCGACCGGGTCGGGTCGTGTCGGGCGTGCCATGACTAGGGTGCCCATGGAAATGCGTTCAGGTGGCCGATTGGGTTGAGTCGTGTGATGTCCCCTAAGGAAACGCGTTCGGGTTGGGTCAGGTCGGGTCGTGCCATATTCTGAGGGCGCCCAAGGAAACACGTTCGGGTGGGTCAGGTTGGGTCAGTTTTGGTCAGGTAGTGTTGTGTGAGCACACCCAAGGAAATGCGTTCGGGCAGGTCAGGTCAGTTGGGTTGGGTCATGTGAGGGTGGTCGTATAAAAAATGATAAGTTGTGACTGCCTACGTTTCTTGCGCATGTTTGTGTGATCCTTTTTCCATTTTCTGATCCCTCGTGTGCCCTTCGTTCGGGCGGGTCGGGTCATGCCGTGTGAGGGCACCACAAGAAACGTGTTCGAGTTTTATCGTCTAAGGGAGGTTGTATCAAAAATGCTAAGTTGTGACTGCCTGTGTGCCTTGTGCACGTTCGTGCGACCCGTTTTTCATTTTCTCCCTCATGCCTTCGACGTTTGGGTAGGTCGAGTCGTGTGATGGAGCCCAAGGAAACGCGTTCGGGTCGGGTCAGGTTGGGTCATGCCGTACTGTGAGGGTGCCCAAGGAAACACGTTTGGGCGGGTCGGGTCAAGTCGGGTCATGGCAAGCTACCCAAGGAATGTGTTCGGTCGGGTCGGGTCGTGTCAGGTCGTGTGAGGGCACCCAAGGAAACGCGTTCGGGTTGGTCGGGTCAGGTCGGGTCGGGTCGTGTGAGGGTGCTAAGGGAAACACGTTCGGGCGGGTCAAGTCGGGTCGGGTCGTGTGATGGTGGCCATATCAAAAATGCTAATTTGTGACTACTCGTGTTGCTTTTATACATTTTTTCGATCTATTTTATGTTTTCTCCCTAGTGCGTCGGCCTTCGTTCGGGCGGGTCAGGTCATGTCGTGTGAGGGCGCCATAGCAAACGCATTCGGGTCAGATCATGTGAGGGATGTCATATAAAAAATGCTAAGTTGTGACCACTCATGTGCCTTGTGCATGTTTGTGAGACCTGTTTGTCATTTTCTCCCTTGTTCCTTCGTTGACGTTCAGGCGGGTCGTGTGATGGCGCCCAAGGAAACGCGTTCGAGTTGGGTCGTGTCGGGTCGTCATGTGAGGGCTCCCACAAAAACTCATTCGAGCGGGTCCGGTCCAGTCTGGTCAGGTCGTGTGAGGGCACCTAGGGAAACACATTCGGGTCGGTCGGGTTGGGTCGGGTCATGTGAGGGCGCCCAGAGAAACACGTTCGGGTGTGTCGGGTTGGGTCGTGTGAGGTTGTTCGTATCAAAAATTATAAGTTGTACTAACCGCTTGTGTGCCTTGTAATGCATGTTCGTGCGACCTATTTTCTGTTTTCTCCCTCGTGCCTTCAACGTTTAGGCCGGTCGAGTCGGGTGGGGTCGGGTCGTGTGAGGGTGGTCATATAAAAAATGCTAAGTTGTGACTACTCGTGTTGTGTCGGGTTGGGTTGGGTCCGGTCATGTCGTGTGAGGCATTCCAAGGAAACGCGTTTGTGCGAGTCGAGTCGAGTCGTGTCATGTGAGGGCACCCAGGAAAACGCATTTGCGTGGGTCGGGTGGGGTCGGGTCGGGTCATGTGAGGGAACCTAAGGAAACGTGTTCAGGCGGGTCGGGTCGGGTCATGCCATGTGAGGGCGCCAAAGGAAACGTGTTCGGGTGGGTCGGGGTTGGGTCGGGTTGGTTCGTGTGAGGGCGCCTTGGGAAACGCGTTCGGTTGGGTCAGGTTGGGTCAATTCTGGTCATGTGAGGGCACCCAGGGAAACGCATTCGGGCGGGTCAGGGCGGGTTGGGTTGGTTCGTGTGAGGGTTGGAATCATGTGTTGTTTTTAGAATTGGAATAGGTATAATATTGTGAACATTGCCTCAGCTCAAAACCTATTTGGAATATACTTTCTTTGCAACTTACACCTAGCCATATTTGTGATAGTACAGTTTTTCCTCTCAACCAGTACATTTTGTTGTGGAGTGTAAGGTGTAGTATATTGTCTTTGGATCCCATGTTTAGCACAAAATTTATTGAAATATTTGAAGTAGAATTCCCCACCAGTATCATATCTAAGAGAGGCAATGTGACAACCTAACTATTTCTCTATTAATGCTTTGAAATTTTGAAATTCATTAAACACGTCATATTTTAATTATAGAAAATATACCAACATTTTTCTACTGAAATAATCAACAAATGGAAGGAAGTACCTAGCAGCAGTGGTCGATGACATATTCATTGGTCCACATATATTGTCTGAAAGTACCAACTAAAGGACCCTCTACACTCTCCAAGCTTGCCCTTCATAAAAATATGGTTTTCAATGTAGCTTCCCTGCCTGACAAGCTATGAAAACTCTGTGGATCTTCTACGGAATGTTAGGAATTCATCATGCTCAAAATCTTCCACCCCTCTTCAAGTGCAGCTACCTGAATCTTGACACCTGAATCCTCAACCCCTTCCAGCTTCTAAGTAATTCAAAACTTAGGAGAAGTTTGGAAAGGTCCAACCTGATCCTCATAAAAAACAACTTCACTATTGAAGCTTACCCTATCTGTGTCAATATCAATAAACCTATAAAAATTATAGTGTTGTTGTACCCTATAATCAATATTTTTGTTGTACCCTTAAACCCTTATACCATTAACACCTAAAAACCTAACCCCTTAACCCCTAAACACCTAAACCGTTAATGCTTAACCCATAACCCATTAACCCCTCACCCCTAACCCCTCAAATCCTTAACTGCTAAATCCCCTAACCCCTAAGCCCCTAATCCCTAATCCCTTAACCACTAAATCATTATTCACCTAACCGCTAACTCTGCCTAAATCCCCTAACCCCTAAGCCCCCAATCCCTAATCCCTTAACCACTAACTCATTATTCCCCTAACCCCTAAATGTGCTTAAATCCCCTAACCCTAACCCCCAAATCCCTAATCGTTAACCACCAACTCATTATTCCCCCAACCTGAATCCCTAATCCCTTAACCACTAACTCATTATTCCATTAACCCCTAAATGCGCCTAAACCCCCTAACCCCTAAGCTCCCAATATTTAACCCCTTAACCCCTAAGCCTCCAATCCCTAATTAGTTTATGTGAGGAGCCATGTTTAGGGTTACAATGACTATGCTCAACAGCTCTAAACCCATTATTTACTTGATTCGACACCGATTCAAGGGACTTCATCTGATTTACCAACAAACGTCAGTGGTGATATAAATGTTTGTACTCATGACATATTCAACATCTAAAGGGTATACACTCATAGTTGAGTGTCTTCTTCCACAACTGATCATCTTGAAATTAGATATCTATTGGTTTCAGAAGGGGTCAAATAGGTTCATGTATACACATATGCAGACATGCTGTAATGTGCCACAACATAATGAACGGATTCATGTGCTTTACCTTTCCCTTTACCGGGTGTTTTACCATATTCAATGAAGGATTTCACAATGCCACTACCATAGGAAGTGCACCATTGAAATAAAATTATGATACCAAACAACACATAGTGATGAAACAATGCTTGGTGATGAACCAATGATCTAACTTGACATAAATGCAGATTATAGGGGTATCATTCCAATGAACCAAGGGAAAAAGTAGAGAGAACATAGTGGGAATGGAGGGGATATCAGGAAAGAATACAGGGAGGAATGTTGAAAAGCGAGAAGAAATCGAGGGAAAAAATCAAGCGTGCTGGTGGCAGAGCTCAGGCCCGTACATCAGTATGTGGGATAGAGCTGCAAGACTTGGAGCCCTTCGCCTTAAACTCACTAGTGAAGTTCACCACACTGAATCATGAAAATAAATGATATATAACTCAACATACGAAATGAAACATTTATCAGATGCGAGCCAAGGACCTGCCAAAGACCAAGTGTAATGCTTCTCCCATGATTCTGCCATCCCAAGGGTGCGCATAATGGTGAGGTCGTAAATGAACCTCAATCATCTGTTAGAGGAATTCAAAACCATATCCAATCTTGTGTATGATCTCTCCCCCTGACTTACATCGATTAAACAATTGATATGTAATAAATCCTTTGTAATCACACATAACCCATCTCCCTCCATCATGAATTTAATGAACCTCAATAGTCTGTCAAAGGAATTCAGAACCATATCCAATCCTGTGTATGATCTCGCCCCCTGACCTACATCGATTAAACAATTGATATGTCATAAATCCTTTGTAATCACACATAACCCATATCCCTCCACTATGAATTTAATGTGAAATATAGAGGCTCTACGTAACCTGATGTGTAGACACGTGTGATATGAATCCCTCCAAGTGGAGTCCATGGCACGTTTACCAAGGCCTTCTTGAAACTTGGCCACACAAACAGTTTGCATGTCAATCATGAGCGAGAGGATAACTTGTTACTAGAAAATGGAAAACCAATGGACTGAAGCTGAAATAGCATCCTCATAAGGGAATCATTCACTTTATCCTTAAAATCACAAAGTTTCAACACTGGCCTTTTCTAAATATAAAGGAAAAAGGGGTTGTGATCCTAAAAATAATTAAATATAAAGGAAAAAGGGGTTGTAAACCAAAGTACAATGTTTAAATCAAACCTAAGTTCCAAAGTTTTTATACATTGGCATTTGAAAGGTTTTAATACCTATTATGGTGGAGCATTACCATAAACTATGGTTTTAATATCAACAGAGGCATTTCAAACGAATTACATGGTGGCATATTCATTAACCTATGGTTCAAAGTTTTCAGATTAATCATGGGCCTTTCAAAATTTTAAATTAATCACTACAGCTACCCCATGTAATCACTACAGCTACTTTCCACCTCCATAACCGACTCAAACCCTACTGAAAAATAAGAAAAAATAGTTATATGCCTCCCGCTGCAAAGAACTGCCCCCGAAACGTGAAAGAAACTCTAGAAGTATGACATTTTTAAAGAAATATGGATATAATTTGACAATTGTCTCATACATTTAACAAATCAAATTCTTTCCCGCGGCGCGCTCTATTATCCTTCCTCAGTAGCCAGACCTTACTCTTACTATAGGCCCTTCCTCCATCAGTAGGAAAAATGGTAATGTGAACTTATTTTCTGTTTGTTACAGGTGTGCTTGCATCTTAATATAGAATCTAGGAATCTGTTTGGGGGAATGATGTGGATATGCCAAATTGGTTGATTGCAACACGTAAGATTTAGAGCTAATATTATTTTGCATATTTTACATAAGTCTATAGATGCCAGCTTGATAGTGCAGGCTTATAACACAAATCTAACAAACGAAAGTTCCTGTTTCCTGGAAAAAGAGGATCACTAGGAAGGATTTTCCATGTTTTGTTATATAAATTGAAAGCAATTGCACACGGGCTTAAATGCGTATCAATGCACAACCAATCCCCTATAGCAGAACATACCAATGGAGAATAAAATTTGAGAGGAGCCATGAACTCTGAATAGATACTTGGAGGCATCTGTTGAAGCTCAGTCCAAGCTTTGATATCAGGGCCCACAAATTGCAATTCCCAAATCTGTATTTTTTCAATATCTTTATTAAGGTTTTTAACCACTCTCCCAACCATGATTAGGCTACCATTTCTCTCTGAAAGGACCGGAGTAGAAACAGAGCATGGCATGGCTGCATCAAGTTCAGACCAAATGCCACTCTCGGCATCAAATCTAACAACTCCATATGGAAATTGGGCCAAATGTGCTAGTGTTACCTTCGCATGACAGTGGCACATTATTTTTCCTTTGCCATATGGCCTCATGATTATCTGTGCATCACAATCATAAATCTCAAACGAATTATGAATTTCCCACATTGCATGAATTCATTACTGATTAGGTATGGCCAGTCTTATTTTTGGAGTATATCACGCTGTCTCTTTCCATAATCTTGGATTTTTCAAGGCTTAAAGCCTCTTTATTCGATCCTTCAAAAAACTATGTTCAACCTCCATTATGAAAGTTATGATTACACAATTATACAACCTAATCACATAAACCTTGTCATAAGAACATAAAGTGTTCATATTCGATTTTTAAGGTCTAATACCTCAGCCAGAGACTCATTTTTAATCTACTCGATATTAATAAGGAATATGCTGTGATGTCTGGATATATGTATGCATGGGTTTGGAAAAGTTGTATTTCTATTTATATTGACCTCACATAATGCTATGTGACTATATTCTCATGACAATACAACAATGTATGATCAAGCATATATGATCATTCTAATAAGACAATATATCACTTCATAACATATATTTGCATTGCAAGTATTTCCATCTAGGGCATCATATGGCATCATTCCATTACAACATTCAAATATTTCCTACTTATGATCCGAGGGAGTATGATCTTGATCCATTCATTTTACAAGGGAGTGCCATAAAATTGTCATAGATACAACAGATAGTGAGTAGGAAGGCCCCAATCAATGTAATGTCAGCCATATCTCGTAGAAGGGAGATAGGGTTTATGATGAGCTGGATAGAGAGAAAAATATTGAACTTCCCGAGTGATAAAGAAGTGATGGAATGAATATCTTGAATAGAAACAATCAGACTCCACTCTAAGTTGGTATGAGGATAACAAACTCAAGTAGGTGATCACTCATAGTTGAATAAAGAAGTGAGGGGGTTTATGTATACCCATCACAACATAATGTTGGTCCTATGTATAACAACATCCTCTGTGAAGATGAATAGGAGGACATGTAAATGTCAAAGGGGAGTTTCTATGTTTTTCCTTTCCTACACCCTTTTGTATTTGAATTGGATGAACGAAGCTAGTTATTATATGGGTGTTTTGATTTGATTATTTTTTCTTAGCACGAGTTTTTTTATCTACATGTGGTATCCAATCTATTGAAATAATGGCTACGGCTCTGTGAAATATCTAAGATGTTATGTTTGTGGCCCTATGAAAAAATATCAACATGTGATTTCGTCTAGCAAGCGTGTCATCCCTTGCTTGAAATAAAAGAATCAAGACTATGTAGGGCATATTATCTCTAATGTTGAAATTAAGATGTTTTATTGACCATAATAGTGGATATTTGTTGTGACTAGCAACCTCTGGTTTGATGATACTGTTGGTATTGGCAGTTCCCATCATTAACATCTGAAATAGAAAGCTCTAATCTGAGAACTATGATGTGCTACACGAATTTTGGACAAATCGAGGGCTGGCATATTATAAGTCACATGATATTATTTTGATGGAAATATCTTATTAACATCAGTAGCAACAAAAATATTTGGCATAAAAGGTGTTTATGACCACTGCGACCCTTATTGTAGCACTATTCTTGTACTCTTAACAATGACATGATATATGTGAAGTGATATTCCTTGTGTTTTAGATCAAGTAGAAATTTGTGAATAAAAAAATATGATCTCAAAAAATGAAGGCTCAAGTGCACAAAATTTGATAACATAGAACATCCAAGACAAAAGGTTACCTACTAGATGTGTGGTGCAAACTTCTCTAGAGCTTGAGTGTATGGCAAGATAACCTACAAGATTGATAGAAAAAAGAAAAGTTATAATTGGATTTTGGAAACCTATAATAAATACATAATGAAGGTAATTACAGAAGCTTTTCTATGTCCATTACAATTTAGTAAGAGCTTGAAAATATTTAGCCTATTTTGATACCCAAGAAAGGATACATTCCACACACTATGGAGACCCAACAAAACCTTTGAAAAAGGCACCAATTTGATAGTTAGAAATGTGTTCACCTTGATTATGTGAAAAGAAAGAAAACATCCAAATTTTTCTAGATCTCATCTGTATTGAATTGTTAATATCTTGGCATACATGAATATTTTTGTCAAATGGAATTGTGTGTAGGTATCTTAGGATACATGAATATTTTTCTCAAACGGATTTGTTAACCACTCTCCCAACCATGATTAGGCGACCATTTCTCTCTGCAAGGACCAGAGTAGAAACAGAGGAGGGCATGGCTACATCAAGTTCAGACCAAATGCCACTCTCGGCATCATATCTAACAACTCCATATGGAAGCTCTGTGATACAGTAGAACAAGCATTTACACCACACTCCTAGATCTGACCCAAATTTTGCATTGGGTAGGGGGTTGTCTGCCATTATCCAGTGACCACTACTGGAATCATAAATTTCAGTATAAAGGGTATATACTCTGGAGTTTATGGGAGCAGAAATAATGCTATTCTCTTCTCCTGCTACTACAATTTTATATGAGTGGGCATCCTTGTTTAGACACATGGTTGCTTTGTGTATCAGCTAAATTCTGAAATTTTGAGGTAATTGCTTCACCGTCATCTTAATTGGATTGAAAATTGATAATATATTGAACTATGCAATGAGATTCCCCAAACATAAAACGCTTCCTGTTGCAGCAATAATAGACATCCAAGGGATTGAAGGGTTGGGAATCTTGTACCAGCGGTTCATTTCATCTGGATTCACTTATACTAGTAAAGCACAAGGACCTATGTAGTTCCCCTAATTATTGGACATGGATTGAGCTTACTTAAGCTATCATATACGTTTCACCCACATGTATAGAAAAGTAATTACCATATCTATGAACTTCATAACCTAGTAGTACAATATCTCTATATTATAGAAAGATCATAACGTAATTACAATAATCATTACACATAGGGAATGTGATCAATTACCATGGATTAGCTATCATAGTTAATAGTACAAGCGATTATTAGTGTTTATGATGTAGTATTCCCATTACTTATAGCTTAGATATTAACTGTGATCATCTAGCTCATAACTAGTCTTAGAGAAGATATAATCACAATTTCTTAGTAAGCATCATCATTAGACTATAAACATGCAGCTTATAATTGATATCGACCCTATGTAATCATGTGAATCACAAAGCAACTTATCTTCATTATGGAAACAATGTGAATCGTTTCATCTAACTAACCTTTACTAACACGGTTGAATAGTAGAGGTAATGTGAACACTGGTAGTAACATAATACAAGCTGATGATTGGTTATGGATAGTAGTAAACCCATTGCACTTGAAGCTTACATCAATGTTGCCCCGTATAGAGATTCCACAATGGTTGCAGTCTCATCATACGATCTACATAACATACAAGGATAGCTTTATTACTAGTAAAGCTTGGTTAGCTTAACTATGAATACTATACTGCTTTTATTAGGCTTGATATGTGATTCCAGATAAGGGTATTAGTACTACATGATGATTCATTATTATGAGTGCTTTATAAAAAGTATGAGCTTTGATAGCTCTATGAATATGAGTAATACAATGGTATGGGCTCTTATTAGGTAATGATCTTTAGCTGTAATACTGGGGTTATCATTGCTCAAAGGGTATTGGTTCTCTGATTCACGTAAGCTCTTAGATAAGTGTGATGAAATAACCCCATGAAAGTAGGCAGTCCTATTGATTCATTCTAATCACAAGCGTTCAACCATGAATCTCCTCCTGCTACTTGGAATTGGGTATCTGTATAATATCATGAATACCATGAACTTACTACTATTCCATCAACCATGAATGTTCACTTACTATCATAGATTCTAGTATGAGATATGAATGGTGTCAAATAGAGGGAAACATATGGATTGAATAGTATATAATTATGGTTGTCTATTATGAAAATACATCTAGTACTCATCATATCCAATAATTAGGGAATACAAGGTAGCTATCAACTTATCTTAGCCATTTCTTGTTACTAATGTCATATATCAATAGGGTTTAACTTGGAGCTATTCCATTGAGTAATCACATATTACTAGTAATTCCATATCAATAGTGGTATGAATCTAATCATCACTGTTACTATTCCATTGTTTTCATCATGGCCTGTAGAAAGCTGGAGATTCAATGGAGTTCGTACTCATAACACAAACCAAACATGAGGTATAAAAATAAGAAAGTAGGTTTATGTAACTAATACTGGTTATTATAATAAAAAAGAGATCAATATGGATTTATGTAATGTACATTGTAGACAGGGTAATACGATCAAACATATATTTGTAGAGATGAAATTTGTTAGCAGGTTTCTTGTGACAGGTAATCGATTTTGGGCTTAAACTAGTATCACAAACAAGCAACAGGTCATATGAGTAGACCAAATTATAGAGTATATTGGTGATGTGGAAACTCAAGTAGGCAAGAGCAACATCGGTGTGTTGGGAGCATGGATTTATGTTTGAGCCCCAAGTTTTGCCAGCCCAAAGTCAAACAAAACAAAAATGTACAAGATCCATTGGCCTAAGTTAATCTCACAAGATCAACACATATTACCTGGATTAGTTAGACCTACTACTGATTAGCTTGTAGGCCTTTTGGAATGTGGCTGAGTACCACACAAAGCTTTGTTACAATGCCATAGAATTTGGATTTCATAATAGTGATTTGTGGGATGCACTAAGGCCATCTTTGAGGGGCTCTATCATCTCACAGAATGAGCATGGAATTCCTTCAGTGATTTAACATGTTGCTTACAAACATATTGGCCTATTTGACAGTACCCAATGTCAACTCCAAAGTCAATCTTTAACACATTTCTTACTATCCTATTGGCTTATTTGACAGTACTCAACGTTGACACCAGAGTCAATCTTCAGAAAGCAACTGGGTTTAAGCACTAGTAAAATTTAAGAAGCATATATTTCATTTGTCTGCAAACTACTGGAAAAATACTTGTAAGGATGATGTTAGCCTATGCCTTGACAGATTGCATCCAAGTTTATTGATCACTTCAAAACAAATTTGGGTTTGCATAACAATTTGCATGAAATGTTAAATTTTCGAGTTGATTTCAGGTAGTATTCGGGCTTGTTAACTATACTCTCATATACATTTGTGGTTGTAGTTTGCTAAATTTCATTTAAAAACAATGATCTAACATGGAGAGTATATGAATACAACAATTCATTATGCATAATATGTAATGGGTTCTATATATCACCATTTTGTCCCTATTTGGGTATGTATAAGACTGTTGACATATGAGTGCAATGAATATGGAACAAAGGGTGAACATTTACCCATATATAGGAAGTGGTGATCAGACTCAGCCCCATAGTTATACAGATTAAGCTAGGTGTACTATGAGTAAGTAACAACCAATGACCAAACACAATGACTAATATCAGCTTGAACTACAACATCATGTTACCATAAGATGGTATCGACACTATTCCCATAATCTTCATCATATCCAGGTAATGACGTATGCCACTTCTATGAGCTTAAGCATATTGAATATGGATAAGCCTATAACCCTTTCCATGATCATTGAATACTAAGAGCTTAGATAAAAAGGAGTGCCATATGTAATATATGAAGATGATACGATCTAACCCTACCTAATCAATCACACATAGTTACCATACCTTATTCACAGTATTCCAGTACAACCATCACTATTACTTAAGCTTCTATACCTAATATGTAAACAATTATCACTAACACTAAGCTGGACTATGAATACCATAGATACTAGAAGATGATGTATGTTCTGTACAGACTAGTCTGTACATGATTACTTGTATATATTACATAATTAGTACAGAGTAATAGTAGTACAGCTTAGCTTATGTGCTAGTTTCATATTACACATGATTAACAAGGGTAACCATTCTATTATGTTCAATGGTTCCACCTATTGTATTCACGTAATCTCTAAGCTCATAATTGTATAGAATCTATGAAACTGTTTGGGGGAATGATGTGGATATGCCAAATTGGTTGATTGAAACATGTAAGAGTTAGAGCTATTATTATTTTGCATATTTTCCATTATATAGTTATGACGACTACCCCATCTGTGGATACCATTCCAAACTTCATTGAAATTCTCTTTAGCCTCATCTAATCCACCTAATTTGCAGAAATTGTCTACTATCAAGGTGTAAGTATAAAAATTTGTCTTACAATCCTTAATTTTAATTATACTCAACCACTCCAGGGCCTCTTTAATGCACAAAGTTTATGTATTAGAAAGGTAAATTTAGAAATTATTTTAGTTTTCATTTTGTGTTTTCAAGTTAGATATTGTTTTCAAGTTTTCACATTTCTATTTTTATTGCAATGTGGCAGACTGATCATGGCAGTATAGGAACAACCTCGAGACAAGATGATCGTGGAAAGGGGCCAGCGGAAGAACATGTAAAGTGCCAGCATTGCTCTATCTTCAGGTATTTTAGCTATTTACATAATTGAAATAATATTAATTTTTTTCAAATATGGAGACACCTGGCCATGGTACACCTGATGATTCCATCTACGAGGAAGAGCTTTCTTCATCCCTATGTCCATTGCTGTTGCTAGGAAAAAAGGCGCGAAAAGAAAAGTTGGAATTTGAGCGTTTGTTAAACGCTTCGCCTAAAACACCTGAAATAGCAATGAGGATAACAGAACTTATGACCCAACTAGAAACATATAAGGTAATAATAAAAAATCAAAAGGATATTTTTTTTGTTCTGCATGAGATGAATTGTGATAGTTTGATTTTTAATTTTTATATTAACTAAACTAACAAAAAAATTCTTTTGTATGTAGCGTTATCTGACACTTGCTGCACCTGGTGTTGGTGATAGTGGGACACAAAGGCAAGAGATTGCCAAGTGACCCTTCTCGTACACCCTGCCTAAGAAGACACCCAGCCAACCGTTGAACATGTTGGTAGTGATGAGGCTGATATGGCCAACTATATTATTGCGTTTCCTGGAGCTACACGTGTTAACTCCACGGGGACCATTGATGACACATTGTTGGTGAATGATGAAGGTGTCCCTATAAAGCATGTACAACTCCCAGGTAAGTTTTAATATTTTAACTATTTCATGTACTCTATCTAAAACATATTTTATCATGATTTTATTTTAAAATTATTGATAATATCTTTTTTCTGTGTAGGAAACAATGAGTTCTACAGGTTTTTGGAGAGCAAGGCATTGATAATTTTTGGCCTAACCATATGCACAAGGTGGAATTCCCAGAATTCCAACTTGAAAAAAGAACTTCTAGACTACCTAGAAGCCCTTTTTGGGGTGGGCACATTTGACAAAACAACGATGGCTCGGGTAGTTGGAAAATATTTGAAATATACTAGGGACACCTATAGGACGCAATTGCAATTTAACTATAGATACGAGCATCCTCTCATAGTTCCAGAGAGTGAGCGGAGAGCACTCATCCATGACGGAAAAGAGAAAAGGGTAAAGAAAGAAGGAAAAATGCCAACTGGACCCGCAAGGTAAATTACAACTTTAATTCAATAGCTTTAATTTTCTCTATGTCTAAAATAAAAGTGTGCTACATCATATCTGACTTCAATATTTTGATGATAGGTTGCCTGACACCTCAAAGGAAACCAAAGCTAGGATTGAAAAAAAGGGCCATCACAAGCTAGGCCAGGGCGGCTACTTGAAATTAGCCGCAAGAATTGTAAGTAGCTAAACATCTTATAATTAATTGTATCGCCTTCCAACGTTTTTGTAATCCTATCAAATAAAATTAAAAATACACAATCATATGTAATGTAGGGTGATGACTTCGGAACAGAAACTACAGAGGAAGATAAAAATATCGCTTTCCATTTCGGCTATCAAGCCATAGTTGAACGTCACAGAAGCTTGGGGTAGGTCCCAAGATCCAGAATGCCTGATAAGGTAAAACATTAGCCTTTCAATATGTTTGTTTTCATCCATAAATTTAATGTCTAACAAATTTGTTTAAATCAGGGGAGCAACACTACCGACGACGCAAATAACCCAGTTTTAGAGCCAAATGTAGATGATCCTCACGTGCAACCTGATCATTGTAGTAGGGACCATTTCGACAATGCTACTATCAGTGAGGGCCATGACGGTAATTAATTTCCACTTATAATTTTTTCTAATTATACCTTGATGGTTGTCCTTATAATGTTTTTTGTTTAAATGACAGAGAATGTTTCCCTTGAGGATCTTACCACCAGAGAGGAAGACAGGGCAACAGTCCCAACGACGACAACTGGTGCACCAGGTAAATAATCTCATTGCAATTTTTTTTATTAATATTACCAAACTATTTCAATGATATTTAAAAACTGACAATTAAAATTTAATATTATCTGTTTTTGTAGGCGATGCCCCGTCACTGGATGAGACCAGACATTGTGACTACGCAACTAGGTCAGCAGTGCGGGTCGAAAGGCACGAAATAGGAGCAGAGCATGAAGATATTGATGATGTAGTTAGGAGCTTTAGAAATAGGAAGAAGAAAAAGAAAATTCGATAATGTAAAATATTGTATTATTATAAGACAAACGTTACCATACTTGGAATGTTTTTTGCGTTATATAAAAAACTCATTTATCATACTATTTTTATGTCAAGCATTAATTGCAATGTTTCCTTGCGTACTTTTTGTTGCATTGTTTTTTTATTAGTTATTGAATATTTTTTTTTATGCTCATGAAAGTAAAAAATGAAATATAGATTGGGTATTGGGGAATTGAGAGTGATGTGAGGGGGGGGGAGGGGCCATAAGAGCTTCCACCTTCATGTGGTTGGCCTTGTTTAGTAGAGAATAATTTATTGGAGCGATTTAATCTTGGAGCAAACCTCCCTTGATCCAGCGTAGCAACAAAAAAGTCACTGTTGACTTAGTTGCTACTCTTTGAGATCGTGGGAGGCTTGTTCCAAGTTCATGCGACTCCAATAAATTGTTCTTGAAACAAAGAGGAGCTTATTCAGGTATGTTTTGACATTTTCAACATATGTTCTAACATTATCATAAGAATGCATCTTAGAGTAAAAAATACTACATAAATTCCTTGTATTTATTGTATAGATAATTATGGATTTTGAATGACTTGGTAGTGCAGGTACAAATCCTCTTGCATCATGAGCAATACAACTTGTCAACCAGGGTCATGTCTAGGATATTTTGCTTGTGCGCTTGACCAGGTTCATAGTGTCACATTTTGTAAGTTCCTTTACAGTTCATAATTCAATATTAAGCTTGTTCATGATTATTATTTGGTTTTTTCTATGTGTTTTTTCATCTATTTGATTGTAAGAAACTCTACATGTTTCCTGTTGTTCACTATGATTTCTCCATTTACCACTCCCAGGATGAGTCTGAATTTATTGTCCAATTTTAGCAAATCAAGCTGAAGGTTGTCCAATTGGAATTTATTTATCTTTTCATAGAATTCAAGATGGATATGATAGAAGTGCTCCAAAACTTGCTCAGGGGTCTCATATTTATGATTGATTCCCTTTGAGCCAAAAAGATGCATGTTACTTGTATTGATTGTAGTAGTCAGTTTGAATTTCCTTAAAAGGTCCTCTTGAAGTGAAATCTTCATATTCTATTTAGACAATGACACCTCTAAATGGACCCTGGTATCAATATTGTATTCCTTGTAGTCCCTTATGAATGGTTCTTTAATCTTATCATTCCTAGTCATCAATGCTTCTAGAAATTCCTTGTAATCCTGAGTCCACTTGCGAATAGGAAAATCTATAATTCTTAATGTTGTCTCATTAATTTCCTCTATGATGCCACTAATCGTGTAAGACACACAATTATCCTTTATAGTTGCTCATTCAATTGTACCCTTAAAACCCTTGTACCAAGGTGCCAAGCCAATGGTGTATTGTCCAGTGCTCCGGGATGTTTGAATGTCCCTTAATCCTAGGCAAATCAATATATCATAATAAAGTGATAAAAAATATACATATCGTAGTATAGGCTCAGATAATATCTAGATCCATAAGCTTGTATAGTTTATATGAGGATAGTGTTTCCCTAATCTACATTATCTCATATTGGTCTTTTATAAAAATTACGTTTCAATGTTACTCTAGTGTATACTACAATGTCCATATTCATCATACAGGTTAAGGATCATAGAGTAATAGCATACAATATTCTACCTAATAAATCATATTGTATTTCAATAGCTAATGTGGACATAGGTGTAATGTAATCTCAATACTGAGATATGCTTGTTCCTGTTCTAGCTCGATATCATTGAATACACTCTTTCTAGCTTTGATTAGTGAAAATAGTTGGATTAGCTTAAGCTGAGTAATGTATTCACCCTTATCTCTCTTCTATGATTCCCATGTATTAGTTACAATGATAACAATTATATGGAACTAAAAGCAGATTGGTATATATAAGAGACCGTATCGTACCTATGATGCCCATATTAAGCTTAGTAACTATAACTATATCACCTTACTTAAGCTAGTAGTAAGCTCTATTGAATCTATAAGCTTATTGATTTCACTATGCTATTAGTACTAATGAATCAAGCCCATTGAATCAGTGACCAAGCTTTTCTTGATGTAACTACACGTAATGGAATAACACATATTCGTATAAACATGATATCCTTAATACAGGTCTTAGATTACAGTGTCCAGGAACTTCATATTCAAGCTAAGCTCCTTGTTATGACGTAATTATCTCTGTTTCCCTATTCATTTCATACCTTATTAACACTAACTAGAATCAAAGTAATAAGTACATAGCCTTACTAGCTCTATGCCAACATGTGTATCTTATAAACCTTAAGTAGAAACACATTTTGATTACTAATGTTTATATAATAGCTAATATTGTATGATTGGTTAATCTTAGCATTGATATGAGTGTACCATTACACAAGCCATAGTGAAATGGTATCTGTTAGAGACATTACTTGTATATGTTAGAGGTTTGACCTAGACATTCTACAATTTTCAAGTATGGTTAAGGGAGGGAGATTTCACATAAGTCATGATTGCATGGGTGCCTTGTGCATGTTCGTGCGGCTCATTTTCCATTCACTCCCTTGTGCCTTCATTCGGTCAAGCGCGCTGTGTCGTTTCGTTTGAGGGCACCCGCCCAAACCTGCTCAGGTCAGGTCGTTTTAGTTGAGGGCACTCGCCCAAACGCGTTCGGGCATGGTTCTTAGAGCCACCCAACTAGTAAAATTGAATAGATGTCTTGTTGCTGCATATGCACATATTGACAGTAAAGAGAGATTTTAGTTCATGAGCATGTGGCATGGGAACAAAACCTATGTAATCCATATGTGTGGGGTTAATTAACCCTATGCCTACAATGTTTACTATTTACATATCGGATTGTGTGGGGGTAGATGACTCATAGCCATATCACATAGGCCCCATTCACTTATGAAGGTTCCCCAAACTCTACCCCCAATTTGGTTGATCTTGCTCAGCTTGAAAATTTTGAATTTTCATTGATGATTTATTTTCCTCTCGCTCGAATGCAAAAGGAAGATGAATTTCATATTTTTCCTCCATAATTTCCACATTCGACATCTATAGTAGCTATTCATCTATGCTCATCTGGAATCACCACAAGTTGTACTTTTTTTTGCAATGGATTCTTGATGTTCTCGACGAGATTTTTCCTTCTCAAAAAACATATCCTGGTTGTAAGCATGGTTGTGGTATGTTGATATTCAGACAAAAACTACAACTTGTAGCCCTTGATATGCTAGGGGTTACCTTGATATTAACGGTGGTGTATTCATACTCCTTCTGAATAACCAATAAAGGGTCAAGAAAATTGACCAATATGTTGTCAAGTTTTATCTTATCCATCTCTGGGGCAACCTGCTTTTCGGCTAACTCCACTACTTTTGATCTCAATTTTTCCAATTTATTCCTTCTCTCATATGATACCTGAGCCTTTGCCTTTCTCTTCCCTTCTAATTCTGTAATAGTGTCATAGTGATGCCATCCAAATTCTTTGGAAAGCCTTCCTAGCAGACAATACTTGTGACCTAGCTAAAGCCTCAACACTTTCAGAGCATCTGGAATGACCATTCTCTTCTTCCAATCACATGGTGGGGGAACCCCTTAAAAAGCACTTAGCCTAGAAAGTGCTACAGCACCATGCTTAGTTTTGTGTGGAATCATTCCTCTAATTGTCCAGTAGTTAAATCCTTCTCTTACTTTGTTGTCATTTGCCCATACCTAACCAATGAGAGCACAAGAACACCTATTTATATAAAGGAACCTATAAATTCTCTTACTTTATTGTCATTTTCCCATAACTAACCAATGAGAACACAAGAACACCAATTTATATAAAAGCACCTATAATACTTTTGTGGGTTTCACTAATATCCCTTTAGTTAGTGTGTGCACAGTAGCCTAGATCCTAAAGTGATTCCCTTACAATGATAATCCACTAGGTGTATTTGTTCTTAAAAAATTATGCATGGATAGATGTCCCATTTATGGCCAAGTTCCACCAAAATGGTTCCCCCTACCTACCTAGTAACTACATTACATTTATTTCATGACAAGACTACCCTACAACCCACCAAATTTCTATCATATCCTTGACGTCAACAACAATTTGTTGTTCAAGATATAGCTAATTTGGAACAAAATTAGCTCTAGAGCTTAGGATATTTTTCCACCTCTAATGTTTATAAACCAATAGATATAAAATTTCTAAAGCATGTGGGAGCCATTTAAGTATCACCTTTCCTATATTGACTCCGTCTTAAAAATCATGGAAAATGTCCATAGATGAGTTAAGTTTCTGTGTTTATCCAATGATAATGCAATGCCCTTTAGGTTTCTTTTGTTATTTGTTTGCCCATTTGGTTTTGTTACTTTCTACTTCTGCCCATTTGGTTATGGTGCATTTTATTAGCTATGAGAATTTTTGGTTGGCTTATGCGGAAATGGCTATTTGGTTTCTATATGTTTTGGTTTTTTGATATTCCCATTTGGTTATTTTGTCTATGTTATTGTAAGAAGTTCTTGTTTGCATCCGTGGAAATGGTTGTTTGGTTTCTCTTTGTTTTAGTTTGTTGATATGCCCATTTGGTTAATCTTTCACATGTAACTAAGAATTTTTGGTTTGCATCGTGCAGCAACGTGTATCAGGTTTCAATGTGTTTATGTTAGCTGATATGCTCATTTGGTTACTTTGCCCTTATATTTTTGAGAAGTTTTAGTTTGCATTTGTAGCAATGGCTATTTGGTTTCGATGTGTTTTAGTTTTTTTTTTTTTTTTGACAAAATCAGTTGCTATTTGTATTTCAAAAAGAAAAAAAGAGGGAGCTGGGGCTCCATGATTACAATAAGAGCTGTCTGTAATGCTGAATGATAGCAGATACAGCTGGAGATTACAATCCTTTTGTTTCTAGTATTCGGAAAATACAAAGATACTATGAAATTGTAGATACGGACGAACTGAAAGAGAAGAAATTCATATTTAAAAGACATGATTAAAAAGGAGGAGAGCTAGTCTATGTTAATGTGACTAATTTGCCTTATTGTAGAGTGTTCAGGATTCTCATCATTCCCCGCATTTCTTGTGTTGTTGGAGCTGGTGCTGGGGATAGTGCATTTTTCAAGCATGTATTTCAGGATTTGGACCAACTCCTCAGCATGGGCGCATCTATTCGAGACCTCTTCAAACTGAGCTTGGAGGGATGAGACCCTAGAGAGGAAGACGTTTACATCAGTTTGATGGCTGTCCTCCAGGGCTTTGACGTCGTTCTTCAGCTTAGCATCCATGGTCTTCTGATGAGCACGAATTTGATCAAGTTCCGCCTGTAAATCAACACAATGGAAGCAATTTTCACTTCTGGCCATTCTGTTCTGTGAGGACTAGGAGATTAAGACAGAGACAAAAGAAGAAAAAAAAAACCAAGGACTATAACAAGTGATGGGAAGATGGAGGCGTAGGGTAATTAAAGGGGCAGGGAAGAAGTGAAAGGGGGAGGGAGGGTGCAGAGGGACACACTGCCAATCACCAAGGGACCCGAGAGGAAGGGGTGCCGAGAGAGACAACAGAGGGTTGGGGCAGGGGTGAAGTGAAGAGCAGAGGGAGGGGGAATTTATAGAGTCGAGTAGGGGTAGAGAGATCAGGCGGAGGGAGGACCATAGCAGGGGAGTCACGGGGTTGGGGAGAGAAGAGAAGCTGAGGGTGCAGGCGGAATCAGAATATGTAGTGGAGAGGATCGCAGAAGATTTGAAGGGGGCGATGATCATGATTAGGGGGGAGGAGATAAGGACGGGGCATCATTGCAAAGGAGGAGGCCCGAAGATCGAGCGCAGGCACAATTTGCTAATCGATCTGCGTTGCTGTTAAGCAATCTTAAAATGTGATAAAATGTGATACCATTCAATTCACTGAGGAGAATGAGGCATCTGCTGAGGATTTTCTCGAGGGTGACATTTGATGTAGACCGCTTGCTAATCATGGACTGTATGACAATGGCTGAATCGCCCAGAATGATGGCATTGTCCAGTCTGTGACTTTTAAGTTGGATTAGACCTTGATAGAGGGCTAGAGCTTCAGCTCTGTTGTTGGAAAGCGATCCAAGGCTCCATTCAAAAGATAAGATCACATGCCCAGATGCGCTTCTGATGATGCCCCCTGTGCCGGCGATACCAGGATTCGATTTCGAGGCATCGTAAAAAAATAGAGTAGGTTTGCCTCTGTCTTTTATCCAGTCTTTGAAGGCATTTTCCTTAAGACGAATTTTCCAAGGGGCGGAGCGATGAGGAGCAAAGGGGATAGAATGCCTGTTGCCTCTGAATATTAGCTCACGGAGAAAATTTCTTTCATCGACACTTAGGAATGAGGTGTTGATCCTGTAATTACTTTTAGTAGCAAATATTTCTGTGACGAGACTCTAGGATTTTTTGCAGAGCTTCCTGAGTGATGGTTCTTTGCCACGGAAAATCTTGTTGTTCTGGGAGAGCCAGATGTGCCAAAGTGCAGCGAGCGGAAGGGTGTTCCAAACCATACTTGGGAGATTGGTCTTTTTATTTTTCCAAGGTAATATGCTTTTCCATTGGAGAAAGAAATCTGCAACAGTGCCATCTTGATTGATATCAGGCTTGAAGTAGGTAGTGAGGGAAGATCAGCAGAGAGTGGTGAAGGGGCACCTGAGAAAGAGGTGGGTTATAGTCTCTGCAACGTTTTGACAGTTGGGGCAGATAGAAGGATCTATGACCCCCCTTTTCTGGAGATTGTCAGCAGTGAGGAGTTTGCCTTTCAGCAAGGTCCAAATGAAGAATTTAACCTTTGGGATGACTTCAGAGCGCCAAACCATTTTCCATATAGGCCAGGTAAGGGCTGGAAATTTCTCTTTGCATAGGAACTAGTAGGCAGACTTAATGGTGTAGGATTTTCCTGTGGGATCCCAACGAAATCCATCCAAGGAATTTCGTTGGACAGGTGCTATACCATGCGGGTGGAGTTGCAATTTTTTGAGGTCTTCATTGAGAAGGAGAGGGATAGAAGGAAATTTCCATCTGATCCACAACTGATTTCTATTATCCCACTTAGATATCTGATTTAGGAATTTGATGCCCAGACTATCCAAATGTCGAAGAATGTTCTGTGTACATGGTCTTTCAATGATGGGAATACCTCCCATGATGTGATCCTGGCCGATGTTGATGGATGTGCCTCCTTTCAAAACTTTAGAGAGGTTTTTTAGCTAGGAGGGGGATGGATTTTTTGTAAGAGGACCAGATTTTGGTGCACTGCCTGTTGGGGATGTCTTGCTGAAGTGATGCAGGAGCATCAAGGCCAATTTTCATTTTTAAATATATAATAAAGGGGGGTGTGACATTTTAATTGTTTTATTAATTAATTTGTTATTTTTAAATAAAATAGGAGATAAATTATAAAAGTGAGGATTTTGTAAATATTCTTTTATTAATTAAAAGGATATGAGAGAAAATAGAATTAGGTAGCAAAATTAGGGAGTAGGAATTCTATGTACGGGACTTTGTTGAGTCCACACCTAAAATGAATTTAAATTAGACTTAGTTGAGGATTAGGTGGAGGGATTTTTGGAATGAATTAAATTCATTATTTATGTATAAATATGAGTGGTTTTTGTGAGGAGAACAGACTTGAATAGTTGAAGAGCCGAGATAGTTAAGAGGGGAGTGAGTGAGGAGTGGTTTAAAGGGAAAAGAGCCAAGAGGCCGCCCAATGTAATATCTGGCCACCAAATTTTAATATAGTTAAGGGATTGATTTGTATGGCTCTTTTTTGCCTTCATGTTTAATTGAGTTGGATTTTTTCCATGATTTTATTGTAGAAAATTTGAGTATTTTCAGATTTCTTGAAGTAGTTGTGTTCTTATATGCGGGATCTGCTTTTTAGCAGAATTCCTGCATCATTTTTGGTATCAGAGCAGGAAAGCTACCTGTTTGAATTTGCAATTATATATACTGTGTATGGGTTTTGATTGTAGGAATGAGCTCATGGTAAAGACTGGTTATGCTACCATCGCATAAGAGAGAATGTATCCTACAGAAATCATCGCCCATTTAAGAAAGTGATGACTTCATATTGAGTTGCAGCCAGCAGAACTCACCGGAGTGATAATCAAGTGTCAACGTTGCATTGTTACGGATCGGCAATTGGTCGTAGCACTACCGTGCTCACATTATACAGTCCAAATGCCACAGTGATAACATATTGATGAGCGTATGAGCCGTTGTTTAAAATTGCACACAAAGGAATTGTTTAAATGGAACGCAGTGCATTTGTGTGGGATTGAACGTAGAGTAACTGTTTTTGAACGCAGAGCCTTTATTGAATGCTAAGTTGCAAGCTACAGGTGTGTAGAAATCGACCAATTCATGCGTTGAATGGAGCTGGAGCTGGGTTATTGAAGCGGTGATTGATAAGTCGATTCTGCAACTTTCAGCAAGAGGCGGATCAGCGTTGAAGTAGTGGAACAATTTTCTAATGCTGAAGAGTACGATGACAACCATCGTTTCCTAAATTACACTGGATCTGGAGTAAACGCAGAGCAAACTCTGTGCTGAGGTTGGTTCATACATTTGTTAATGAAGAATTGAAGTTACGGTTCCTGATGAAAGCCTGTGTCAGCATTGAATGGTGTTAAGACCAGGGTTCAGCAGTAATTCAGCTTGACAACGTGTTTGAAGGTAACACGTATTTCAAAATTTGTGACTGATTGTTGTGAATTGTACGCTAAGTAGAGGAATCGATATGAATGATATAACATCGATTCTTTGCTGTGATGGAGGAATCGACATGACTATTATAGCCATCGATTGTTTGCTGTGATGGTTGATGTGAACGTTGGTATTTTGCTATGATAATCGATATGAAGTTTGGGTTGTTGCTGGGGTGGTCGATTTGGATCTAAGAACAGCGCTAAAGAATTGTGTTGAAACTGTTAAGAGCGAGTCTTCAATTTAAGGAGTGAAGCGGATATTGGATTCTGTTCCTTGTGAAAGCGGTTGATTTAATTGCAATCAAATGGAGTTTGATAAGGTAGAACACGCCATACAAGGTCGGTTTGAAGGATCGTGGCATGAATGAGTTGCAGAAACGTAGCTAGATTTCTAAATAGTAAAGATACAGAATCTAGGCAAGCACCTAAAGATATGGTTGTGAAATCGTATGGAGATTAGTTGCAGTCATAAGGGCGCGAGAAAAATCTCTGTTTGTGTAGTAAGACGTAGCTCTATTAAGCGTTTTATTAAATATGCAGAGTAACCATCATCAACGATGAAATTGAAGGCACTATCAATCTTTAGCACATAAAGAGAGTGGAATAGAGAACGTAAGAGTCTCTGTTGAATTGAATTGCAGTGAAAGACGAAATCCTGAAATGAACGAAGACTCAAATTGGTGAAATGCTGAGGTCCTGCTTATTTGGTTGGATGGGAGGTAAGTAAATTTGATGGACCAGATTTTTGTTATGTTATGGCTATGTGGAAATAGTGCAAATGTTGGACAGATTTGTGTGGCACTGTATGCTGTATAGCATAATCTTATATTACAGCCAGTATTTTAAGCGAGTTATTGATCGAATTCCATGCCATAATTAGAAAGTACGCATGGTCAAATTAGAAGTGCGTTGAAAAGGTTTATCTGTCGAATGATTTGAACTGATATCAAGAATGAATTGCGTTGCAAACTAAATAAAAGCCGCGTAGTCATGTTTGCCAGCGGACCTTACATGGAGGTAAGCCACATTTTACTAGCAAACATGCATTAAAACCCGTAGCCATATCTAGTATTGTGTTGACTGGAATGGGTATGTTGCAAGGATCGAAAGACTAGTAAGTTGGTGTGGGCCAAATGTTACTTTGAATGGTGATGTTTGCCGTGAAGAGTTGATTTGATTAAAACAACGTCAAGTTTGTTTAAAAAAGGCAAGGGCGCACATAAGTAATGGAACCAAAGTTGAATTTTGGCATTTATAAAGTTGAGTTTATAAATACAACAGTTGGTTGGTTAACCAAAGTCTTTTATAAGACTTTTGGAAAGGCATTCATAAAGATTGGAGGGTTTTATGAAATTTTTAAATTGGGATTGTAATGAATGCTGGGTTTGGTTAAGATGTAAAGTCGATATGAAATGGCTTATTAATCATGGTACAATGATTTGATTATGCAATGGTCTTATAACCATAATGAGGGATTTAAAAAGAAGCTTCCGCATGTATGATTGTAAATTTGCTCAGACATTGAAGTTTGTTTAGGCAGTTATTGAGATGCAATTTTGGTTGTAATAACCATAAGATTAAAATTTGCTTCCGTGTAGATTGCCAGATTGTTGGGATTGTTGAGGTTGCAGATTTATAATTATTTGGGAATTCATCGAGATGCATTTTTATATGCACATAGAAAGTGTGATTTTGAGTTTAGCGGGGTTTGTCCGCTATGGGACACCCAAAGAATTGGTTGTTGTCACACATGCATGCTAAAGTATTGTTGCAGCAAATTGTAGTAAGAAGGTTGTCAGGGATTGGTCCCAGGACAAAGAGAAGCCAAGCGCAGGAGGAGAAGTTGCATTTTGATGAATGACAAGTCTGAAGGATTCCGGGAAAGTGGCTTACATGAAGTCCACACGTGAACAGATGCAGTTCACAAAGGAGGGGAAGATGACTGTTGATATTCATTTTCGGAGATCTGATGAAGAGTATGAACGGGAGAAGGCTGAGATAACAATTCACCTTGAATTGTTAATGAAGTTGTTGCAGGAAAATATGAGAAACCAGAGACATGGTTGGACCATGAGAAGGAAGGTGAAGTGGCAGAAGCTACATGCAAGAAGGGAAAAGCAGGTAAACATACAGTTGATGGAGGAGCTGACAAAGCTCGAGAAGATGCTGAATTGTGAAGAACTCAGAGAGGCTGAGTTAAAAATGGAGGTTTCCATTTGTGGCCCGGAACATGGTGAAATTCTGGGTGAAGAGATCAATGAGGAAGATCTCATGAACTATTGGGATAGTTCAGAAGCATCTGAAGAGGTGATAGCGAGAGAAACAAATGAGGCTATGAAGCCTTGCAATTTTTCTCCCAGTTTATGTATGTTTGCAGGATGTGCAAGAGGCGGTGAACAGTCTGATGGAACTTTCACGAAGAAGAATGAAGTTCTTGAGGTAAAGTCTGGTAGAGAATTCCTTTCAGAAGAGGAATGTGTTGATTGGTTACAACAGGAAGAAATCACAAATGACTTCTTGTTTGGGGTAAGACAACAAGTTGAAGCTGTTATGGAACCGAAAGAAAGTAGAAATACTGAAGGAAAATTCCAAGGAGGTAAACAAGTGTATTTGTTTAATGGGATTGCTGACAAACTTTTACAATGTAATGATGTTGAAACCAGGAAAATTCAGGAAGATTTCCAGAGGGAGAATGGAAGTAGTGATGAGACAGAAGGGAAATCTACAGAAGAACTGAATCAAATGAAGGATTCAAAGATGTCAACTGAAGCATTCAGTGAGGCCACAAGGTCTTATGTATTTAAGACTAATTATTGGTGTGTGATTATAGGTACATCACAGGGTGTTGAAAAAACTTTGAAGTTTGTTAAAGAAGAAGAGTTGAATCTAAAATTTGTTCAGAATGATGCTGAGGTAGCAAGATCTCAGGAGGAAATGAAGACAAAGGGGTCTTATGGAAATATTTGGCAGAATATTGAAGCGGGGAAAGAAGGACCATCTGATGATTGGTCAATAGCAAGTGAAGGTATGGAAATTTGTGTAAAATTTCCAAGTTCTACCCTAGTTGAGAGAAGTTGGAGAAGCAGAGGACCTATTTTCAGGGAAAGTTATTGAAAGACACAGAGCAGGGAAACATTTTTCAAACAGATGATGTGGAGGAGGGACTAACTGATAGTCTCACAGAGAAATTGAATCAGCATACTGATGTGCTGATGAAGGAGGGAATTTCAGAGCAGCATACTGAAATGTTGCCAGCAGTAGCGGAAGGGGCACTGAAGCCTTATATTTTTTATTCTAACAATTGTTTTGTGAGTACAGGTTGTATTGCAGAGGCTGGAGAAAATCTATTAGACAGAGAATTTGAACTGATGAGGCAGATGATGATGAAAGTATTCCGGAAGAGGCCAGCAGCAGTAAAACAAAGAAAAAGCAGCAAAAGAAAGACAACAAAAGATTGTGAAAGCATAGCCAGTGGGGTGATGCAGCATAAAGTGTGGAAACCTGGAGAAGAACAACAGACAGAAGCAGTGACAAATGGAAAGTTGCAGCACAAGATATGGGATCCAGGCAGACACAGAGATTTGACACATGATCAGCCGATCATGTTTAATTACAACCTTGGGATTCTGATGCAGAAGCATCAAGGCCAATTTTCATTTTTAAATATGTAATAAAGGGGGGTGTGACATTTTAATTGTTTTATTAATTAATTTGTTATTTTTAAATAAAATAGATCAGTATGTAAAAAGTGAGATACAATCATCCTTTATTATTAAAGATATGGAGAAAATAAATTAGTATAAAATTAGGGAGTAGGAATTCTATGTATGGGACTTTGTTGAGTCCACACCTAAAATGAATTTAAATTAGATTTAGTTGAGGATTAGGTGGAGAGATTTTTGGAATGAATTAAATTAATTATTTATGTATAAATATGAGTGGTTTTTGTGAGGAGAACAAACTTGAATAGTTGAAGAGCTGAGATAGTTAAGAGGGGAGTGAGTGAGGAGTGGTTTAAAGGGCAAAGAGCCAAGAGGTCGCCCAATGTAATATCTGGCCACCGAATTTTAATATATTTAAGGGATTGATTTGTATGGCTCTTTTTCGCCTTCATGTTTAATTGAGTTGGATGTTTTCCATAATTTTATTGTAGAAACTTTGAGTATTTTCAGAGTTCTTGAAGCAGTTGTGTTCTTATATGCAGGATCTGCTTTTTAGCAGAATTCCTGCATCATGAAGTAATTGCTATCTTGGAAAATTTAAATATTTGACTTTAAGCACCTGTTTCCACCATGTTTGTTCCTTATTGATAAATCTCCAGACTATCTTACCTCCAAAGGTTTGATTCATGATTTTGGGCGAGCGAACACCAATGCCTCCATGTTCCTGGTCTTGGATGACTTGATTCCACTTGACTAAGTTGTATTTTTTTTTTCTTGTTTACCCCCATGCCAAAGGAAATGTTGAATGATAGCCTCCATATTTTGATGAATGCTGGTCGGGGCTTGCAAAAGAGTGAATTGATAGAGTGGGAGGGAGGATAGCCCAGACTTGAGGAGGGCGAGGCGTCCCGCATGATTCAGCCATGAAGAGCCCAATTGATTCACTTTCCTCTTCATTTTATTAATGGTCACATTCCAGATTTCAGTCTTTAAGAAGTTGATGTTGATAGGCATGCCCAAGTAGCTGAAATAATCCCAATTTAACTTGAAGGGTACCCCAAAAATGCTGGCAATGATGTGTATAGTTTGTCTGTAGGCGTTCCAGCCATAGACACAACTTTTCTTGAAGTTGATCAACCCTCCATAACAGTGCATAAATCTGTCCAGAACTTTTTTGAATCGATGAGATATAGTTGTGGAGGCTCCTCCCATTAACAAGGTGTCATCAGCGAATTGAGAGTGATTCATATTGCAGACTCCATTGCCATATTTTATCCCTATTATTAGACCGACCCGCCTCATGTGGCCAAGAGCCCTAATGAAGGAGTCAGCCATAATAATGAATAAATAAGGGGAGAGAGGGTAGCCTTGGCAAAGCCGTCTTGAAGATTGGAAAAAAGGAGCAGGTCTTCCATTTACAAGAGGGGAAATCCAAGCCCTCGAGATACAGGATTTGATGAGATCAATGAAAATTTGGTTGAACCCCAATTTATGAAAAACAAATAAAAGGAAGGAGTTCCTTACCCTGTCAAAAGTGTTGGCGATCAAGCTTAAGGATTAAGCCCTTTTCGTTACGGGATATGTTGGAGTGAATGGCTTCCTGGACGAGGAGAATAGAATCAAAGATAAGCCTTTGAGATATGAATCCACCTTGATTCTCTGAGATGAGGTTGTTTATGTGAGGCTTGAGGCAAGTGGCTAGGATTTTGGTGATGATTTTGTAGGAGGTGTTGCAGAGGGAGATTGGCCTGAAACGGGAAAAGGAGGATGGACGATTTTATTTGGGTATGAGGGCTAGGAAGGTGGAATTAGTATAACCCTCGATTTTATTCTTTCAATGAGCCCAGTGTATCATTTTCATGAGATCTTTTTTGATGAGGCTCCAATAGGCTCTGTAAAATGAAATAGGGAACCCGTCAGGTCCCAGGGCTTTGTCTTGATGCATGGCCAAAATGACACTTTCAACCTCTTCTTCATATATGTCTTGGTTTATGGAATTATTTATCTCTTCAGAGATAGGGGTCGGGAGGTATTGTAACAGATCTAAATAGTCCTCTGGAAAGCTGCACTCAGTGAGGAGCTCTTTAAAGTGGGAGGAGGCAGCCTGCTTGATTGCTTCAAGATCAGTGTGAATGGTACCTGTTTCATCAGTGATGGAGGAAATATTATTTTTGGATTTGCGCACTGTGTGTTGTTTATGGAAGAATGTAGTATTCTTGTCTCCTACTTGGAGCCATAGGTTCCTTGATTTAAGGCGCCATTTTTCCTCTTCTTTCTTGTTGATGTTATGAAACTGCCAATATAGATCCTTTTCCTGAGTATGAATGTCTTGGCTGGTTCCTTGGGAGTCAATAATGCGATGGGCATTCTTCAGTTTGGCTTTAACTTCTACTTTAATCTTGTCTGGTTCTTGGTAGTGAATTTTTTCCCATTCTTTAAGGGCTTGCTTGGTCCTTTTAAGTTTCGACTCCCATATGTGGATAGGCGATCCTTCTACGTGAATGATCCACACCTTTTGAACAATTTGATTGGCCTCTTGTATATCATTCCATAATGGGCTATAGCGGAAGGGGAGAGGACCATGAGGACACTGCGATGTCAAAGAAAGGGTTGTGGGATAATGATCAGAAGTGGAGAAGGGGAGGATAGATGCTGAAGCTGAGGAGAAGGAGGAAAGGAGGGAAACAGAGATGAGAATCCTGTCTAGCCATTCCATGATGTTGTCCTTTCTTATTCTCCTATTGGACCATGTGTATCTGCGATTTTTAGGAATTATGTCAACTAGTTCGTGCTCTTGGATAGTGTCTTCCAGAAGTCTTCTAAAAGGATCTTCCCCAAAGGAACCACCTCGTTTCTCATTAGAGTGGAGAATGAGGTTCAGATCGCCTCCCATTATGATGTTTTTATTTTCTTCATTCTGCATATCATCCCTTAGAGAGTTCTAGAAAATCTCTTTTTCTCTGTAGTGGTTGGGGTTGTATAGATTGTATACAACGATGCTTTGTTGCGTTGCTATTCCTTCTAACTCTGTTTTGAGCCAGTTTTGCGTGGCTGTTGAATCTTTAAGCTGCCACGCATTGTTAGCCCAAAGGGTGGCTAAACCCCTAGATGCGCCTCTGGATTCTGATAAAGTGCCCTTGTACTGCTTCTCTCTGTCTATTATTGTCCTCATATCGGCTTCTCCCTGCTTCGTTTCTTGGAGAAGAATAATTTCTGGCTGTTATTGATTAATGAGATCCCTGAGAGCTTTGGATTTGGAGGGGTGCCCTAAACCCTGCTATTCCAAGATAAGACTTTCATCATTGTAAGGGTTCGGATTAAGGAGGTGCTCTTCCTCCTTGGACCTTTTGCATGATGTCCCTACTGTTCTAACTTAGAATGTAGTTCTCTATTGGGTTCTGAGTTCCTAAAGCAATGTCTTTCTGAGAATTTTCTATCCGGAGCTGTTTGGTTGATTTTTTACCAGGACCTTGCTTCTTGTGGGATTCCAATGAGGCACCATGCTCCTTGGCCGAGCTTCTAGTGATCCTAGTGGAGGCCAAGCTAGGGGAAGGGGATGAGGAGACAAGAGGGGGAGATGAGGAGGGGGAGGATCAAGAGGAGGGGGAGGGAAGGATAGGGGAGGATCATCGTCTGGAGGAGAAATAATTGCGAAGGGGTTGGATTGCAAGTTTGGAGGAGGGGTAGTAGAGGTTGAGGGGAGATTATGAGGGTCAATTCCTGGGGGGGAGGAGGGAAATAAGAGGGCTAAGGCACATCATGGGGATTGGGAGGCGAGGCAGGATTAGATTTCTTCTTATTTTTTACGGTTTCCCAAGGCTATTCATATTCTTGACTAGCATTATCAATATTTTTAGTACAATGATTAGAAAAATTTCCATACTCATGGCATACCTTACACTTGAATGGGATCTACTTGTAGTCGATCTGCTGGATGTGAGTCCAATCGTCCACTTTGAGTTTGATGGCTTCCAGCAGCCCTTTTCCCAGATCAACTTCGACACAAATTCTGGTGCATGCGAGCATGTTCTCCTTTGGTTCGCTCCTGTCAATGAAGGTGCCAATCGCATTCCCAATAGCCCTGACCAAGTCGTCCCCCCAACAATGCAGGGGAAGGTGAGGAAGGTGCACCCAAACAGGGACAATGGAAGGCACGTCGAGTTCAGGATCAAAGTCAGGGGTCCATTTGCTGAGATAAAGACCCCTAGAATCCATGAAATAGGGACCATTTCTAAAGATCAGATCCCTGTCATCCTTAGATTCAAAGTGGAAGGTAAAATACCCTTTACCACAGAACCTGATGGAGATTTTTCCAGAGATTTTTTCGGCCCAATTCCATTCGATCCAACTCTGGACAGACTTTGGGGAAGGCTAGAGCCCAGTGAACTGACCAATCAATCCATTTTCAGCTGGTGAGAGGGCTGCCATGCGAGGGAGCAAGTGGGGGAGGACAACTTCTTGCAGGCCATCCAGTTTTTTTCACGAATCTGGAGATGGTGGGACGATGCTTAGGAGGGCTCATAGAGCTAATGAGAGCAGTGAAGGCTTGAGCGTGAGGAGAGGCAGCAGACAGATCCAGATTGGCCTCTAGGGATCCCATGCTGAACAGGCCATTGAGCAGACATAGAGCAGAGCACGGGGATAGGGCGCAAGGACGCAGGGTAGAAGGCCTAGAGACGGACAGAACAAAATCTCAGGGCGTAGGGCAAGATGCCCAGCGCAAGGGCATAGAGGTGCTCAGAAGAGGCCTAGGTCAAAACATACCAGAGCGCTCCAGCGCGTGCAACCAGCCATCTCAATCCAAGGTGCAGGTTTTGTTCTTTGACTATTTCGATGTGTTTTAGTTTACCCATAGGGTTTTGATGTTTTTTTTTTCAGCATTTGCTCCAATGGATTTTTGGTTTTGATGTCTTTTCAGCTTCAGAGTGTCTGGTTTCCCTAATGAAGAACATGGAGTTGGTCCCAGGACCCGATACCTCTTCCTTGACTGATTTTATGGTTATTCATGTCCTATCAAAACTTGCACCAAGTGAAGAAGTAGACAAGGATTTTGCCAGAAATGTGAAGAGGCAAAACAAGAGGAGAACATAAGTTATTGATACCTTGATTGAGCATATTTTTACAAATTTTTCCATCTAAAGCCAGACAAGGCAGATGAGAACAGTAGAACTACTTCATGTTTTTTGGACATCCATATAAAATGTAAAAGGTGATTGACAACACATAAAATTGCTGTGCAAATTCACATTAACAGGCTCACACAGTCACAAATCAAATTTGGCCACTCTATAGTTAATGCTTGCGTGCTACAAAAGGGTTCATAATCCAACTGAGCACCTTAAATCAAATTGGCACACTTGCATCAGCATTCTTGAAGGGCACGTCTTTGAATATCTAGCACATTAAGTCCTCAGGGTTACACTATTAAACTAGAGTCTACATTATGCATCTAATAGCATACCCTTAAGTTTTTGGCCTCTTTCAAGATGACATAATACCCTATACTTTTCTTCACATATGTAGCATTCATGTCATGCAACAGAGTACACATCACTTTTGTCTTGGATGTTTTGTCTTTGCATACATCACTAAAGCAAATGCGTCCAAATACAACACTGCATGTTGCAATCTCCTCTTATATCACCAATAATCACCACATGAGCATGAGCCCTTCATAAAATTATGGAATCAATTCGCATCCCTTACAACCAATTCTCATCCTACAATTCTGGAGATGAACTTGATAGCAGTATGACAGTCCCCACACACAATTATTTCTAGCCATTTCCAGTTAAGACTGACTGTGATTTGGTGGAATGACTTGACCTTTCATGAAATACTCTAAAGTTGAGCTTAAGAACGTCTATTTTGTCCTAGGATGCATCAACAATGCAGAGAAACCACAAGCAGAAGTTATATTCATTGATTTCATGACTGGTATCAACGTACAATATTTCAATTGAGTTCTTTCATAATTCTTAAGGGTAAACCTGTAAGCATAGTAAATGAAGATGTGAGAAGAAGAAGTATTTTTATTGTGAATCCTTTAGCTCTGTGAATGAAAACTGAAGTTTTTATGCATGGCTGGGTGCAAGAGACATAACACAACCACTTAATTGGCATTCTGTTTGCTTAACGAGGTGAGAATATGAAAACCTCATCCCCATTGTACCATTGATCCATAAACTTGTTGAGATAGGTCTTGCTTCCACTCGCGTGTTATTATCATGTGGTAGGAGCTTCCCTGTTGGCTAAGACTGTTGAGTGTAGGACTTACCAAGTGGCGACCAGTCAAAAAATTGACCCGCTAGTCCCTCACCTGCCTTCATTGGCATTTGTAAATGGTTAAGTCACAATAGTTCATCGAAATTATAATGGATTTTATTTCAATAAATTTCGTGAGTGAAAGAAATAGTTATTGTGTGTGAATCTCATGGCTTTGTAATCAATGGGTGTGGATGGAGTGAAGCAAGGATGTGAAGAGGAGATGCACTGCTGAATTTGATTTTTTATTTTTGTAAACCAAGTGTGTGGCATTAGCCTTGTAAGTAATATCCTAGATGGAGGAGCCATTACTAATGTATGATTTCAATAGAGGTTTATCTGATGTTGGAGATTCACTTCGTGAAGATCTCACAACAATCCACTGATCATGGTGGCTTGTCATCCAATTAGACAGGTTATCAACATCTTTAACTTTACAAGCTACAGCCAGTGCCATGACTCTGTCCCTGGGAGAAGGCTTTGGGAATTGTTCACCTGATCTATACACCTCTGTATTGCATTCCCCAGTTGGGCTCGAGATGCTGAGTGACAGAGTGGGGGTAGTCTGAGAAGAATTGGGGGGACACGACCTCGTGGAACACTGGATTGGTTCTTAGAGTTCTCAGATAAAACCTTTGACTCTTTACAATCAATTATTGATGCCTTTGAAGATAAATATGGAGATAAAGAAAAGGTCAAAGAAAAACTAAAGTAAAAGAAATTAAAAGGTCTGAGAATGGGCTCATCAAGGAATTATCCCAAATGGTTAAGGATATGCAACTCAATCAGGTGCAGGTAATTAGGGGAATGGAAGCCAAACAAGCTCAACTCATAATAATACCAGTGGCATAAGAATACTGTGTGAAGAATCATTAGGTAGTAATTATCTGGCAGAAAACAATATTCTACTCTATTGTTGTAGAAAATTCAACACCATTCTCATTGGTTGAGTAGACCAGATGAAATAAAGCACTGAATAGAGCATGGATAGGAGGTGTCTGAGGCTAGGTATCCATGGATTATCATAAGGCTCTTAGCTGGCAAGCTGAAATAATAGGAGAAATTTTTTCTCATAGGGGTTACCCACTTGGGTAGGAAAAAATCCCTTTATATAACATGATGTGACCATAACAAACATGTTATAAATTATAATAAGCTAGTTTCTTCAACCATCTCTGTAACAATCTCGTAAAATATCGCAAGTGATCCCATGAGATTCTCATCACTAACTTCTCTCTTTGTTTTCATTCTTGGTTTTTCTGTACTCATTTCTTCATGATTTACATTATTAAATATCTTATTTGTTTCATTCTTGGTTTTGTATTGTACCCATTGGTGCATAATTTACATGATTAAATATCACAAGTATAAATTATTCCTTCATAAATATGCTTGCATTTGCTGGAAGAGCTGTTTTAAAATTTTTAATTTTGAAATCTAACCACCTATAGCAATAAATAATAGTTTCCATTCAAGTGTACATGCCTTAATTGATAGCAAACTTTGTGCACATGAAATACAATAGTAGGCTAGAACATTTGACATGGCACGACTCCAAAACGTACATTAATGGGTGCTTATTTAGGTGCTTGTTGTGGAGGGCTTGACTGGTGTTTTGCCTTCATTGTATTGATCCTCTAGATTTGATTTCCTTTGCCATTATAAATTATTGACATGATGCTCAATGTTGACCTATACTCTCAGTACTGTCATTTTCAACAGGGCAATAGATATACCTTTGTTGTTGGGTTGGAAATTTGGAAAACCTTACTACTTTGGAATTTTCTGCTATCACAGTTATTAGGTCAGTAATTTCCTAGTTCTTGGGGAATTATTCTGAGTTTTGAAAGAAAAATGCAGCTAGACCCAGTATTCTTGTCAGTCATTTTCACAAGGTATTAAATGCAAGATTTTATATTGCATTCTATTTGCGTCAGGTTCATGAGCATGTTTGATTCTTTTTAATAACTTGAATGTGTCTGCCATTATGTGATATTCTAACTTTGTTGGTAGAAGAACATGAATTCAAAATTATGAATCACTAAGTGTCCAAATCATTGTCAGCATTTTCATTTTTACTTCATCATAAATTCTCTCATGATAGACTGGAGTGCTGAAGTCAGCATTTCCTAAATATCCAAATTAATGTCATATAAGGTCATGAGAAGCATCTGATCCCAAGTTGTTGTGTTACAGGATTCATCGACATTGTGGCAAGAAATTATGAAACACGATAACCTCATTAAATATGCTAATAATCTGAAAAGTAAATTCCTTGAGGGAAGCAGTTCATTGCCACTTCTCAGATCTATTCCAGGATTTGCCAGCAGCTCAAGGATAGGTAAGTCACAAACTTCCTATGGAGGTGAAAATCATTCATTAACATAAAAGAGTAGTAATAAATGAAAGTCTTAGAGGTGAAGGAGGATGCCTAGAGGACAAAGAAGAGAACCAAGGTCATCCATGTAGGATTTGAGATATAGTGGGAATCACACATTGCATTATGTAAGGATAGGTGGTTTGATTGAATTAAAAATTGGCAAGCATAATGTTGGTCATCATTAAAATTCATTCCACTGCACAAACTCTACTGATACATGAATTTGTTTTATTGAAATCAGGTAAAGTATGTATCTTCAGAGAGAAATGAGAAGTATGTTCAAACAGTAGGAATTTCTTGTAAGGACAAAGTTATCCATATCAGAGGTGCTAAAATTGCATTTAGCATTTGGGATTTTGGCGGTAATCTTACCAAGACTCTTTGATTTAATTTCATTAACACAAAGCCCTTTCTAATTTTGACATAATAATTTTTTACTCATTTCAATTCTTCTTTTTCAGGGCATCAACAGTTTACAGACATTGTTCCAATTTCTTGCCAGGATGCTACAACCATCTTGATCATGTTCAATCTTACGAGAAGATCAACCCTCAACAGGTAAGAGTTAAAAAATTTGGGCCCTTTGGGGATTTTAAATTAGGCCTCCATTTTGTTTTTGGGAGTTTGGAATTCAAATGTATTGTTGGTCAATGCCGTGATTCTTGTGGTTTTGAACAGTGTAATGGACTGGTATCAACAGGCATGACAGTACAACCTAGTGGGTACCTACTTATCTACTCCTTCTGGCGTATCATGCTTGATTTTCTCGAATTAGGACAATATTCTCCTTTGAAAATACACATGGTAGCCATTATAAATTTCTGTAGCATGAATCGTGGCTACATTAAAATATTGGGGAAAAGGTAGTTGTATACCAAGTTGGGTATACAGAGAATAAAGTATCAAATAATTAGTGGTACACGATTGGAGACATGTATAAAATATGTAGAGGTGTAGCACAATCTGCTCACTATTAAATATACCCACACAATTTGTTTGGTAGGAGGCAACAAGTGGCTAATTCCAATTTAAGGCCATGCTAAAGTTTGGTGGAGATTCTTTTAATTTGTCTTATCCTTTACTTGATTAAATTTATTATTAGTATCATCTATTTACATCAAAATTAGGTTATTTGAAAAGGTTAGTTTAGTTTATTAATGTTAAATTTGTTGATTAGTTGTTAGTAGTGTTAGAGGTCAAAGGAGAGAACCAAGGTCATCCATGAGGGATTTATCTAAATATTTTTTTTGTTTTCGCTATATCACAAGTATGAATTATTCCTTCATAAATATGCTTGCATTTGTTGGAAGAGCTATTTTAAAATTTTTAATTTTGAAATCTAACCACCTATAGCAATAAATAATAGTTTCCATTCAAGTTTACATGCCTTAATTGATAGCAAACTTTGTGCACATGAAATACAATAGTAGGCTAGAACAATTGACATGGCATGACTCCAAAACGTACATTAATGGGTGCTTATTTAAGCGCTTTTTGTGGAGGGATTGACTGGTGTTTTGCCTTCATTGTCTTGATCCTCTAGCTTCGATGTCCTTTGCCATTATAAATTATTGACATGATGCTCAATGTTGACCTATCTAGATCCTTGCTAGCAGTAATGAGTGAGGTTGGTGTTGGACTGTCCATTCACTTATTTTGTTTGCCTTTTCTTATGTTGCAGCCATTTTAAAGAAATCACTTTGTTGGTTATAACTTATAATAGTAGCATAGCCACATAGGTTACATAACAATACTTGTAAAATTATGAAAATCAATTTGATAAACTAGAGAAGCCATGGATGGCTTACATGCTCTCAAATAATTTAACGGGATAGGCATATTGGATTGCTTTGCATTGGCATGCTTGTCGATCGCTGCATACAAACTAGGTCATCTATGCAACATGGAAAATTGTTATTTAGTAATTCATGTCTCACTGATTGGACATAAGCAACAGGGAAAATTGTTAAGTTATTTGACATATGAGGTAGAATATAAGGGGGTAATTATACTGCTGTAAAAGTGCATTTTTAGATTTGATTATTGGCTGATAAGTTACTCTATAAGAGGCTGAAGCTTGTATATTTGTTTTGTATATCTTCTCCTTGACTTGGTGAGATGTTTGGGGCTATTTGAAGTGAACTATTGTGATCCTTCTGCTGCTGTTTTACACTCTAAATTAAAACAATAGTCTTAAAGGCTGAAAATTCCAGGGTTAAGATCTGGGAAACTGTTTGGGAAGAAGGTGAAATTTTGGTTTTGCATTAATTTCCTAAGTGTGTGAAATTTTCCCTAGCTTTTGTTATAGAGGACGATGATTTTCCATTATCAATGGTGGAGGATGTGTTGAGTCTTTTCTCATTAAGGTGACTAATGTGTAACTTCCAACATCATATGGATTGTTCAACCACACAATATAGTGCTCATAAAGACTGCTAGTGCCAATCCCTATGAGACAAAACAGTTACAATGAACCATTGAAACAATATTTTATAGCATCACTTCCTTTGTGCCTGCATTCACACTTCCCTAAGGCAAGCAGTTCATTGCCACTTCTCAGATCTGTTCTAGGATTTTCCAGCAGCTCAAGGACAGGTAAGTCACAAACTTCCTATGGAGGCGAAACTCATTCATTAACATAAAAGAGCAGTAATAAATGACAGTCTTAGAGGTGAAGGAGGATTCCTATAGGCCAAAGGAGAGAACCAAGGTCATCCATGCAAGATTTATCTAAATAAATTTTTTTTTAATATTTTTTTGTTTCCATCGGAATTGCGACAGTATAAACATACGAAGACATTTTCTATATTCTTCAAAAGAGCGACGATCCAGCCATCGGAAGAGCGACACCAACGCCGTCGGAAGTGCAACGCTTTAAACATCAGAAGAGATAACGTTGGAATTGCGGCGGTATAAACGTGGGAAGAGCAACACTATATCCGTCGAAAGAGCAACACTAACTCCGTCATAAGTGCGATGCTTTAAACATTGGAAGAGAGATGTTAAATGATGTTTAATTTTGATCGGTAGAGTGACGTCTATGTTCCATTGGAAGAGTGATGTTCCATTTTCATCGGAAGAGTGACGTTTTCTTTCATCGGAAGAGCGACGTATCGTTTTCGATGGAGGAGCAATGTTTTGTTTTCATCGGAAGAGTGATGTTTTTGATAACGTCAGAAGAGAAACGAAAATATGGAAACATCGGTAAATGTGTCGCTCTTTCGACACTTTATTGAAGTGTCAGAATTGCAACGTAATGGCTAACAATGTTTTTCCCCGCCTCAAACTGTCGCTCTTATGAGGCCTATGTGTTGGAATAGCAACAAATTGGCCATCGAAAATTGGGCCAAATGTGCTAGTGTGATGACACCCAACACAAGGAATGGTTTATTGCTATGTTTCTCCCACCTCTGCGCCAACCCTTGAGTCAACAGAATATTTCCAAATAGGTTGAGGCCGTAGAAATTTCAATGAAACTAGAAGTTGCGCCGGTACGCACTATGATCAAAACCTAATAGATTCAATGTCAGTTAGAAGCAATGCATTTGGAGATTTAGAATTTGTGCAAAGATAAGGGAAAGGAGGTATCCATAAATGTATGGTGCATACGATGTAAAGCTGTCGGGCATCATAATGATCAATGCCCTATGTTCAATGATTATCTGCATGCTAGAGGACCAAGCCTGCTGAAGAGCCTGGTTGGACAGAGTGGGACACCTATAGTATGGTGCACAATTTTTTATTCTACGGGTCTACATGCGATAGATTACTGTCCAAGGATTGGAAAATATATGCTTGAGATAAAGCAACTTTTTGTAGATTTTTCTCATCATTGGGACATGATGAAAAACACTGTCGAAGTTTGTATTTGATGATTGAGAAAGCTAAGTTGTACAAAATGTAGGCTAAACCGACCTCATCAACATCCCCATCTAGGTGTGGTGGATTCTAGACTAGAGGAAGAGGAAGAGGAGGAGGATCAACTGGTCGAGGAAGGGGGAAAATCATCTGCTACAATTTTGGAGATGCTGGTCATTATGCACACGACTGTCCAAATCTAGCTCGACAATCATGGAGGTACTGTAGGCAGTTTGATCACGTAATTGAATATTTTCCTATTTTAATTGCTAATATGTAGGAGAAGAAAACACAGACACAAACACAAAATATTCATATGGTAAGGGCGAAGCTGCGTGAAGAGGATCCTAACATGAATGGTATCACTAGAAGTGGCACAGCCAATGGTGAGGACAATGGAAAGAAGCTGGATGCTGATCGTTGGATCAGTAAGGTGCCTGAGAAAAAGGGTGGATTTGATTTACAATGTGAAAAAGACACTTTTTTAGAAGAAAAGAAGGGGTTTGTAGAAGCAAGCGCATCAAAATTGGGTAGACCTATGGGTGTGGCCAGAGTAGATGAAGAAATCAAGCCATTCTTACAATATTACATCAAACTATTGTGCAATAAGAAGGAAGTGGAGAATCTTAAAGCATTAATATATAACTTCGCAGAAAAGGAAAAAAATTGGATGGAATAGAAAGCTCTCAACAAGATCTACAAGAATAAAATAAGAATCGGATGAGATATGCACTTGAATGCTTAGATCGGTGCCTATGAGATGGATCAGGTCATTTTGGATCTAGGATCTGATACAAATTTCTTACCTAAGAAAACTTGGCAGCACATGGGAGAGCCTAAGTTGGAGTGGTGTACTATTCAACTGCGCATGGAGAATCAACAGAAAATAATTCCCTTAGGAAGAATCTCATAGGTTGTGGTAGATATTGAAGGAGTGAAGGCACTTGCAGATTTCAAAGTCATACAGATTGTAGATGATATTGATCCTTATCCTGCGCTGTTGGGTTTAGATTAGGCTATTGATATGGATGGTGTTATCACTCAAAAAATATCAAAAAATTATTGTTTCAAGTTTTATTTTGATCATGGATCAAAATAGGGTCTTAGGAGTAATTTCATGAATTTGACCAAAAGGGAGTATTAGATTTTTAGGTTTGAACCTTCCTCAGTGTTAAACAAATCCATTTTAAAGGTTTTTTTATGTCAAGTCATTCATCATTTCATCATTCATTTCATTTCCCTAAGTTTTTCATCAAAACGAGATAATTAGCTAACAAACCTTACTTTCGTAGTGCCACTAGTTCAAAAAATTTGTTTTGCGCTACGTAAGCGTTGTCTTTTCGTAGCGCAATATGAAGCGAAAACTCTGTTTTCTGGTTTTGAGTAGACAAACTACAAGGAGGTTTTTGAGCAACTTAAAATGAATTTAGGAACAATGAAAGAGGTTTTTCTTCCTAACAGAATTGACTACATAAAAATCCCTTATTTTCCTCAAATTCATTAGGAGGTGGGAGAAATTGATAAATTAAAATGCGCTATGAAACTGTTGTTACAAAATGTCCTGTACATGATTGTTTAGCAGTCAACGTCAAGTTCAGTTTCTGATCAAATGAAAACGTATTTTGGAATTATGAAAGAGGTTTGTTTTCATCCCAATCCCACCTACAAAAACCTCTCTCAATTTTCTCATAAGTGTTATCAGTTGGGATATACACGGCTTTATTTGAAGCCCTATTTTTAGAAACAAAGTTTTCCTGTTTTACACATGTTTTTCAAAGGGAGTTTCTGGATAGTAGAAGATGTTTTAAAAAAAAATAGAGAGGCTTTTATTCAAGATAGCATGGCCTACAAAAAAATATTACATTTTCTCAAAATAAATCATGGAGTAGGAGATATAGGCTCTGTCCCAAGACCTATTTTTCAAGAAAAAACAGGAAAAACCAATAAGCCAACCTATTGCAAATGAATAAGGGACCTCAAGAAGGCTGGAATAACTTTGTTTTTCAATTGATATGATGAAATAAAACTGATTTTGAGTTTTTAGCTCATTTAAAATTTTCATTTTGGAAAATTTTGGACAAAACTTCTCACTCAGTAGTTTCGTAGCGCAAACAGTATAAAAAAGGCAAAAAGTGCTATGAAATTGCTATAGCAGCTTTTCTTGCCCTTTTTCATCACATTTTGGGGGGTAAAAACATGAATTAAGGTTTGAAATTTCTATGGAGGATATATATAAAGGTAATGAAGATTATTTTGAAGGAAATAAGTCAAGAATTTGAAGAAAAAAGGGTTAAAGGGCAGCGCTACGAAAAGCGCTACGAAACTGTCTTGTTTTCGTAGCGCAGTCTATTTTCAGCTCATTTTCACATTTCGATGATGGTTATGGACAACTGTAGCCTAGGGAGGATTTTTGGAATGTTTTAATTCAACTTCAAATAGAAAAGGATCATGAAATTAAGAGTACACGATGGTTAGAATTCTCAATGAATGCAAAAGACCATATGCCTAAAAAACAGGGTTTGGTTTCCTGCTTATGTGGAGGTCAGCAAAGTGGTCATGAAGAGCTCAAGCCCATCATCTAAATTTGACCATGTGATGATACACTTGTCAATGATGTAATTTCAAATAAATAATTTTGTTAGGATAAGGTTGTTAAAGATAGTAATGAATAGTTTGAGTCCTAGTTGAAATAGGACTGTCAAGTAGGATAGGTGTCTGTTTGTCATAAATTTGATGTTTTATGGTTATGAAAGGTGTCAAGAGATAGGAATTTGAAGTATCTAGTAGAAGATGAGTTCATCTCATGTTGTAATGGTCTATTAAAGGCCAAGAGGTCGAATTAGCAAAGGGGTTGGAGACTTTTGGGAAAAACTGGTGCATATTGTAAAAAGACTGTTTCAGCTAATGCAGAGAGCTTCTACTTGACCAAATTGAGATTCAGAAGGGGTTTTTAGTGTTTTCCTGTTCTATCAGTGTTTCTTATATATATTATTTGTAGTGGTGTTCATCTATATTACTCAGAACTCATCTTTAGATGCTCTAACTTCCTTTATAAATGGACTGACTGTGTTTTTACATGTCTCAAGTGTATGTCTCATGACTAAAAACCTTGATATGCCTCAACTTCCTTGTCAATTAGATTCACTAAATTTCTGAGATTTCTTTGAATCCATAATCCCAATGTATATATGATGATGTTGGTTTCAACCTACAGGTTAGAAAATGTTATCTAAGCATATCACTTTGTAAAGCTTTGGATTGATTGATATATACAGTAACATACAACTTTTCTTCACCATAGATTCTTAGTGTATTTTCAATGAGTTTTATGCCCTATCTTTGAAATGTTTCTCTTCCATAGCCTTGATGTCTCATTACTCAGAATTCATGTATTACATGCTCTTGCTTCCTTTTAACTTCAAGTTATTGGGATTTTCCTGAATGTGTTACCCTTTCATTGAAGTATATACAAGCCTCAGGTTCCACAAGGAAATCATTTGTTATTGAGAGCCCTATCACTGACTCCATAGCCTAAAGGTAGCAATCATTCATCTTCTCAACCTAAACCAAAACACAAATAATAGAGTTAGCCATCTATCTATATCCCATATCATTAACCCTTGAGAGAGCCCTCTCAGGCTGAGGAGGCTAAGCATTAGTCACAATATTGGTTTGAAATAGTTACATTGAATTTGTCTGATCAATAGCCAATCAGGTTTGATTTTGGTGATAACATTTAGGTGCATCTGTTGGGAGTCTGAAGATATACATCTCCTGAAAATGATGAAACTGAACTCTTGAAGGTAGCAGGAGCTCAGAATCTGTTCAAGGCTGCAACTACCTTAGCGACTCCATTGTTGAAGAATTTAATTTTTTCATAGATTCAAGGTGACTCCACTGCTTGAAGATTAGTATCTTGATGAAGTTTCAGAATGGGTTCCATTACAAGAATAAATGCCAAGTATGTTCCTATGAATCGGTATCATATCCCTGTTTTCTCCAAATCCTAATCTAAAGGTTGAATGGTTAGATGATCTTCCAATATTTAAAGATGAAAATAAAGACAATGCTTCTCTTCATTTGGTTAGATTCCATATGAATGTACACAAACTTAAGGTTCAGTGCCCTGAGGATTGTCTCATGAAGATGTTTATGGCTACTTTAGAAGGAAAAGCATGGTTTTGGCATGAAAGCTTTCCAAATGGTTCATTATATTCTCTTGCTGATTTCCATGTTGCATTTTATGAGATGTATAAAGAGTGCCATCCTTCCTTATTGCTGGTCAAAGATTGCTATAAACACTTTGTGATTTTTATTGAATATTTGGAGAATTGTTATGAAGATGATGAGTTCATGGATGAAGAAATTTTAGAGGCCCTTCATGACAATACCTTTCATCACCAAGAAGAACACCAAGAAGAAAGGATAGCATCTCTTTTGGATGAAAATGAAACCTAGCAAGAGTTTATTTATGAAAATCATGTTACATCCTCTGAGTTTGAGGAAAATTTGCAGTAGATTTGTCAATCCTTTAATCATCAGGAGTATGAGAATCATTTCAAACAGCAAGAGGAAATATTGGAAAATGCTTGCTACAATCCTCAGGTACAGGAAAAATTTGAGTCTTCATGTCATTTCTTGCATCAACCTACATCAAATGATGATTACATTAATGAATAAGTGGGTGAAAATTTTTCTTTATCCTTGTCTTTCAATCTGAAATCATTTGAGTGCAAGTCAGAAGATAAGATTCAGTTTGTGGATGAAGTTACTAGGAACATTGAAAAGGGCATTGAATTTTTAGAGGGTAAAATTCAATCTTATAGGCTTCAAGATCAAGATCAGTATTTTCAAAAGCTTTCCATGCTATAACACAAAGAGAAGGTGTTGCTTCCTTTCTTTTTTGAGATTGAAGAAAAATACACTATTTTTGAAAATCAGTTTGAACAACAGTTTGAGAGTACACAACTGAAGTATTATGTGGTTGATCAAAACATGGATGAGTTGCCCAAAGTTGAAGAATGTCATGAGAAGCATCAAATATATCATGTCTTCTTTGATCCTATAGTTGAATACATGGAAGAGTTATACAATCCATAATTCCAGTTATATTTTCATTTTGAAGATTAGTTACACCTCATGTTGCCTTGGTCATCTCAGTATCATGTTTAATTTTGGTTCAAGCACATTCAAGAGGTTCAAGCATAAGATCAGATCAATGACTGGCTTCATTGGAAGTTTCATGTTCCTTGAATTACAAATGGAGATTGTAGCTGCTAGGGTAGGTAGGAGTGTGTGAATAAGCTCAAAAGTGAATGAAAATCTTTTCAGTAGGAACAAAGTTGGCTCTTTTGCAGTGATCATCAAGCTTGAGCCCGAGGTGAAGGCCATTTAAGCTTGAGGAGAAGTTTAGAATTTTCAAAGTTCTTTCTGATTTGGTCAAGAAAATGGATAGAAACACTGGAGCTAATGGTTCTTAGTGTACCACAGGGGCACACTATCCCAAGTGGAGCCACTGTTATCACTCAAAAATTCTCAAAACATCATTGTTCAAAGTTTTTTTTTGATCATGGGTCAAAATAGGGTCTTAGGAGTCATTTCATGAATTTGAACAAAAGGGAGTATTATATTTTTAGGTTTGAACCTTCCTTAGTGTTAAACAAATCCATTTTAAAAGTTTTTTTATGTCAAGTCATTCATCATTTCATCATTCATTTCATTTCCCTAAGTTTTTCATAAAAAATATCCAATTAGCTAAGAAACCTTACTTTCATAGTGCCACTAGTTCAAAAAATTCGTTTTGCGCTACGAAAGCACTGTCTTTTTGTAGCGCAATATGAAGAAAAAACTCTTTATGGTTTTGAGTAGTCCAATTCCAAGGAGGTTTTTGAGCAACTGAAAACGAATAGGAAAAATTAAAGAGGTTTTTCTTCCTAACAAACTTAACTACATAAACCTCTCTCAGTTTCGTCAAATTCATTAGGATGTGGGATAAATTGATAAATTAAAATGCACTATGAAATTGTTGTTACAAAATGTCCTATACATGACTGTTGAACAGTCAACTTCAAGTTCATTTTCTGGCCAAATGCAAATGTATTTTGGAATTATGAAAGAGGTTTGTTTTCATCACACACCAGCTACAAAAACCACTCTCACTTTTCTCACAAGTGTTATCAGTTGGGAGATAAAAGGCTTTATTTGAAGCCCTATTTTCGGAAACAGAGTTTTCCTGTTTTACACATGTTTTTCAAAGGTAATTTATGGACAGAAAGAGATGTGTTTCAAAAAAATAAGAGAGGTTTTTATTAAAGAAATCATGGCATACAAAAACCTCCTTCATTTTCTCAAAATAAATCATGTAGTAGGATATATAGGCTCTATCCCAAGACGTATGTTTCAGGAAAAAACAATAGGCCAACCTATTGAAAATGAATAAGGGACCTCAAGAAGGAAGGAATGACTATGTTTTTCAAGTGATATGATGAAATAAAATTTATTTTTAGTTTTTAGCACATTTACTATTTTCATTTTGGAAAATTTTGGACAAAACTGCTCACTCAGCAGTTTCGTAGCGCAAATAGTGTAAAAAAAGGAAAAAAGCGCTACGAAACTGTTGTAGCAGCTTTTCTTGCCCTTTTTCATCACATTTTGGGGGGTAAAAATATGAATTAAGGTTTGAAATTACTATGGAGGATATATCTAAAGGTAATGAAGATGATTTTGAAGGAAATAAGTCAAGAATTTGAAGAGCAGTGCTACGAAAAGCGCTACGAAACTGTTTTGTTTTCGTAGCGCAGTCTATTTTCAGCACATTTGAACAGTTTGATGATGGTTATGGACATCTGGAGCCTAGGGATGAGTTTTGGAATGTGTTAATTCAACTTCAAATAGAAAATGACCACGAAATTAAAGAGTACATGATGGTCATAATGTTCAATGAATGAGAAAGACCATATGCCTAAAAAACAGGGTTTGGTTTCCAGCTTATGTGGAGGTCAGCAAAGTGGTCATGAAGAGCTCAAGCCCATCATCCAAATTCGACCATGTGATGATAAAATTATAAATGATGTAATTTAAAATAGATAAGGTTGTTAGGATAAGGTTTTTAAAGATAGTAATGAAGAGTTTGAGTCCTAGTTGAAATAGGACTGTCAAGTAGGATAGGTGTCTGTTTGTCATAAATTTGATGTTTTATGGTTATGCAAGGTGTCAAGAGTTAGGAATTCAAAGTATATAGCAAAAGATGAGTTTTTATCATGTTTTAATGGTCTATTAAAGGCCAAGATGTCGAATTATCAAAGGGGTTGGAGACTTTTTTGCAAAACTGGTGTATATTGTAAAAACACTGTTTCAGCTAATGCAGAGAGCTTCTACTTGACGAACATGAGATTCAGAAGGGGTTTTTAGTGTTTTCCTGTTCTATCAATGTTTCTTATATATCTTATTTGTAGTGGTTTTCATCTATATTACTCAGAACTCATATTTAGATGCTCTGACTTCCTTTATAAATGGATTGACTGTGTTTTTACATGTCTCAAGTGTATGTCTCATGACTAAAAACCTTGATATGCCTCACTTCTATGTTAATTAGATTCACTGATTTTCTGTGATTGCTTTGAATCCATAAGCCCAATGTATACATGCTGATGTTAGTTTCAACCTATAGGTTGGAAAATGTTATCTAGATAGACTACTTTGTAAAGCTTTGGATTGACTGATATATATAGTAACATACAACTTTTCTTCACCTAAGATTCTTAGTGTATTTTCAATGAGTTTTATGTCCTATCTTTGAAATGTTTCTCTTCCATAGCCTTGATGTATCATTACTCAAAATTCATGTATTACATGCTCTGAATTCCTTTGAACTTCAAGTTATTGGGATTTTCCTGAATGTGTTACCCTTTCATTGAAGTATATACAAGCCTCAGGTTCCACAAGGAAAGCCTTTATTATTGAGAGCCCTATCACTGACTCCATAGCCTAAAGGTAGCAATCATTCATCTTCTCAACCTGAACAAAAACACAAATAATAGAGTTAGCCATCTATCTATATCCCATATCATTAACCCTTGAGAGAGCCCTCTCAGGTTGAGGAGGCTAAGCATTAGTCACAAGATTGGTTTGAAATAGTTACATTGAATTTTTCTGATCAATAGCCAATCAGGTTTGATTTTGGTGATAACATTTTGGTGCGTCTGTTGGGAGTCTGAAGATATAAATCTCTCGAAAATGATGAAACTTAACTCTTGAAGGTAGCAGGAGCTCAGAATCTGTTCAAGGCTGCAACTACCTTGGCGACTCCATTGTTGAAGAATTCAAAATTTTCATAGATTCAATGTGACTCCACTGCTTGAAGATCAATATCTTTATGAAGTTTCAGAATGAGTTCCATTGCAAGAATAAATGCCAGGTATGCTCCTATGAATCGGTCTCATATCCCTATTTTTTCCAAATCCTATGCCAAAGGTTGAATGGTTAGATGATCTTCTAATATTCAAATATGAAAAGAAAGACAATGCTGCTCTTCATTTGGTTAGATTCCATATGCATGTACACAACCTTAAGGTTCAGTTCACTGAGGATTGTCTCATGAAGATTTTTATGGCTACTTTATAAGGAAAAGCATGGTTTTGGTATGAAATCTTGCCAAATGGTTCATTATATTATCTTGTTGATTTCCATGTTGCATTTTATGAGATGTATAAAGAGTGCCATCCCTCCTTATTTCTGGTCAAAGACTGCTATAAACACTTTGTTAGTTTTATTGAATATTTGGAGAATTGTTATGAAGATGATGAGTTCATGGATGAAGAAATTTTAGAGCCCTTCATGAAAATACCTTTCATCACCAAGAATAACACCAAGAAGAAAGGATAGCATCTATTTTGGATGAAAATGAAACCCGGCAGGAGCTTATTTATGAAAATCATGTTACATCCTTTGAGTTTGAGAAAAAATTGCAGTAGATTTGTCAATCCTTTAATCATTAGAAGTATGAGAATCATTTCAAACAGAAAGAGGAAATAATGGAAAATTCTTGCTACAATCCTCAGGTACAGGAAAAATTTGAGTCTTCATGTCATTTCTTGCATCAGCCTACATCAAATGATGATTACATTAATGAAGAAGTGGGTGAAAATTTTTCTTTATCCTTGTCTTCTAATCTGAAATCATTTGAGTGCAAGTCAGAAGATAAGATTCAATTTGTGGATGAAGTTACTAGGAATATTGAAAAGGGCATTGAAGTTTTAGAGGGTAAAATTCAATCTTATAGGCTTCAAGATCAAGATAGTCTTTTCAAAAGCTTTCCATGCTAGAACACAAAGAGAAGGTGTTGCTTCCTTTTTTTTTGAGATTGAGGAAAAATACATGATTTTTGAAAATCAGTTTGAACAGCAGTTTGAGAGTACAAAACTGAAGTCTTATGTGGTTGATCAAAGAATATATGAGTTTCCCAAAGTTGCAGAATGTCATGAGAAGCATCAAATGTATCATGTCTTATTTGATCCTATAGTTGAATACATGGAAGAGTTCTACAATCCATATTTCCAGTTATATTTTCATTTTGAAGATCAGTTACATCTAATGTTGCCTTGGTCATCTTAGTATCATGTTTGCTTTTGGTTCAAGCACAGTCAAGAGGTTCAAGCGTCAGATCAGATCAATGAATGACTTCATTGCAAGTTTCATGTTCCTTGAATTACAAATGGAGATTGCAGCTGCTAGGGTAGGTAGGAGTGTGTGAATAATATCAAAAGTGAATGAGAATATTTTTAGTAGGTACAAAGTTGGTTCTTCTGTAGTGATCATCAAGCTTGAGCCCGAGGTGAAGGCCATTTAAGCTTGAGGAGAAGCTTAGCAATTTCAAAGTTCGATATCAGCACTGGAGCTACTAGTTCTTAGTGTACCACAAGGGCACACTATCCCAAGTGGAGCCACTGTTATCACTCAAAAATTCTCAAAAAATCATTGGTTCAAGTTTTTTTTTTATCATGGGTCAAAATAGGGTCTTAAGAGTCATTTCATGAATTTGACCAAAAGGGAGTATTAGATTTTTAGGTTTGAACCTTCCTTAGTGTTAAACAAATGCATTTTAAAGATTTTTTTATGTCAAGTCATTCATCATTTCATAATTCATTTCATTTCCCTAATTTTTTCATCAAAACTGGCCAATTAGCTAAGAAAACTTACTTTCTTAGTGCTACTAGTTCAAAAAAGTCTTTTGCACTACGAAAGTGCTATCTTTTCGTAGCGCAATATGAAGCAAAAACTCTGTTTTCTGGTTTTGAGTAGTCAAATTCCAAGGCAGTTTCTGGGCAACTGAAAATGAATTCAGGAAAAATTAAAGAGGGTTTTCTTCCTAAAAAACTTAAATACATAAACCTCTCTCATTTTCCTCAAATTCATTATGAGGTGGGATAAATTGATAAATTAAAATATGCTATGAAAATGTTGTTACAAAATGTCTTGTACATGACTGTTTAGTAGTCAACTTCTAGTTTAGTTTCTGGCCAAATTAAAACGTATTTTTGAATTAGGAAAGAGGTTTGTTTTCATCACAGCCCCAGCTACAAAAACCTCTCTCACTTTTCTCACAAGTGTTATCAGTTGGGAGATACAAGGCTTTATTTGAAGCCCTATTTTCAGAAATAGAGTTTTCCTGTTTTACACATGTTTTTCAAAGGCTGTTTGTGGACAAAAGGAGATGTGTTTCAAAAAAATAAGAGAGGTTTTTATTAAATAAATAATAGCCTACAAAAAAATACTTCATTTTCTCAAAATAAATCATGGAGTAGGAGATATAAGCTCTGTCCCAAGACCTATTTTTCAAGAAAAAACAGGAAAAACCAATAGGCCAACCTATTGCAAATGAATAAGGGACCTTAAGAAGGCTGGAATGACTCTGTTTTTCAAGTGATATGATGAAATAAAATTGATTTTTATTTTTAGCAAATTTACAATTTTAATTTTGGAAAATTTTGGACAAAACTACTCACTCAACAATTTCGTAGCGCAAACAGTGTAAAAAAGTAAAAAAGCGCTACGAAACTGCTGTAATAACTTTTCTTGCCTTTTTTCATCACATTTTGGGGGGTAAAAATATGAATTAAGGTTTGAAATTTCTTTGAAGGATATATTTAAAGGTAATGAAGATGATTTTGAAGGAAATAAGTCAAGAATTTGAAGAAAAAAGGGTTAAAGGGCAGCGCTACGAAGCTGTCTTATTTTCGTAGCGTAGTCTATTTTCAACTCATTTGAATAGTTTGATGATGGTTATGGACAACTGGAGCCTAGGGAGGAGTTTTGGTATGTGTTAATTAAAATTCAAACATAAAAATACCATGAAATGAAGAGTACATGATGGTCATAATGTTCAATGAATGCAAAAGACCATATGCCTAAAAAACAGGGTTTGGTTTCCTGCTTATGTGGAGGTCAGCAAAGTGGTCATGAAGAGCTCAAGCTCATCATCAAAATTCGACCATGTGATGATACACTTGTCAATTATGTAATTTAAAATATATAAGGTTGTTAGGATAAGGTTGTTAAAGATAGTAATGAAGAGTTTGAGTCCTAGTTGAAATAGGACTATCAAGTAGGATATTTGTTTGTTTGTCATAAATTTGATGTTTTATGGTTATGCAAGGTGTCAAGAGTTAGGAATTCGAAGTATCTAGCAGAAGATGAGTTGATATCATGTTGTAATGGTCTATTAAAGGCCAAGAGGTCAAATTAGCAAAGGGGTTGGAGAATTTTTGGCAAAATTGGTGCATATTGTAAAAAGACTGTTTTAGCTAATGCAAAGAGCTTCTACTTGACCAACTTGAGATTCAGAAGGGGTTTTTAGTGTTTTCTTGTTCTATCAGTGTTTCTTATATATCTTATTTGTAGTGGTGTTCATCTATATTAATCAAAAATCATCCTTATATGCTCTGACTTCCTTTATAAATGGACTGAATGTGTTTTTACATGTCTCAAGTGTATGACTCATGACTAAAAACCCTGATATGCCTCAACTTCCATGTCAATTAGATTCCATGATTTTCAGAGATTTATTTGACTCCATAAGCCCAATGTATACATGCTGATGTTGGTTTCAACCTACATGTTTTAAAATTTTATCTAAGCATACCACTTTGTAAAGCTTTGGATTGACTGATATATATAGTAACATACAACTTTTCTTCACCATAGATTCTTAGTGTATTTTCAATGAGTTTTATGTCCTATCTTTGAAATGTTTCTCTTCCATAGCTTTGATGTCTCATTACTCAGAATTCATGTATTACATGCTCTGACTTCCTTTTAACTTCAAGTTATTGGGACTTTCCTAAATGTGTTACCCTTTCATTGAAGTATATACAAGCCTTAGCTTCCACAAGGAAAGCCTTTGTTATTGAGAGCACTATCACTGACTCCATAGCCCAATGGTAGCAAGAATTCATCTTCTAAACCTGAACCAAAACATAAATAATAGAGTTAGCCATCTATCTATATCCCATATCATTAACCCTTGAGAGAGCCCTCTCAGGTTGAGGAGGCTAAGCCTTAGTCACAAGATTGGTTTGAAATAGTTACATTGAAGTTGTTTGATCAATTAGGTATGATTTTGGTGATAACAAATGCAATCATAAATATTAGGAGGACATGTATGGTATTTGAGAACAATGGAACCAAAGTTGTAGTTTCCCTAGATCCCACAGAAGGTGCAAGGTATACAGAATCGATGTGAATAGACGATGATGTTGACTATGCAAGGTGATGATTGGATCAACTCGACATCTGATGGATGACTTAATTGGGAAAAAGATAGTTCCTGCTTCTCAAATTCAAATGAAGAACTAGATAAATAGTAGAATTGACTACATGAAGTATCTGCGCTGCGCTGCAACTGAGTGACCAGATCCCTTCACTGCATATCATCAGAGGTACGAGAATTTCCGTATTATGATGGTTTAAATAATGTGAACATGTTTTTAGAAGAACTTGAAGGAATGTTTTAGAAGCATAATGATTCCATGCACTGGATATAACACTACGCTCTATTCCAGCACCATGGTGGGAGACTCATAAAGGAAACTTGGGAAATTGGGAAGAATGTACTCGAATGATGATATTACGCTATGAGTGTCCAATTTTCATAATTGAAGAGGTTTATTCTGGAAAGGGTGATCCACGCAGACATTTGGCCAAATGGACTGAACTATGGGGCATAGAACTGAGACCAGAATGGGTGCACATGTCCATCCACATGTTGGGAAAGGTGCCTACTGATTGGTGTTGGCTTGAGGGGTCCTGACCTAGGTTCAGAGATGAGGTTAACCTACAAAAAACTCTTACTACTGGCCCTTTTGTGAGTGACCTGATTGCGCAAGTCAAAGTCTCACCCAAAGTAGTATGGGGGGGGGGTGCTGAAACCAAGTTTCCACACCCTTAGAGAGGTTTTAATGATGTGGGTGCCATACAATCCAAAATAAACATGAACAAACCTTCAAAATAGAATCCCTAACCAGGAAACCCTTACAGACAGATTTAGGTCAGTTATGCAACATATCTTGCGCGCAGGTTAACACAGGATTTGTAAACCAAGTAATAACTCTTAACAAACAATATCAGAGAAAAATAACATTAGATCCATCCAATAATCATTCATCTAAAACCAGTAACAGTTGCACAAGAGATCTAAGTAAAAATGGTACATGAATTAGAAATAATATGTAGAAACATTCATAACATAAACAATAGATTCATTTCAGAATCATATATCTGCAATAACAGTTCTTTATTTATATCAGTTTATATCCTTCATAAAAAAACCCTTCATTTCACCCATGCACACAGCCAGCAGGGTCCGCACACAGAAAGACTAAGGTATTTATGCACATAGCCAGCAGGAGCCTTCCACCCAGACTAATCCTCTCAAAATATCACCAGACAACAAGATCTATCATTCAACGTTCAAACTTATCAAAAAACTGACTTCTTCGACTCGATCTAGACTTCTATTTATACTTATATCTTGCACTACTATAGGGTCCACAAAATGTGGTTTGCGGCCCCTTGTTCTACCCTTTTTACCCATTACAACTCATGAGGGGCTTTGATTAGCCCCAAAGCCCCTTGACTTGTGCTGCACACGAATAGACTTACAAAATATATTACAAAAATATATCAAAAATGGTCTTCGGACTTAGGGGACCCCGCCCCAACAGCCCCTCAACACAATCTTGTGACTCGTCCCGAGTCACACCCGCACTAGGTTCTTCATCTTGTTCTAAAGCTCCTTGATAGCAGCAACAAAGGGCGCCAAGACACTTGCACTCTAGTCCACTACGCTCTGCACTGTCTCCACTAGATTTTCTGAAGTCGACCCTTTTGTGGCCAAAGTGGCACTCTGTAAAGTTTGATTAAAATTTATGACTGTGGCATCCAGGTCTTGAGACAACTTCATTTCCTTGTCTGCCCACAGATTCATGTAATCGGTGACAATCTGTTTCTTTCGGCGGAGCTCCTCAACCTCATCTCCTAGTGCCTAGCTAGTCTGAATGCGTGCCATTCACTGGGCAAGAATGAATGTGGGAAAAGCCTCCTACAAATTATCGAATTCCTTTTCTTTAGTGCGTAACTCTTGGGTAATCATTTTGAAAATTGGATCTGTCTGCATGGAGGTACACAGTCCAATGGCAGTCTCTAGAAGTTCTAAGCCCTTTTCAACATTGGCAGAGATGCTTGCAAATTTTGTTTTCACTAGGGCGACCCGTTGCGTGTGCACCTTCAGAGGGGTCTTAGGATGCAGCTTAGCCTGCAATGCAACAATTTGCTACTCAAAGTCTACCTTTAATGTCTGGATCTCTGATCTAGATCCCTTGAGTGTGATGACCAGGATTTCAATCTTTGCTTGTGGCGTGGCAGAGGTCAGGATGTCTACTTTGGGAATTTCACTACACAATTTGTCGATGAGTTTTTCTAGCTCTGTACGCTGAGCTACGGTCACTTGCTGCACTATTTGAGCCTGGATGGACTCTGTCGTCTTTGTTGCTATACTCTGCTTGGCTTCATGAGCTGCTGCTGTGCACACACCTCCTTTCTCTGCAACTCGGTGGAAATGAAGTCATAGAGAGCGTGTAGATTTCCATTGGGTAGCTTTACGAGGTTAATGGCAACCTCAAGGCAGGTTTGTACCTATGTGCATAGTTCTGGCTATTCCATGGTCATGTTCGCACCTGAGAAGGGGAATATTATGCTTTCAGATGATGTGATGATTGAGGTGGTTGGCAAGCTCACTTGCACTGGCCTCGCTTGATCCACGCTTGCTTCTAGAGTTTCCATCTTCAACAGTAAGACCTGTAGACCTGATTGTAAGGCCTCTGCCTCAACCTTTTACTACGCTTCCATAGTATTCCATCTGTTCTCTGACACCAAAGCAACTGCGTCCGCGATCTCTTCGAGGTCCTCTTCCTTCAGAGTAACTTCTTCCTCTCCTCCGACCTTGGATCCTTTCACCTTTTATGCGGCCCTTTTGACATTTCTGTGCCTCTCTTTTTACCGCATGGAGATTCGTCACCATCCCCATTGAGCCCATATAAACCTCCGAGGTCCACCTCTTGCTCACCTCCCAATTCCTTTTCTTTATCTTTTTCTTCTTCCAGATCCTTCTCGGCTTTAGCCTTAGTGTCTTTTCCACTGGTATTATGAGCGTCTGTCTCAGTGTGCAACTCAGTTGTGTCCTTTGAAGCTGTGTCTTTGCCTGAAGTGGACGACGTAATAGGCTGGGTGGAGCCAAGCCCAACTTTCCATGCATTCTCCCAAGTCGCTATGACTTGGTCAACTTATGCCTCCATTAACATATAGTACAAGGTATATAAAGTAGAGTCTTTGCGCGCATTAATCTAAACATTGTGCATGGTTACCTGGAATTCAAAAATGTTCTTGTATTTATCATGCACAGCTGGCAAAATTCTGGGTCAAGAATGGATGGAAACAGCTAACACACCTTCAAAAATTATCCAGAAGATCTTATTCTCCTCAACACGCCGAGGGTCAGATGAATCCCATAGGTTAGCATAGCGTGATCCTTCATACACCCGAATCTATTTTTGGGAGGACTGCATCTGTTGGAGTCTCCCATGCTACCAGCGTAATTAGAAACAACAACCATGAGTAGCAGAAATGCTTGCTCAGATCCTGCGCCTCGCGAAAATTCTCCAAAGATACTCTGCACAAAAATTGGGACCATTTATAGCTGACCCCCTATTCACATTTCCTTGCCAAGGCAATGGCGTGCGCTGGGACCATTTTCGAGCAAAATTTCCTCATTAATTTTCATCCAAGGACTAGGGTTCTCAGGCACACTTCTAGGTTAGCAATGGTCTAGAACAGAAATCCCCTCTTGTCCCTTCCCACCTTGTACTTTTTTTTCACGTCATTCGCCACTTTCATCTCATTACTCTTCTCAAATCCCTTCATCGGATGGGGCCCCTTTTTGGGCAGGGTGGTGATCCAATGGATCAGTGCGATGTCTATGGGAATTCACCCCTGAATTCATATGCATCCCTCATGGACTAAGGCAAGAAACTGGCATATGAAAATGTTGGTGATTGGGTACCGTTCAAAATGCGGAATCCTTAGCAGGTTGATGAAACCCGCATTGTTTAGCCCAAGTTCCCAAGGCATTGGATCAACCTTTGGCACATCTTCATAAAGCACTCATTCCAAATAATTCTCCAGCGCGAGCTCAAGGAACGTATCCTCATTTGCCAAGTCATGGCCTTCAAACTTAATCTGTGGAATTTGTCCAAACATTTCACCAACCAAGGGAACATCCTTATGGATCAATGGCATCTAGAGGTATTCCTGAACTATGTCAATGTTCTTTGGCATGCACATAGAGGGCTTCCACGGCTTGAAATAGCACAACTGCCACGAGATAAGTTGAACAAACATGGCCTCCTCTCTGGCACTCATTGGGCGCTTTGACAGATCGCCAATGGGGGATCGATCCTTAGTGGCCTACCGCAGGGACATTACATTATGAGGAGAGGTGCACGAATTAGAGGTGGCCCACTTTAAAATATTCCCCTTTCCCTTAGCCAACATGGACACAAATTATTCTACCTCAGGGACTACTTCTTCAACATCATCTGATCCCATCTCAGTTGAGGTAGTGAGGGGCGCAGAGTGCTCCTCGGCAGGTTTGGTGGCTGTCATTCTTGGTCAGAAGATAAAATCAGGATTACTGATGTCAGATGGAGATTCTTGGCCAGACATACAGAACTTACAGACAACGAGATAGTAGAGATCATGGATAATCACAGAGCAAAAAATATTCAGAAAGTAAAGGAACCAATTATGACTCGCGTCCTCCCTTTTATAAGTTATCCATGGTAAAAATGGTCGGATTGTCATTAATTTCCAATTACCTTCAAGAAAACAGTAAAAAATCCTCCAAGATCACCTCATTAAATGCAAGAAATCCACTCCATCCAATGGTAAAATCACCTTTTCACCTAGATTCATTGTTCCAACGACTAGATTCCTTTCCCGTGCATCACTCCCCACTTCTGTCGCACATGGCTGCACCTTCCCTCTATACTATGTGTAGACCCTTTGATTCTAATGCGCTGGCCATATAGTCATTTGGTCGGCACCATATTGTCTCTATATGGCTTTAGATGACTTCCATTGAAGTACCTGGGAAGGTTCTCACCGTGCAGCATGGCCAAGTGCACTGCACCACCATTAGTGATCTCCTTCACAATATATGGCCCCAACCAATGCTTTTTGAACTTCCCTGGGTGGCACGCAAACTAAATATCGTATAGAAAGACCAAATCTTCCTCCTTGAACACCTTCTGCCTTATGTGCCTGTCATGCCAGGATTTTTCATGCACCTTTTGCACTTTTTGGTGGAAGTTAGCAATGAACCAATCTTATTCTAAGGAAATGAGTTACACCAACCATTCATCCATAATGTTATGCTCAACCATATTAGTGAAAGATGTGATGCGCGAGCTTGGGATAATATACTCCATTGGCCTGATGGCTTCCTGCCCATAGACCATCCTAAAAGGTGTTTTTCCTATCAACTTTTTGCATTTTGTCCTATAAGCCTATAACACAGAAGGGATGAACACGTCCCAATCATATCAGTTGGCATTACAGATATTTTTGAGCGCGTTCTCAGAGATATTGTTGATAGCTTCTACTGGGCCATTTTCTTGTGGGTGATAAGGGGTACTCTTCTTGTGATGGATCTGGAATTCCTCTGTCAAAGCTTCAATTGGTTTGTTAACAAAGTGCATACCTCTATCACTCATCAGAATCTTCGGGCATCCAAATATGGTCAAAATGTGCTCAAAGTTGAAGTGCGCATCAGTATCTATAGTACAGTCCTTAACTACCTTTGCCTCTGCCCATCTTGTTATATAATCTATTACACTAATGATATAGCGTACTCTAGTCTCCTTACCTGGAGGGTTGATTGGTTCGAAAAAATCGATAGGCCCTTTATCAAATTCCTGCAAGGCCATCTGTGGTTGCAAGGGAATTTCATCTTTGCGCGAGGGTTTCCTTGTCCTCCGAAATGCATCACAAGCTTGACAATACGCCTGTGCATCGCTGTGTAGCGTGGGCCACCATAACCCAACACGCAACAACTTCTGCGCCGTGGATTTCCTAGCATAGTGGCCTCCTGCCACTCCTCCATGAGCCTCAACCAAGATATCCTGTCTTTCATGCTCCAACACATGTCGTCTCAATACTTCATCTGTTCCTAGTTTATACAATTGACCTGCAATCAAGGTAAAATCAACTGTGCGTGCAACCAACTCCTTCTTTTGCTGAACTGAATATTCCGCAGGCACGATTCCCGTGGTCAAGAAATGAATAATATTAGCAAAGTGCTCATCAACCACCTGTATAGTGAAGAGATGCACATGGGGTAACCCCTCCTCTAGATTGGTTTGTTCTTCCCAATTTTCAATTCATGACAGATGATCAGGTCCAACATTTAGTCTTCTACGCTTCACAATAATTTCAAAGTCATACTCCTGAAAAAGCAACAACCATCTGCAGATCTCCCCCCCCAACATAGGCTTATTGACCAGGTATTTCAAAGCAGAATGATCAGTGAACATTTTGAAATTCCCTCTTGGTAGATAGTGTCTGTATTTTTACAGAGTATACACCATGGCCAATCCTCCCCTTTCTGTAGTAGAGTAGTAGCACTCTGCACTAGAGAGCTTCCTACTGGAAAAATCGACTGGGTGATCAATGTCTCCTTCTCCTGGCTACACTAAAACAACCCCAAGTGCTATACCAAATGCATCCACATGCACATGAAAAGCCTTAGATCAATCTGGGAATATCAAGATAGGTTTAGTGACCATTTTCTCCTTTAGCATCTCAAATCTCTTCTGACATTCTTCATCCCAGAAAAATTATACATCCTTCTTTAGCAACTTCTCCATTGACACAGTGATCAAAGCATACCCTTTAATAAACTTCCTGTAATAACTAGTGTGCCCTAGGATGGAGCATAGATATTTCTCATTAGTAGGAAATTCTAAGTTGATGATGACTGTGATCTTGGGTGGATCTACCATCAATCCTTCCTGACATACTCTATTCCCTAACAAAATTCCAAAAGGAATGCATAATATACATTTCTTCAGGTTGATAGAGATTTGGTACTTCCTACAAGTGTCAAGCATCATGCACAGGTTTGACACATGTTTCTTTACTAATCCAAACACTCTCCAATCATCAAGATATACCTCCAAGAATTTATGCACGAACTCCTTGAACATTGCCACGACCACACGTGAGAAGATTGCAGGTGCATTTTTCAATCTGAATGGCATGAAAGTATATTGGAAAGAACCCCACTTAGTGGTGAAGGTGGTCTTTTTGTGGTCTTACGGCGCAATTATGATCTGATGATACCCCAAAAATCCATCAGTAAATTAATAAGATTTTTGTCCTCCTACATTATCCAGGATTTCATCAAAAATAGAGTAGGGAAAGGGTCATGCACATAAGCATCATTCAGCTTGCGCAGATCTACACAAATCCTTATCCCTCCTTTGGTTTGTTTCTCCTGAACCACCATGGGGCTCACCCAATCAGACTGTTCGACAGGCTCAATGATGCTTGAAGCAGCCATCTTTTCTAATTCCTCCTTTAATTTCTTCTTATATTTTGGATTTAGTCGGTATGGAAATTTCTTGACAGGGCACGCATCTAGTTTTAATGTGATTTTCATAATGCCCAAGTCCCCTAAAATTCCCTTGAGCTCAGAGAAATTTGTAGGAAATAGATCCTGATACTCTTTCAACAACTATGCAATCTTCCCTACTGTATCATCATCCCAGTAATCCCCAATTTTGGCCAACTTGGGTTGCTCTTTCGTCCCAATGTTGACTTCCTTCAACTTTAGAGGTTTAGTGACATACACCATCCCTATTGTGGACCCTCCAACTGTGCGCTCTCCTTCAGAATTAGGGATGTTAAAATTCCTCAGGTCATCTTCATTATCCTTGATTGACAAGCTCCTACAGTTGACGATGTCTTATATCTGCATATCCCAGGCCAGTGAAACACATTCCTTTGGGGATGGGATTCATCAAAGACAAAGGCATGTATTTCCTACAGTGCTTCATCCAATTTCTCCAAGCCTCCAACCAAGCCAAAATTTAACCGGAAATATTTAGTCATCATAAACCAGTTTTGAGTGCCTCGGTGCAGCTCAACTTCTAGATACCAAGTGGTGGGTACCGGCCCCAACGAATGAATGAACATATGAACCTATTTTTTCTAGGTATTTTCATCCCATACCTTCATCCATATGGTCAAGTTCTTGTGTGGGTCTCCTCGACAGTAGAAAAGCTCAATCGGTGGGGTAGCGAGAGGTTCAAAGCATAGAGTCATCATTTTTCTACATTCTTCCCAATCCTGGAAAGCGCCCTTGTGCATCTCCCACCAACGCACTAGAGTTGCGTGCATAGCTAAATCAAGTGCCCAGAACCTTCACTCTTATGGGACGACCTTTTCTAATCATAAATAGGGCAGTTATCTTACCTATGAGGATATGCATCGGAAGTTCTTTGTGATCTTGAGGCAGCATAACATAGATACATCATGCAATCAGTTCTGCCAGTTCTCCATCTCGCCATCTGAATCTAAGAAAAATGAGCTATCCTTCTCCTAATTCAACATGCCATTAGCTATAGGGTGTATCCAATCTTCATCCCACGTAGTCAGCTTGAAAATATGGTCGACATATTCGCGCTGGTTCTGTGTATCGTTCCCCTTCTGCTGGATCTAGTGGGACTATCACCCACGTACCATCATTCTCAAAAATCATACTTCTACGCTTCAGGTTAATGATGCTTCCCATATCAATGACCCAATCCAATCCTAGTAGCATAGGGTAGGGTTTTTCATCATAAACAATTTGTATTACTTTAAAATCCGCTCATACCTTCACTACGCAAATGTCTACCACAACTTGTGGGAGCCTCCCAAGTGGAATGATATTTTGCTGATTCGCCATGCGTAGCTGAATGGTGGACCATTCCAAATTTGGTTCTCCCATATTTTGCTAGGTCTTCTTAGGTAAGACATTTGCATCAGACCCCAGATCCAAGATGACTTGATCCATCTCATACTCTCCAATCTACATATTTATGCACATCTCTGTACCAGTTCTCTTCTTATGCTTATAAATCTTGTTCACGACCTTAGTCTCTATTCGAGGCACATATTTTTCCACGCAACTTTCCATCAGGGCCTAGAGATTATCTGCTACCTTCTGATTGCACAATAGCTTAATGAAGGCTTGTAGGAATGGTTTAAGTTCATCATCAGCCTTTGGTTCCATGCCAGTCCTTGATGTGGATGCTTCTTCATAAGGGAAATCCTTCCTGGCCTCAATGAAAATACCTTTTTCTTTCTGCAGTTTGAGGCCTTCCTTCTTGTCATTAGACACCTTTTTGATCAGTGGATTTGCGACAAATTTTTCTGCATTTCCCCCAGTGGCAACACCACTATGTGTAACTACATTCACACTTGGACCATTATCACGTGGTTCAACTTTAACCATATGGATGTTTTGCTTCAATGTATTTTTATTTTCCTGCATTTTAGCAATTAGCACAAGAAAATATTCAATTACATTATCAAATTGCCTACAGTACCTATAGGATTGTTGTGCAGGGTTCGGGCAGTCATGCACAAAGTGTTTATAGTCTCCATAGTTATAGCAAATTAATTACCCTCTCCCTCAACCTGCACCTCCACCTCTCTCTTCTCCCCGTCCTCTTGCTGGGGATCCTCCTCATCCAGAGTGAGATGCTGGTGATGAAGGGTCGGCCTACACTCTATAAAGGTTCACATTGTCTATCATTAGGTCAAAATTTCTACAATGGTGCTCATCGTGACCAATTGAAGAGAAAAATATGCACCATTGTTGCTTCAATTCTGGTACATAGGCACCTAACCATGGGTAATGGTCTGTATCGTGTCCCCCAACCACCCTATAATCAACGCACCATAGTGTGGGGGTACTAGGCCCAATAGCATCCTCGGGGCACAGTGGATTCGTCCCCTAGATTACAGATAATCCGAGAGCAGAGGGCACTGATATTTTTTGTGGCTAGCTCCCTTGCATCATATGCACCAGAAATATGTGCCAACTTCTTTACCTCGGTCTCTTCGTAAATTTTGACTTTCTAAGTGCATAGGTTCTAATTGGATTTGAATTTGCAGTGCTCCAAATTAAGCATCATCTCTAGGTGCAACTTATAGTTTCATAGCAATTTCTAGGGCTTCTTCCTAAGAATCAATCTTTTGCTGACCCATACGCCTGCGTAGATGTGGAAAAAGCATGGATATGAACCATTCCTTATTCTGCGTATAATCATAAAAAAATCCTCCATCGCTAATGGTTTTCTTCATTCGCCGGTCAACTTCCCAAACTGATTCCTTTGACCCTTGCTTAAAATATTTCAATTCTATTACACATTGAGAATAGGACTTTGGCTTCTAGAACTAGTGCTTTAGGACATCCTTAATCTGCTAAACCATGGGATATACATTCTGAGCAAGGTATACCATGAACCAATCTAGAGCGTGAACTTCAAATGCCATATCCAACTGCACTCTCTTAAAAACATCAGTATTAACATTTTGCACAGTCCACAATGCATTCTCCGCAAACCAAAATCGATCCATATCCTCCTTCTCCGCACCCTTAAAGGTGGGTAGCTTCATATTGTTGGGAAGGTAAATGCTCTCTACAGACAGAGATGATCTCTCTAACCTTGGAGTGGGTCTAGCAAAAAAGGGAAAAGTTAAAGTGTAGGTTCCTTAATTAATGAATGAAAAGAACAGGGTAGATTGGCCTACTTAAAGTCCAACGCTGTTGTCGCTATAGTGGTGGTGGCCTCTTGACCTCTGTCTCGACGGGCCACAATGATCCGGATTTTATGCAGGAACGCAACAGAATACAGATATAACCATAGATACAGAGATGCAGCGGAAATAATGCTTCAATTTATTAATAAAAGAATGACTGAAATAAGCTTACAAACATAATGGAAACAAGCTAGGGCGCTGGTAGCGTATCTCTGAGAAGAGATGTGGCATACGCAGGCCTCTAAACTGTGTTACAATGAGGCTCGCAAGCCTATCATAGACATAATAGAAATAAAAAAGCTATGGTACTGGCAGCGTATCCCTGAGAAGAGATGTGGCGGCTACCAGCCCTTGAACTGTGTTACAATGCAGACATGATGGAGATGCGGCGAGCTAGGGCACTGGTAGCGCTTATCTCTGAGAAGAGATGTATCGGCTCCCAGCCCCCTGAACTGTATTACAATGAGGCTCGAGGGCCTATTTATTGTTGAGAAACAATGTAGAATCTGAAACGTCCAAAACCCTAACCGCAGGAGATGAAGCGCCAAAACTGTGGGCGCCCGTTTGGGTAAATTGGTGGTTCAACTTCCCGGGGGCGTAACTTTGGCATCCGATCTCCGTTTGACGCGCTCAATAGCTCGTTAGAAAGATCTATCCGAGGAGTACAATTTTGGAACGGGCAACATTGGTCCATGGACCCATGTTGCCCTCCGTTTTCCCAAAAAACGTCGTTTAGGGCCTCAAAACGGCTCCGGAAGTTTAAGACCCGAAAAACTGCTAAAAATAGTAAGTTGTGCCGAAACTTACAAACTGAAATAACTGATGGTGGGGGTTCAAATGGACTCGATGGGTGGCCACCAATATCTAATTGGATTATTAATGCCCCAAAATGGCTCCGGGTGTGCAAGACCCGAAACCCTGCTATAAATAGTAAGCTGTGTTGAAGCTGAAAAACTAAAAGAATTGATGCCGCGGGTCCAAATGGAATAGGTGGGAGGCCACCGATATCCACCTGGATCATTCCTCCCTCCTTAGGAAGCAATGGTCTCCATTGCGTTAAGTTCCTCCATGGGGGGGGGAATTTTGCTGAACTTGGTGTTGGATTTAGATGTGCCACCGGTGGGCAGCCATTGAAGGATCTGAAAAAAAATTGTCCATCATCGCGTTCCTCTGTTTCTCGAGGGAATCCTCGAGCAAGATTTTGATAGGATCTCCTGCTCCCTCGTCTTTCTTTCCTTCCGCCATGGGGGGTTGTCGGGGTTGCGAGGTTGAACTCCTTATAGCCTGGCCGCGTTGGGGACATGAAGAGAAAAACAGAGAAAGAGCAGACCCGCTCTGATACCACTGATCCGGATTTTATGCAGGAACGCAACAGAATACAGATATAACCATAGATACAGAGATGCAGCGGAAATAATGCTTCAATTTATTAATAAAAGAATGACTGAAATAAGCTTACAAACATAATGGAAACAAGCTAGGGCGCTGGTAGCGTATCCCTGAGAAGAGATGTGGCGGCTACCAGCCCTTGAACTGTGTTACAATGCAGACATGATGGAGATGCGGCGAGCTAGGGCACTGGTAGCGCTTATCTCTGAGAAGAGATGTATCGGCTCCCAGCCCCCTGAACTGTATTACAATGAGGCTCGAGGGCCTATTTATTGTTGAGAAACAATGTATAATTCGAAACGTCCAAAACCCTAACCGTAGGAGATGAAGCGCCAAAACTGTGGGCCCCGTTTGGGTAAATTGGTGGTTCAACTTCCCGGGGACGTAACTTTGGCATCCGATCTCCGTTTGACGCGCTCAATAGCTCATTAGAAAGATCTGTCCGAGGAGTACAATTTTTGAACGAGCAACATCGGTCCATGGACCCATGTTGCTCTCCGTTTTCCCAAAAAAAGAAAACGAAATCGTTTAGAATATAAAAAAAGACTCCCGAAAGTTCGGAGACCGAAAAAACTGCTAAAAATAGTAAGTTGTCATAAAGAAACTTACAAACTGAAATAACTGATGGTGGGGTTCAAATGGACTCGATGGGTGGCCACCAATATCCACGGATTATTAATGCCCCAAAACGGCTCCGGGTGTGCAGGACCCGAAAACCTGCTATAAATAGTAAGTTGTGCTGAAGCTGAAAAACTGAAAGAATTGATGCTGCGGGTCCAAATGGAATAGGTGGGAGGCCACCAATATCCACCTGGATCACACAATCCCTCTGCACTAGTGCTCGGATACCTATACAAAGATCATAAAACAAGAGAAGCATAAAAAAAATGATTTCATTCATAATCAACTAACCAGTCAAGGAGGGTTAAGCATATTGCATCAAATAAAACACATTAACACAAGATGGGAACCAGAAAATAGTCATGTATATGTATAAATAGAAGAAAGAGTTACAATTGGAGCCTTGACGTCGCAACCTCCTCCAACCGGTTTAGTTGAAGAGGGTCTCGAAGGATCGTCGAGGAATTTGGACAGGGTGAGGACACAAGCCTACGCTCTCTCGACAAAGGTTTCTTTCTCTGTTCTATCTCTATAGAGAAATGTTCAGGAGTTCTCTTCAGCCTTTCAGCTATAATAATTTTAGCTAGCTCATCAATGGAAGATGGATTTATTTATAGAGGGAGAGGACAAGGTTGGGATGCCTACAATAGTGGAAGGGAGGCCTGATCCCTTCAGAGGTTTCCCCAAAAGGAGGAAACAAGAGGCGAAAGGAGGGAGGCTGTGGTTATTGTGTCAAACCAATCCAGATGACTCGCCCACGAAGTTTTTATGATGGAAAATTCGCCTCTATTTTTAAAAAAATTCCATAAACAGGTTGGCACAGGTAGTGCACTGGGACAGAGCACCATTGGGTGCGGGGCCCAGTGTTAATCTCCTCACTGGCACAAGGGCATAATGGTCTACTAGAGCTAAGGAAAAAACATGTGTTTCTGACGGTCTGTTCAGTAAATTTTAAACAGAAGGAGTGTTGTCCTCATGGAAAGGGATGCAATGATGGTCTTTGAAAGGCATGCCACTTTTTTTGGTCATAGAAATGATACTCAAATGCACTGGACGGGGATTGCAGGGACAGTGAAAAAATGCTGTGTAACAGATGCCCCCTGAAGTATGAGGTCTGAGAGAGAGGAAGGGGTGAAATTATTTACGAGAATGAGTTCGAACCAAAAACCGCTGTCGGAAGACCTGTAATTACAAATATAATTGATATCTCTGATACATGAATATGTGGTATGGGCACAACCATCCATAATAGAGTACATATATGAACTGAGATCTGAGGTATGGATGCAACCATCTAGTAGTAAGGATCAACAAATATACTCAGGTATGTCCGCACCCATCCAATCAAACGTGTAATATTCCAAAATGGAAAAGACAGGAATATAGAACATATGCACAATTCCAACTACGGTAAAATAAGAATTAAACATGTAGAACTGGAAAATGCTGGAATACATCAAAACATCATAAATATGGGCATAAAACAACTAAGCCATATCATTATATATCAACATCAAATGAAAGTACATAGTGCTCCAAAAGGAATGCACTCAAGCCATAAGATGGTTGAAATACACCAAAGAAACCAAGCACTGGAAATGTGTGCTGCTGCTGGAAATTACTGTTATTATGAAGAAGAACCATGTGTGAAAGGCTATTAGAGTGCTCATAATGATCCGCAATTTTAACCAAGGATTCTACTCAAAAAACCTAGAAACACCCAGAAATGGTTTGGCCAGATTTTAAGTTTGGATTTTCAGCCTTTTTTGAGTTGCCCACTGCATTTTTGCTACCTAACTTAGCACTCCCTGGGAATGACTGATGTTATAGGGCTGAAGGAATGATCTATTAGCTGCAAAAACACCCAATCAACTCAATAGATGAAGGGCTGGTCCTCTCACTAGAAAATAAGCTCAAAAATTGGAGATTTCTCTCTTCCACCACTGCACCTATAACACAACATAATAACCTGCAGAAACTGCGCTGATGAAGAAAGCTGTAGCTTGGTCTGGAAACCTAAATGTGGAAGTGAATGAAATTCTCTTCCAAGATGCCTCTCAAGGAAAGAGGTGGGATTCCCACTCAGGAACACCCAGTGCTAAACAACACAACAACCTTGCTAAACAATAAAGGAATGCAAAGTCTAAACAGAACAATATAAAACGATAATATAAAACATGAATCACAATGGCTTCCATCCCCTCCATATATAGTGTGTGAGTATTCTCATGTTGGGTCCCATCCATACCTGCCACTAAGCTCATGCAAGTTGTCCTCCACTAAAACTGCGTTGTCTCATCATGAATGCCACTCCTCCATGACAACGTTGTTGACTTGGTCAAAGTTGACCTATTCAACATGTATTCCCTCCAATTCACACCCTAAGGTGCTTAATCCAACTGCTTATTCTTCCTCCTTTCACATTAGGAGTGTTAATATTCCTCCTAAAGAGCTTTATGGGCCTCCCCACCCACTTATTCACCTACCTAGTGACAAAACAAACTATAATATTCCGTTTAGTTGAAAGCTAAATTTTCAGAGGATTACAGTCCTCCCCTCCAAAATTTTTCTTGTCCTCAAGCAACTGTGAAGGTGGAGAAAAATTCCTCCCTTCCTCTTATTGTGGCCTCCTCATCAATAGTTCCCACCACTGCTCAGAATAATCTGCAATAAATCTGCCCTCCAAAGGTTCTTCCCAAGTATGCAAACCCAAATGGCTCACATCATGAAAAAGTGGAAAGTGTAAGTGGAAACCTCCTTGCTGTCCAATGGCCTCCTCAAGGTAGGAGTGATGACTAACATAGGGGATCTCATTCCCAATGAGAGACTCCCACACCCATGGTATCATCCAAATGAAATGAGCCATTATAGGTAGCTCATCAAAGAAATCCTCAACCCCCAGTTCATGCAATGTATTGGGGCTGAATGGAGAGTTTAAATTTTTCCACCCAAGTTGTTTCTCTCTCCGTTTATGGTATGTATGGGGCTGCTACTGACCTTGGGCTGAAATGTCAAGGCCTCCAAAAATGGCCCAAGTCACCCCACCAAACAAAACATCCTTGAAGTGCCTCCTCCAACAACTCAAGTTCTCCAAATGGCTCCTCCCACATGAAGACAAGAGATGTGGTGTGGAAATCATGGTTTGCCCATGGTTTCTCTTGAAACATGCAATATATAAAGTATGGAGAATCATACTCCCAATGGGCACCTTCAACTCTTGTGCCACTCTCCCAACAAAGCCTCCCATAAACATAAGAACATCATCACTATATGGGAGCAAAAACAAATAGGAACAATTTTCCATATGACAACTGGGAGGTGGATCATAGTTCCACATATGGAACCAGCGCAATGCATCCCTTGACTGCCTCCAAAAAAAAAAATAACAAGTGTCCTTTCAGCCACTTGTTTGCTGCCACAATCATGCTACAAGATAGGTTCATAAAAGTAACATGTGGTGCCAATGATGCACACCAAGAATCATGTGGCCTCCCCCAGAAACCACCTATAGAATGGCCGACATCAATGCTACAAATGGCCTCAACTACATCAAAATACAATATACAAGAAGGGTAATACTCCTTGGTACAACATGCTACTCATACACAGAAAAGGAGATCAAATCATAATGCAAAAATGTACCTTCTCTACTATGTAATTTGGTCATTGAGTTGAAATGGCTCAACTGTAAGTTCTCCCTCACCCCCAATGAGTAGGGAAGTGGCTGTGACATCCTCTCCATCACCATCTGGGCTATGCATCTCTCCATATGCTGATATATATCCTACTGGATGCCCTCCCAAGTGAACTCCTCCATCAAAGAATGAAATGCATCCAAGTGCATGGAAAGAAATTCCACATGTGCTACATGTAGTAGCTTCCTCTTGAGCTCAGAAAATATATTCAAGAAGACTCTGCCATAAGAATAGATTACCTCATCAACCACCATATATCTATCATCTCCATCTGGGTCATCAAGAATCATGCAAGCACCAAAATCCTTGGATTACTCTACCAAGAGTTGAGACCTCCAATATGGATCAATCCTCCTAAGAGACAACAATGAAGATCTAAAATGTGAAGCTCCCCACATGCTTTTGTATTCTCCTTTGACATCCCTAATGCCAAATTCATCCTAAAAATTTCTTCCATGCCCATCATGCAGCTGCTCATGCTCAAATAGAAGTGGTGAATTTTGGAAGTTGGTCTCTCATGAGAAGCTACCATCCAAAAATAACCTCCTGATCTTGGCCAATGTAAGCATGAGTGGCCTCCCTCTACTCCAATGTATGGAGGATTCCTTCCTCAAAGGAAGTACCCTCTATTTCTCCAAATCCATGGAGCAGCTCCCTTGCACCATGAAGGTGCCATCCTCCATCATTGCAACAACTTCTGTCAGCGCAATATATGTAGTGAGAGTTGGTAATGCTGAAAATGGGAGAATGTCTCCCTCCTCCTTGAATCTACCCCAAAATCTCTATGCTGTAATAGACCCCTCCAAGGTCTTCACCCCTCTGGAATCTAAGAGTGGTGAACCAAATGGAAAAATTCCTCCCACCAATTCTAGATTTGGTTGCCTTCCAGGTGGAATGCCCCCATGTAGTGAGACATCAAAATCTGAAGTGGACTGTATATATGAGTGGACTGATTTGTCCCTCTCATCACTGTGCAATAAAGTCTCCTTCTTTTGTGCAGAAACCTCCTGAAATAGATAAGGGTGAATGCTCATCATCCCTTGATGTTGATCCTTCCTTTCTTCCCCTTCCATCTCACAATCCACAAATACTGATACATGCTGTTTCGGAATTGTGTTTTGGTTCCCATATGTTGAATCATTTGGAACCCCTTGCAAAGACACAAGGGCTCCTCTAATGGAAGAAATAGCTTCCTTCCCATATCCATGTGGTGATGGATCTTCTCCCAATGGTATAATGTTGTTAGCTCTTCTCTGCTCATCCCCTTCATCAATATTTGAGAATGCCTCAACATCAATGAGATACCCTTGATCTTGGTCTTCCCTTGAAGGAGGAAACTCTATGTCTCCATCTATAGAAGAGGGCTCTTCAAGAAATGGGGATCTTTCCCTTGGCAAGGAATCATGCATGTTTTTATCCCCTTCAATAAAATAAGGGGTGGAGTGGGAAGAATAGATCTCTCCAACTTATGCAAAGGTTTTGAGTTTTTGGGTTCAACAAATGATGTTTTACAATGTTTAATATCAAATATTCTCACTAATTTCTTAGTGAACCCATCATAAGTGTTTAAATTTTAATTTTAAATGAATTAGAATTACAAAACCACCAATCATGGGCCATACCTTTGAGGTGCAACACTGCTACTTTGATGGCCTCCTTTGAAAATTGGTGTAGCTGGAAATAGGAATCTAGCTCCTCCACCCAAGCTTTGGCTGTGCACTTTGCTGATCCATCAAAGTTAGATAGAAAGATTCTACCTCTCTTGATTCTATTGTTGGATCTTCTGTCTTCCTTGATTTGGAAAAACCCTTGGAAGTCCAAGTGCTATTTGAATCTCCATGATTGAGACGCATACTCCTGAAGATAGTCACTCAAGGTCTCCTCCCTTGGTGCATCTTCTTCCTCCATCCTTCTTGCAGTGAATGTGGGCAATAAACTGGGCTATGGATCTGCATGTGTGGCTAAATGTCCACACCCATCTCGTGAATATCTAGGGCTTGCTTCACTTTCAAACCCTCTAGGAATTTTTCTACACTTCTCCCCTTTCATCTCCTTGATATCTTCTTTGATAATTTTCCTAGTTTGGAAAAGAAGTTGGGAGATCCTCTCTTCCTTCATTTCTCCAAATAATGGAGTCTCGCCTTTGTTTCTTCTGTACAACTTCTCCTTTTCTGTGAGAAGAAGCTTCTCCTCATAATGGCACAATGTCTTGGATGCACAGGCTGAGCCAAGATTATGCTCTGATACCACTGTAATATTCCAAAATGGAAAAGACATGAATATAGAACATATGCACAATTCCAACTATGGTAAAATAAGAATTAAACATGTAGAACTGGAAAAATGCCAGAATACATCAAAACATCATAAATATGGGTAGAAAATAGCTGAGCCATATAATTATATATCAACATCAAATGAAAGTACATAGTGCTCCAAAAGGAATGCACTCAAGCCACAAGATGGCTGAAATACACCAAAGAAACCAAGCACTGGAAATGTGTGTTGTTGCTACTAGAAATTGCTGTTATTATGAAGAAGAACCATGTACAGAAGGCTGTTAGAGTGCTCAGAATGATCCATGATTTTAACCATGGATTCTACTAAAAAAACCCAGAAACACCCAGAAATGGTTTGGCCATATTTTAAGTTTGGATTTTCGGCCTTTTTTGAGTTACCCACTGCATTTCTGTTGCCTGAATTAAGAAATCCCTGGGAATGAATACTGATATGGGGCTGAATGAATGATATATTAGCTGCAAAAACACCCAATCAACTCAATAGATGAAGGGTTGGTCCCCTCACTGGAAAATAAGCTCAAAAGTTGGAGATTTCTCTCCTACACTATTGCACCCTGCAACACAACACAATAACCTATAGAAACTATGATGATGAAGAAAGATGTAGCTTGGTCTGGAAACCTGAATGTGGAAGTGAATGCAATGCTCTTCCAAGAGGCCTCTCAAGGAAAGAGGTGGGATTCCCGCTCGGGAACACCTAGTGCTAAACATCACATCAACCCTGCTAAATAGCAAAGGAATGCAAAGTCTAAATAGACCAATATCAAATGATAATATAAAACATGAATCACAATGGCTGCCATCCCCTCCATATATAGTGTGCGAGTCTTCTCATATTGGGCCCCATCCATACTTTCCACTAAGCTCATGCAATTTGTCCTCCACCAAAACTGCGCTGTCTCATCATGAATGCCACTCCTCCATGACAACGCTATTGAATTGGTCAAAGTTTACCTATTAAACATGTATTCCCTCCAATTCACACCCAAAGGTGCTTAATACAGTTGCTTATTCTTCCTCCTTTCACATTAGGAGTGTTATTATTCCTCCTAAAGAGCTTTATGGGCCTCCCCACCCACTTATTCACCTACCTAGTGACAAAACAAACTATAATATTCCATTTAGCTGAAGGCTGAATTTTCGGAATATTACAAAAAGAGTCATGCATAAAGTCATGATAAAACACAATATCCCGCAACCTGGATCTTGTCAGACAAAACCTAGGGTCTTGCACTCGATCTCAACCTGAACAAGTACAAATTCAAGCATGCGAATATGAGTTGAAGTCGAACATGCAAGAAAATCACCTGATTACCAGCCAATGATGAAAGTTGTTAGTAGGCACGAGAGAAACCACCAATAATGAAAATGGCTCTCAAGGTACAATAGATAAAATACGCAGAATTTGAACAGTGATTTGGTATCGAACACCTACACAATCACTCGATCGAAGGCCAATGATGTGTACTTATTGTTGAATGCCAAGAACTTGCCATTGAGGCATGTAAGCTCCAAGGTATTGGAAGAGAGTTTCTAGATCAACTTCCTGGATAATGAGTTGAAGTCGATAGGAAGTGACCTAGTCGAAGGAGGGCCATAATGTTTCCCACATCATCGACACGAGATAGAGGAACATGATGATAGTGAATTAGGACCAAAAAAAGAATCAGAGAGAGGTTGAAAACTGGAGAGGAAAACTTCTCTTGAACATATCAGCGACATGACTCTGGATTTGGAAGTATTTGACATCAAGGAATCTGAGGTCATGATGACATGGAAAAGAGCAGATGAGAGGTCAAAACAATTTACCCAAACCCATGGAGGAAAAAATGACGAAATGAGATGTCCCCAACCTAACACGAATGTAGACGAGTGTCATGTTCAAGAGCGACATACTGCCAACACAACTAAAAACAAGTTCCATTTCCCCCAACAATTTCTGGTGAGTACCCTAAATATTTTTGAAAAAAAAGCTTGAAGGGGATATCATATGCTTGTGCTGTAAGTTTTTCCTTTGGATAAATCCATCCTAGTACATTTTACGAGCCCTAGGAAGGAGGAACTTGGTTACATCATGGCGATGGTTTCCGATGTCATATAGAGTTTAATGAGTCTGAAAAAGGAAGAACTCTATGTCTTTTCATGTTTAGAGAGTTTGAAAAGAAGCATAAAAGAAAAATCCAACATGGCCCTTTTTGTAAATAGTCCCTCAGACCCGAAAAGGTAGAAAACAATATCTGAGAGAACCTCTTAGTCACGATAGGCTAAGATATTCCTTTTTTGTAAATAATATATCCCGGCCCGAAAAAGGGGTAAACGTATACTGGGTAGATATCTCTCCGCAACCATTTAATGAGTTCAAAATGACAGGAGCCTTGACAATGTTTTCAATTTTAGAGAGTCAGAAAAGAGCTGAAAGATAACTCCAGCAGTGAATTTTTCGTGTTTTTACCGAGTCCGAAAAAGTATAAAATACAACTTGTTACTTCATCGCTTTCTCATTAAAGACCTGTTGCTGCACAAGAGACAAACATAAAACCCATTTCTCGAAATAACATAGTGAAATAATCAAAAATATGTCTTAAAACCTAATTAGGGTGTCGAAAAGTTATAAAATGCCAAAAATGGTAAATATAATTACTTTTCACTTTTACCTCTTGTGGAGCAATAGTTACCCTGTTTACACTGTGATTTTCCAATGGCGATAGTGGGCAATCTGAAATACCAATCTCAAATTTGTCAGTTCCAGGTAAGAGCTGACATCCTTCCTTGCATTTTCATTCCTCTTTCACTACCTACAAACCCAAATTTCGAATTTTGTGGGGGAATTTGTAAAAAATAGGGCACAGTGGTTGGCGTGAGTATCAGGCACGGACTCGCGCCAATCACCCAAATTTCTGAATTGGGGCGCGCCAACCAAAAAAACCATTTAAACTTATGAATGCAAGCAAGTAAGCCCAATTTCACAAATCAAAAGCTCTTAATTCGGATAATGAGGTTCATATGAACATGTTTTCAGGTGTGAAGGGGAAAAATGGTGATCGAATGGAAAGAACGAGAACATAGTGAAGAAGATAAGCTTTCCATGGACAATGAAAGATGCATGGAAGCTCTTAGAGACTGTGGACTGAATTTTTTTTTTATGACATCGTGCCTTAGAGCTCAACCAGAGCTGCTATAATACTTAATCAGTATCTGGGATGAGGATCAGGAAAAAGTCATTCTTCATGATCAGGAACTCGAGATTGATGTTTCAGACGTTTATTTCATAACAAGATTGTCGCAGAGGGGGAAACATCAGTCCTGACCAGCACCTGGACCACCATGGAGAACATGAACATGGTGATAGACAGGGTATGTCGAGGGGCATGGAAAGGATCAGGAAGCGGGAAAGTGGATATCCAGAATATCTCGGACTTGGCACTAAAGGTAGTGCTACACACCATCGCACGAGCTGCAGGATCCTAGGCACCACACGATGCAACAAAGACACAACTACTTCTTGATGTAGATATTTTGACACCGACCCTTTACAATTGGGCAGAGGTAATGACAATCAACATGAAGCGTCAACTGACAAAGTGTAGGAAAACCAAATTGAAGTAGTTTGTCTATGTTTCCATTCTGATATCATTCTTCGTGGGACAACTACCAATATTTCAGCGATAGGAGGTGATAGTTTCGACACCACTGGCATAGGAGCCATGGATGGCCCATTGGGCAGCTCTGATGCCAAGGTCAGGGGGTGGTCAACAGATGTCCTGGAGACCAGATTTCTTTGATTGGCTCTGCTGACAACTAATTGTTGTGGAGGATTGGCCCTACACTGGCACAGATTTCACTGGTGATCCAGATCTCCCACTCCCAGAAGGAGAGGATTGGGATGAAGCACTTGGTAAGACTCATTTTTTTTTTTTATGAGTATTATGATTTTTTTTGTTATTTATGTTCTGACATTAAATCCACGTGTTTGCATATGTTGGCCCAGAGAGACCTGCATGTATGTCCCCGATAGTGAGGCGAGTCCCTTGCGACTTTGATATTGCCCCTCATGGTGAGGGAGGCAAGGAGGACAAAATCGTGTGCAACCTAGAGGGAATATCCCATGGGATCTTGAACTATGCGCTATTCGACGATGTTCCTCGTGCATACTAGAGACACACTATAGGGGTGTCAAACCAAGTTCACCTCTTGCTGAGGCGGCTTGTATGGGCAATGACATGCTATCATGAAAATCACGCCAATTAGGCACCTAGGTTTTGTTTCTGCATATTTTTTAGAGACATAATGTCTCAAGATGTAACATAAACACACATATTTTTTGTACTTAAGATGCACAATGATGCAAACATTCGATATATAAATATATATATACATATTTTTTCCCATTATGGATACTTTTCACGTGATGATGATTTTACAAATTACGCAAATGTATAATACAATGGTAGCTATTGTATTAGTTAAATAATCTGCATAATAAGTAACGACCCAAAAGAAAGGAAAACGTTCACAAAGCACACCAAGCCAAAATATTTCATTTTTACACAAGCTCGATAACAAAAGTAAACTATGCTTGAAACTAGTTTCATTTTTATGCAATCTTGAAACAAAGGCAAACTTTGCTTGAAAAACGGGCATGGGCATGCCCCCAACATGGTGACTCAATTCGAGGTACATGCCCCCCAAGCTTCACTCTCGCTGCAATGAATAAAAAGCGGATGGAGTGAAGGTTCAAATTGCGAGATCAAGAGAAATATTCGACTGTGATCTTATGAGATTTGAACAAAGACTCGAATTGAACAAAAATGCGTTTCATTTTTTTAACGAGGATGACACACTAAAAGAACTATCCTCATCAACTAATTCATTTTTTAAGGAGGTTGGCACAAGAAAAGGAAATTTGACTAGCATGAAAACTCATCATGATAAATAAGAAGTCATGGATTCTAAGAGGTTCGCATCGAATGGGAGAAAAACATCTAGGAAATCGCGATTGAATGCCCCCAGTAGATGGTACTCGATGACACAATCACTGGATGAGGGAAACAAACAAGTGGCCACATAATTAACCCGTGGCGGGGAAGATACAGCCGGCGGATAAAAATTTGGTAGAGATGATGGTGGGCTAGTTGCTACCTCAGGACCAAAGAATGAAAGCTGATCAATGGTCACGATCTGACCTTCATGTGGAAAACAGATCACACGAAACAGGGAGGAGAAAAGTGCACCCATGGCATAAGCATAGTCGCTTCCCAAGAGTAAATTTAAATCCAAGGGGCCTGGAACAACCATCATGTCTAAATAGATGGTTTTCCCTCCCAAAGTGATCGGCATCTTCAGAAGGATACCTAACGGTTGACTTGTTCCTCTATTAAACGCCAACAGATTCTGCGTAACAGGCACAAGCGGTGGAGAACCAAAAACTTGCCAAGTAGTTGAAGACATAACACTAACAAATGTGCCTTCATCTATAATTGTGCTAGGTATGGCCACATTAATGGTCTGTACCGTGATCTCAAAAGGCACATAAGAAGGAAGGAAGTATCCCAAAAATCAATTCCAATCAAAATAAGCGACCAAACTACTTGGAGGGGTACCATCGAACTGAGATGGTCATCCCCTGGTATTTTCGGAGTAAGAGGAGGATCCTCCTAGACCATAGTCATGGGATTAGGAAGAGAAACTTCTTGAGTTACAAAGACGGGAGAATATTTCTCCAAGTTCGAGGAATCTGAAGAAACAAGAAGAATGTGAGGGGGATGAGATCCACTCTCGATGGAAAAGACCTGATAAACCACAAACTGGATCAAATCAACCGATTCCACAACCAATGGTTGTTTGGGAATGGATTCATGAATTTAATTTCCAGGGGAACGGGATCGACCAAGGATGAATCTTGACCGATCGTTGAATCAAATAGCAGAGGACTCGAAGAAAGCTTCTAGTAACTAATTGGAAGGCAAGGTGCATAAATAATAAGGTTGTCCAACATTCTCGTGGCTTCATACATGTACGGAAAAAGGTGAATAGGATGATGCCCTTCACACAACTTACAGGGATTCGTAATCTTACCCTGTTTCTTATGAGTCTTATCATGGCTGGTTGAATATGCACCACCAATATGACTTTTAGAAGCCAAAGACAATGACGGACGACTGTCGGAGCATGCTTCAAGTACCTTGGGAATGCTAGGGTAGTCTCGAAGAAGATGGTCACCTTTGCACAACATGAAAGGGAATTTGACTTTTCGTGGAAGGTTAGATGGTTTATCAAGCGAAGGTATCTGAGGTGCGATCGTCGCAGAGTTAGCCTCTCTTTTCTCTAACTTCTTCTTTTTCGTCTTCTTCTTCTTCTTCTTAGCCACCGTGTTACTAGAATCCAAACTTTCACCAAGCGAAGTAGAAGAGGAGGATGAAGAAATAGGCGAAGAAGGGGAGAGGTCCACTTTAGAATCAACATGATGTTGTTCAAGTGGAGGGGATGGTTGTACAACGGGCGGAACACTCACGACCACAAAGGTCAAGAATAACCAAACAGGAAACCTAGCAGTTAACCGAGGAAGGGACAATGTTGCCATATAAGGAGAACCAACATTCCCAAAAGAAGGAAAAGGACCGGGATTCCCTTCAGAGGGGATTCCTTGGTTGGTAAACTCCAGAAAATTTGCCATGGGAAACAAACGTAAAAGACTAAGGAAGATAACTTTAACCAGTAATATTTCATGGACAGTTAATATTTTAAGACATTGAAACAAAACTCTATCGTTTCATATTTTAAGAGTCAAGAAACAGGTAAAAGGTGACTCTATCACTTTCAAGTTGAAACGAGCATGAAAGGATAAGAGCTTGATGATCTCTTCTCTTTTTAAGGAGTCACGAAAAGATCAAAATGATTACTCAGGTAATCTAAGCAAGAGGGTGTACCAAGTTTTCGTGAACTGCCATATACACCTTGGTGATCAAATGGAAAAGAAATGATTAAGGACTTAACGTACATGTAGGTAGTATCCCCGAACACTGTGTTCGGTGTATCGCGGTTATAGGGTAGTAGACTCGATTTCCTATGGATGAAGGATTTGAACCTATGAGGGTCTCCCTTTATATATGTGATGGTACAGGGAGCACAAGTTCGTACTAGTGTTGTCTAAGGCCAAATGGCGAATGACATCTACTAGGTTTAACGACGTCGGAACATGTCACTAGCCTAGACCTCTAAAAATGTTTGCGTTAGGTTCCAATGCTTCCTTAGGTTAATTGAATAAATTTTATAGTTGATCTTGAATTAATGTTTTAGTTTGAAGGCCCTACCGAATTTGATCTCAAATTTCCTAAATGCAAGCTACATGTGAAAGAACACCATTTTTCGTTCGATGAAAGCTAACTAAGAGAAGGATAAAGATCTTACAAAAAGCAGCAAACAATGAAATCATACAAATAATTCCACTATTGAATCTAATACAACCTAAATGAAAAACAAAAAACTCTTTCCTAGTTCATCAAGCACTAGTTATGCAAAATAACTTTTCATTTTCGATGCAAACGAAATAATGCAATTTTTTTGATTTTTTAATGAACGAAGCACACAATGCACTAATTACATCAAAAAACAAAGTGAACACTATATTTAAGTACTGTGAATGTAGAGATCTCAAAATAAATGATTTGAAAGAAATATAGACATAAAAATGCACAAAAAACCAATGATGCACTCTTTCAATCCAAGGGAATGATTTCAAAATGACCCAAACGAGCAATGTGATCTATGCTTGAAGTGAAGAGATGGAGATTCAAACAATCACAAAAGTAATCGTTCAACAAACAAAAAACTCAAAGGATCAAGAAAGACTAATACAACTGATCAGGGAATCGAACTGACCAAATCCAAAAAGACCCGAACTTCAATCAGAAGGCTCAGTGAGTGAAAGACACCTAGAAACCCTAGGGCTATGAACTGCACCGATGAGAGAATAGACAAACAACTGAGACGAAAAATCCTACAACAGTTAAAATAATTCCAAAAGACCAATTTCCAATCAAGAAAAAACCCAGAGTCAAGCACAACTGACCAAAAAATCAACAAAAGGGTCAAACCAAATCCTACAGGATTTGGTGCGACTGTGAGGCAGTAATCCGCGCCAAACAGGGGTTGGAACTACTGCAACAATAGAAAAAAGCGCTAATTGGTGCTACTGTTCAAAGCAAACCCGTGCCAAGCCAGATAACTATTGGAAGAGGAGAAAACCAGTGAGCAGAGGTCAATCTTGACACTCTAGAGCTAAACAGGAGGATTCCAGACAATCAAATAAGCCAAAAAAGATAGACAAGTAAGCAAACAATCAAAGTCGACGTGACAAGGCAAATTCATAATGGGCAAGGAAACGAAAAACTCACACTGATCCCCAGTGGAGTCGCCAATTTTTTGGGAAGGTAAATCCTCTTTGCAGAGAAAGACAATCCCTCTAGCCCTAGAGTGGGTCTAGCAACAAAGAGACAAGCTAAAATGTAGGTTCCTTAATTAATGAATGAAAAGGACATGGTAGATTTGCCTACCTGAAGGCCAACACTGTCGTCACTGTAGTGGTGGTGGCCTCTTGATCTTTGTCTCGACGGGTCACAATCCCTCTGCACCAATGCTCGGATACCTGTACAAAGATCAACAAACAAGAGAAGCATGCAAAAAAATGATTTCATTCATAATCAACTAACCAGTCAAGGAGGGTTAAGAATATTGCATCAAATAAAACGCATTAACGCAAGATGGGAACCAGAAAATAGTCATGTATATGTATAAATAGAATAAAGAGTTACAACCGGAGCCTTGACATTGCAGCCTCCTCCAGCGGGTTCAGTTGAAGCGTGTCTTGAAGGATCGTCGGGGAATTCAGAGGGGCTGAAAACACAAGCCTAAGCTCTCTCGACAAAGGTCTCTTTCTCTATTCTATCTCTCTAGTGAAATGTTCAGGAATTCTCTTCAGCCTTTCAACTATAATATGTTCAGCTAGCTCATCAATGGAAGATGGATTTATTTATAGAGAGGAGAGGAAGGGAGGCCTTATCCCTTAGGAGGTTTCCCCAAAAGGAGGAAATAAGAGGCCAAAGGAGGGAGGCCATGGTTATTGAGTCGAACCAATACAGATGACTCGCCCACGAAGTTGTTATGATGGAAACTTCGCCTATATTTATGAAAACATTCCATAAACAAGTTGGTGTGGGTAGTGCACTGGGACATAATGCCAATGCGTGTGGGGCAGTGTTAATCTCCTCACTAGTGCGAGGGCATAACAGTCTACTAGCGCCAAGGCAAAAACATGTGTTTTTGATGGTCTATTTAGGAAATTGTCAATAGAAGGAGTGTTGTTCTCATGGAAAGGGATGCAATGATGGTCATTGCAAGGCATGACACTTTGTTTTGGTCACATAAATGATCCTCCAATGCGTGAGATGGGGATTGCAGGATAGTGACAAAATTCTGTGTAACACATATGCGCAGCCATATCTTCTGCAGGTGGGGGTGATGGTGGGGTAGGAGAATTCTTACCCCTGCATGTGTTGGAGGTTGGCGTAGCAGAAGGGCTACTTCCAGCATTCATAGCGTCGCTTCTGTTTATATCAGGTGAGTTTCTCAGAGGACTCTATACAGATCTGTCCCCTCTCTGATTGAACTGATAATATTTACCGCTGCGTGTAGTGATTTTAGTTTGATCAGGGGTTATTCACTTGGTGTGGCTGCACAAAATACCCTTTTCACACAATACCCTTTTAATCAGTAGGGGAAAAGTTTGTAAGAATTTACCTCTCAATCCCTTCAAAAATATCCTTTCAGCTTCATAGTATGACACAAAATTATCTACTACAAATTCTGTCACAAACGCTCCCAAGATGCTGTCAACCCAATGATCTATAGTTTGGGTAATGGAATTATCAGTTTTTTCCAATTGTTGGATCAATTTAAGGGTCCATTGCGTGACCTAATCGTGCTTCCAATAGGTTTGGAATTCTACTAACCTTGACAACCACTCCTATAATTCGTGCACAAAGGTTACGAAGAATATATCATGTACTTCTGTGAAAATTTACTTGTTCTTCCACTCTTCAGTAGAAAACTTCTTACTTATGTTTTCTTTTAGGGAAAATTCCCAAATTTGTTTTTCAAACCAGTCCTCTAGTTGAGGCTTTAATGGCTGCTAATGACCTTTCGACATCACCCAACCTCTCTCAAAATGGTCCCGGACCCAGAAACATAACCATTTGTTGGCTTGAGGGGTCTTGACCCAGGTTCGGAGATGAGGTTAACCAACAAAACAATATTACTATAGGCCCTTTCAGCAGTGACCTGCTTGCGCAATTCAAAGTCTCACCTGAAGCAGTATGGGGGGGGGGTGTTGGAACTAGGTTTCCACACCCTGAGAGAGGTTTGAATGATGTGGGTTCCATACGATCCAAAATAACCATGAACAAACCTTTGCAACAGAATCCCTAACCAGGAACCCTTACAAACATATTTAGGTCAGTTAAAGACAACATATCTTGCACGCAGGTTAAAACATGATTCATAAACCAAGTAATAACTCTTAACGAATAAAATCAGAACCCAATAACATTAGATCCATCCAGTAATCATTCATCTAAACCTGGTAACAGTTGTGCAAGATATCTAAATACAGACAGTACATGAAACATAAATAATATACAGAAACATTCATAGCATAAATAGTAGATGAATTTCAAACTTAGATATTCGCAACAACAATTCTTTATTTATATCATTTCAGATCCTTCATACAAAAACCTTTCAGTTCACTCGCTCACATAGCCAGCGAGGACCACACACAACATGACTAAAGTCTCCTCTCACACAGTCAATAGGAGCCTTTCACCCAGAAAAATAGGCTCAAAATATCACCAGACAAACAGATCTATCATTCAACGTTCAAACTTATCCCAAAACTAACTTCTTTGAATCGATCTAGACTTCTATTTATAATTTTAGACTGCACTACTCTAGGGTCCACAAATCGTGGTTTGTGGCCCCTTGTTCTACCATTTTTACCCATTACAACTCATGAGTGGATTTGACCCACCCTAAAGCCCCTTCACTTGTGTTGCGCATGACTAAAATTACAAAATATCTTACAAACATATATAAAAAATGGTCTTCGGACTTAGGGGACCCTGCTCCAACAATTGGTATATGGAAATGGAGCTACACCGAGGAACCAATGAATGGTCTGCACTGATTGAAAGTTTCATTTTAAACTTTAGCTTTGAGAGTGGATTTGATTGCTTGGGAAAAGCGCTACAAGGTATTCAAGAGGTTATCTTTGATATGAAAAAGCTAACGATAGAGTGCACTTCGCCAACATGGGATGCACAAATGAGGGATATTGTCAATTGCAGAAATTTGGCATTTGAAGAAACTGAAGTCGATCCAAGGAATATCACAATCCTTGAATATGAGGGACATCACGTAGTTGTTGGGCCTTCAATTACGTTGTTGGATGTCACGAAGCCTCTGACATTTGGGGAAATTTGAGGTATAAAATGGGCTTCCTAAGGAAATTATAAAATAATAGTGGAAATAATAAAATAATATTAGGTTACATCATCAAATTTTAGAGGGAAAAAAGAAAAAACTATTTTTCAACTCGAATTTTCAACTTATCTCCCAAATATTTTACTCAAATTTCGAGCCGGAATACTCGTTGGATGCAAAATTTAATTCCCCATCCAAGGAGTACCCATGTTGCATACTTTTGATGGACCCTGCTACATGAAAAACGTGATTGAAATCATGTGGTTTCATGTATTTCTCATTTTTCGTGTAGCAGGGTCCATCAAAAGTATGCAACATGGGTACTCCTTGGATGAGGAATTAAATTTTGCATCCAACGAGTACTCCTGCTTGAAATTTGGGTAAAAAATTTGGGAGATAAGTTGAAAATACGAGTTGAAAAAGTAGTTTTATTATTTTATTATTTTTTAATATTTTTACCTTTTTACTTTAAAGATGGTGAATCATCCCCTATGGTTGACATCATCATCTTGAATCCTATTGGTTCTTATAAATTTTATTTTGATTGTACATTTTTCTTAGGAGGCCCATTTTAGACCTCAAAATTCCCCTAATGATATTCGACAAGTGAAAAATGGTAGAGAAGAGTAATCAAAGTTTGAAAAGATCAGAGATTATTGGGATGATGATACAGTGGGAAAGGTCGCTGAGCCATTGACAGAGTACCAGGACCTGTTTCTTACAAAGTTTTCTGAGTTGAAGGGAATAATTGCAGAGATTGGGGTCATGAAAATTACTCTAAATCCTGATGCACAACTTGTGAAGCAGCGTCCGTATAGATTGAACCCAAAATGTAAGCATAACGTTAAGGAAGAGTTGGATAAAATGGTTGTTGCAGGCATTATAGAATTAATGGAGGAGTTAGATTGGGTGAGTCCTATAGTGGTACAGGATAATAAGACTCAAGGAGAAATAAGGATTTGCCTGGATCTGCGCAAACTGAATGATTACTGCGTGCATGATCCGTTCCCCACCCCATTTTTTGATGAGATCCTTGAAAATGTCGGAGGACATGAAGCTTATTCATTTACAGATGGGTTCTCAGGATATCATCAAATCAAGATTGTGCTAGAGACTATGAGTAAGATAACCTTTGAAAAATAATGGGGATATTTTCAGTATACAATCATGCCATTTGGATTGAAGAATGTGCCTGTTATCTTCTCGCACGTAGTAGTAGCTGCATTTAAGGAATATATCCACAAGTTCTTAGAAGTCTACTTTGATGATTGGATTGTCTTTGGGTTATTGAAGAAGCATGTATCAAGTCTGCACCTAATGTTGGATACCTTTAGGAAGTATCAAATCTCACTTAATTTGAAGAAGTGCATATTTTGTGTGCCATTTGGGATATTTCCGGGTCATATTGTCTACTAGCAAGGATTGATGGTAGATCCCGCGAAGATCGTAGTGATTGTTAATCTTGAGATTCCTGCTAATGTTAAACAACTGAGCTCAATTTTTGGGCATACTGGATATTATCGAAAGTTCATCAAAGGTTATGCGCTAATAACAACGCCTATGGAGAAATTTCTCAAGAAGGATGCATCATTCTATTGGGATGAATAATGTAAAAAGAGTTTTGAATTGTTGAAGGAGAAGATGGTCACTGTGCCCATATTGGTCTTTCCAAACTGGTTAAAGGTATTCCATGTACATGTTGATGTCTCCTGCATCGTGCTTGGAGCTATTTTAGCGCAGTCAGGAGCCGGGGAGATAGATCACCCTATTGAATTTGCGAGTAGGAAGTTATCAAGTGTGGAGCGTAATATTCCACCACGGAGAAAGAATGATTGGCGATGGTTTATGCGCTGCAGAAATTTCGCCATTATCTACTAGGAGGCCACTTCAAGATGTTTACTGACCACTCTGCTTTGAAGTACCTGGTTAATAAGCCTGTGTTGGGGGGGAATATTTGCGGGTGGTTACTGCTGTTTCAAGAGTATAATTTTGAAGTCATTGGAAGCCGGGGAGACTGAATGCTGGGCCAGACCATCTGTCGTGCATTGAATATGGAGAAGAGCTGACTAGTTTGGAATATGGTTTACCAGACGCGTGATTATTTTCTATAAAGGTGGTTGATGATCATTTCCATGATATCAATCATTTCCTAACTAATGGACGTGCACCCGAGGAGTATACATTGCAACAGAAGAAATAGCTAGTGGCGCGCGCAACTGACTTTACTCTCATTGCGAGTCAGCTGTACAAGATGGGCATAGATGAAGTTTTGCGAAGATATGTATTGGAATTTGAGCGCCGAGATATCTTAGCTGAAGCTCATGGAGGGGTTGTTGGAAGTCGCTATGCAGGGACAAACACTACACAGAAGATCCTACGAGCTATTTTATGGTGGCCCACATTGCACAATGATGCATAGGTGCATTGTCGTGCATGCGATGCATGCCAAAGGACATGAAAGCCATCTTGTAGAGATGATATGCCCTTGCATCCATAGATGGCGTTGCAAGTGTTTGAAAAATGGGCCATTTCTTTTGTTGGACCTATTTACCCTCCAGGAAATAAGACATGTGTGTGTTACATCATCACTGCAACAGATTATGTAACCCGATGGGCTGATGCTAAGCCGGTGAAGGATTTTAGTGTAGACACAATTGCACACTTCATCTTTGAGAACATATTGACTCGGTTTGGATGCCCTAAGATTTTGATGAGTGATCAAGGTACGCATTTTGTGAATGAAACCATTGAATATTTGACAGAAGAATTCTGATTTCATCATCATAAGAGTATTCCATATCACCCACAGGAGAATGGTGAGGTAGAATATTTCAATAATATATTGGAGACTGCGCTCACTAAGGTTTTCAATGCTAACCAGAATTATTGGGATGTGCACATACCTGCAGTTCTTTGGGTATATAGAAATACATGCAAGAAGTTGACAGGAAATATACCGTTCAAGATGGTGTATGGGAAGGAAGCTATGATGCAAATGGAGTACACTGTTCCAAGTTTGCGCATTGGAGCATTAAAAAATATGCAAGAACAAGATATTATGGAGGAACGAATGTCACAGTTGTTTGCACTAGAAGAGGATCACTTTATTGCAAATTTCCATTAGGAAGTATAGAAGGCGCTCGAAAAGACTTGGCATGATAGGCGTATTAGATAGAAGGTATTTAAGGAAGAATATTTGGTCTTGTTGTATGACAACAATTTTAAGCACCACCCAAGGAAGTTCAAGATGCATTGGCTAGGACCATATATTATTAATAAGATCATTGATGGAGGTGCGGTGCGCCTGGCCACGTTGAGCGGAGAAAATATTCCTTAGTATGTTAATGGAATTCGATTGAAGCCTTACAAGGATGACCCTTTCTCTGCGTGCATCGAATGACTATATGGACAAAGTATTGGATGTATGCAAAAGGGATGGTGGATACGTAGATAGGTGCGATGCAACAGAAGTTGCATGTGGAGGTTGACTGGGTCTTAGAAGTGCCAGAATATAGCCGTTGGAATAATAAATATGGATAAGACACTATTATTACCATTTTGAGGAGCATCTAAGTTGCATTTAATGAGGATATTATGTCATATTTGGATCCATTTTATCATTTATGGAGCTACATTAATGCACAAGAAACCATCTAAGAAATGCCTATGTTATAAATATGGCTGAAGGGGTCACATTTTTCCTTTTTCTTTCTGTGTAATTTTTGCGAGTTGAGATATTTTATTTTTTCCTTCTGTCAAAATTCCATGTCTGGTATCGACCCTCTGTTTGAGGAGGAGCTGCACGGTAGAGGTCTAGGTTACCTAATCCCACACATTGTGACAACCACCAGACTAGGAGAGGAACCCTCTACGCAGGCTGCTGAGACCCTTGCTCCAGCTCCAACCAAGAAGGGACAAACCTCGGGGTCCCGAAAGTCACCTAGAGAGAATAACCCTAAGCCATGTTCCACTGGGATTGAATGCCAAAAGAAGCTGATGGTCGAGTTGCCAGAAACAGTAATGGAGGAAGAGGATGTGGTAGAGGTTTCCAATCCTATCATGTGGTTGCCTGCATATGTTACACTGTGCAAAGCTTCAGTGAAGATCCAGAAGGACCTTGAAAAAGTAAGATCTATATCAACATGCCATTGCTTCCAGAGAACATACCTGTTGAGGGCAACATGTTAGCTAAAATCCCACTACTAAAAATGGAGGATTGGGATTTCACTGATCAAGAGAGACTTCTAGAGCTCATGTCTTACATGTACCTAGAGTGCATCCAGTATGATTATGGCATGGTGAAGGTTGAACCAATGCCTTTGGTGCTGAGCTCGCATAAATCAAGACTGCTCAAACTGTTGCAGATACCACACTTCAGGCGCAGTCTGATAAACGATATTTTCATGCGACAACTGCTTGCATTAATCCATGATTATTTCTTATGGCTCAAGGAGCACATACCAATCGATGTCATGATGATCCGTCAGATCACTGGTTTTCCTGACTAGGGCGTAGACCTTGTGGCAGAATTTAGAGAGAAGGGTTAAGAGAAGAAGGTCGCTGAAAAAGTAAAGAAAGAATACAAAATGTCGTGCCACATCCACGGGTTTGTGGTAAGCGAAATCAGTGAATTTGTCGTCCAATTTGGAACAATAGTGCTTGCCTACAAAATAATGAGGAAGTGTAGGACAAAGGAAGTCCCAATGCATGTTATTGCGCTTGCCGTGCAATGTGAGAAGGGTGGCCAATAAAATTGGGCACAATATTTGTGCACAATTTTTTTGGAAAATGTGCACAAGGCGTAGGTGGGAGGAAAAAATTTCTACTATTCTTGGCTAATCCTCCTCGTTGCCCTCATTGGATGGAAGACCCCAAAAGAAAAATAATTCCTCGAGATAGAGCCAGAGATGTGCGAAGCTGCGCGCTACACCACTTTGTGGAATTCCAAGATTCCGGCGAGAATAACAGAAAATAAAATCTATTGGGTCTTGTTAGAAACTATGATGTTACAAGAAATTCACTCAAAGCAAAGGCTGTCCCCAGCCTTGTATGACCAATACAAGTTAATCGCAGACTTCTAGGCGACATTCCACAACTTTCATATCCGCTCGAAAGGCGCCATCGAAGGTGTATGGTATGATTTTCCATACTTGGTCACCGAAGATGACCTAGTGCGCATCACAACAGAGTGGTCACCATTTTGGTTGGAGTTTCACACCACTAGAGGTGCGTCATCATCCATTCCAAAGACCTAAAAAAATCCTACAAAACAACAGGGACACCCAAAAAGGGTAAAGATGCAAAGGCTGAGCCAACCTTGACGATCGTCACAGAAATTATTGACTTAGAAAAATACATAGAGCTTGAAAAGAAAGGTACAGGTGCTGAGAAAAATGAGGCTTAGACTGCCAAGGGGACTAAGCATGGCTCTTAGGCCATGGGAGGTCGTCCATAGAAGAAGATAAAAGGATCTAAAGCAACTGAAGCAGAGGAACTCAAACTAACTGAATATTACCTTAATGAGATCGCCAATACCATAACGTCTGCCATTGAGGATATGTGGAAAAATATGGAGGTGTAGTACAAATATGCGCTTGAAGGAGTTCAGACCAAAATTCAAGAGCTCAAAGTACAAGGGAGCCCGATTCAAGTGAGCATGGCCCAAGCGAGCTAGATTCAAGCAAGCCTTCCTGCCACCAGCACACAACCAATAAGCACAATGCTGCCCTCGAATAGGAATAGCCACCTAATCTAGATCCCCGAGCCTTCCATCCAAGTTGAGCCACCTAATCTACTTGCGCAACTCAGAGCATGCGGTGAAATCAACGTTGATATGGCTGTGCTGCCAGTAGGGTAGCTCCACATGATCCAAAACATGATTGTGGATGAGTTGCAGTTCAGAGAAGCTCGAGACTACCACTCTACCACTAAGTCATAGCAACAAGAAACGAAACTTCAGAAAAAACAACAAACAACCGAGGAAGCATGCCGTGCAACAGAGGCTTGGTGCACTGCCTTGGAAGACAATATTGATCAATTATACAGTGATTTTCCAGCAATCCCTGCCTCAGTCGCACTTGCAGAAAAATTTGAAGGTTTGGTCACTGTGCTGAAGGCATCCCGCGATGAAGTGAAGATTGTCCAAGTAGAATTTGTACACCAAATTGTAGAATTATAGCTAAAGCTAAAGCCAGAAACACCCTCGGAAGTCAGAGGTCAACGTGTCGTAGAAGTCAAGGCTGTGACAAAAAACATCTCAACCGTGTGGCCAGTTCCTAGATGAAGCTATGGGTGTCTGGAATTTGGTTTAGAATGACCCAATTATGCAGTAGTTGTGCAAGGAATCACGTGTGAAAAAGCAACATTTTGCAGACATCAGGATGGTGACGCCCACATTGGTGCTACTTGTTATGTCCCCGTAATTTTTCAGATTGGCAAGAAAAAATGAACAGGGGTAACATCAAACTAGTCTTTGGAGTCCTAGGACCTAGCCTTCCTGGACTTAGAGAGGGCTCTCTCCAAATTTTTGCAAAATATATGAACTTGATAGGTTTTAGGTTTTTGATTTTAGGCTAGTTATAAAGATTAGGGTTTGTTTGTTTGTTTTTCTGGTTGGGTAGGTTGTCAAGGAAAAACAGATAGAGTAGGAGAGGTTTAGACCATTGGGCTATGGAGTCTGTAAAAGGTCTCAAAAGGAACAACAATAGGTCATGGATGCTTGAGAGGGCAAGTATAACAAAGCTAAATGGATCTTCAAGGCTTAGGTGAGTGGAGTGAACATTAAATTCTGAACAAAGTAGGTGCAAAGGGAAGTTAAGAATCCTTTGAAAAATACTACAACAAGAAAGGCATTTAAGAATACTATGCATGAAGACAAAACCAAAGACAGGGAATACCATACTTCTTTGATCAAACCCTAGCAAGCAAATGTTAAGACAACAATCTAGTAAACCCTGGATAGCAGGGAACTCCTAACCTCTCCAACTATCTACCTTCAGAGAAAGAAAACATGCAAGATAACATATAGTAATGATAAAGAAGCAGGGAACTCCTAAGATTCCTTAATTAGACTATAAATACCTTTAATGAAACCATTTAAGCTGAGCAAAAGGGCAGGGAAAACCATAGACCTCTTCAGCTAAACCCTATCTAGCAATACTTTAAAGAAAATACCTCAAAAAAAATGTTTAAGTGATTCCAAAGGGTAGGGCTAACCATAAAATACTTTGGCACTGACTCCATTAAATCATTCTTGAGATAAAAAAACTGAGTGGGATTAGAGAGCAAATAAGAATTCATTAAACTGGCCTAGCAAAGGAAAACATGAGAGAAGGAGAAGCTGACAGACTTAATGTGCTTTTGACAACATACCTTAAGCTAAAATTTCCATTCCAATGCAAGAGAAATATGACACAATATGTAAAACATAAGAAAATGAAAACAAAATGAGGAAGACATCACCATTAGCTATGTTCATGAATCCTGCAAAGTGCTTGCCTCATTGATATTCAGTCCAAAATCTTCACAATGCTCCAAAGCCAAAAACTCCTTACAACTCAGAGCCTACGCTCAGTTCAACAAGTAACCAAACAACATGTAAAATGAGGCCTCAATGCTGTATTTAACAAGAAAGGAAGACCAAAACCCTAACTAGGGTTTTAAAATATCATAAATATCATTTTTGTCCTTTGAGACCATGCAAGGCCCAAGGCACAAATATCCTAATTCATTAAATGAAAAAATATCTTCTCAGTCTCTTTTTGGAAAATTTTTTGACATTTAGGCTCCCAATAACTCCAAAATATCTTCAACTGTTTTTTGTTGACTTTGCAGGCAAGTGCACAACATTGAGGTCCAAGGGCGCAACGCCTGCACTGGAAAATATGTAATCTTGCAGCTGAGTTTTGAAGGCCTTCTCGGTGTCTGAATGAGCTTCGTGATAGCTCGTTGGAAAGCTTGTTAAGTATACTTTCCAAAAATTCCTTTATTTTTTCATTTTATGTCCATTTTAATTCCAAAAACGCAATCTCCCAAGACTTCTCAGGGCGCACTGTCAGCTCTAAAAATAGGGAAGAAAGGTGGTTTTTTGGGTGTTGTTGGTACTTTTGGTGGACCAAACCTGCTCCAAATGATCTAAAATTTTGTGTTCATGATGCCCTTGGCCTAAGGATTCAAAAAATTTCAACCATTCCTCAAAAAGTTGTCCCACAAAAGAGCGCAGCTCTAGTGGCGCTGCACCTTTGGCCCTAAAAAACAGTAAAAAATTCAAAAGTGCAAAAATGTGCCCAAAGTTGGATTTTGTTTAGCTGATTATGTTTGGGAGGCTTTGTAGGGGATGGATCAACTAATTTGTCAAGGTTTTCTTTCCATTTTCCCCCATTGGTTCCACCATATCCTTCATAGGCCTCTTTATCATGTTTACTGCTTTCTTGATGTCTCTTTGATTTGTTGTTTTCTCTTTTTAGTTTATGCCTTTAAAACTGACCTGCCTTCTAACATTTGTCTTAAGCCTCTAAGCTTGATTGTCCTTTGCTGTTTTATTTACCCCTGATTGTGTTTGATCTAAGAATACTGATAAGATAATGAACTTTACTTGTGCATGTACTTAAACTCATCCTTTCATCCTTATCACTTGTGCTCTACCTGTCTCTCTGCCATGATGAAATCAGATCAACAAAATCAGGTCTAAATATGTGCCTTCTGCAACCATTCCAATTTCTCTTCTTGATATATTTAAACTCTATTTGGAAACCCAAAGGTGTTGATGTGAAATTGAGATGGAAAGAGGGTAATGGAATGGAAGCCTCTACAAATGGAAGGAGTGTATGAATGAAGGTCATGGAGGTATGGACAAGATTAGATGTAAGACCACTTTCAATCGTGTAATTTCCCTCTATTTTGACTGATACTCTTTGAGGAAGACAAAGTAAATGGAAAAAACAAAGATTTCAAGGTTGTAGCTCAGGGCTTCTTCTAAGTGTTCCATTACCATTCATTTAAATGATGAAAAAATTCTTGAAGAATGGGTGGATAACTTGTATTTACCCCTTAATAGGTTTGGAGGACCGTTAGGAAGAAATTGGAAAACTTTGAGGTGATTTGAGTTGTTATAAGGCCTAAAAGGCCTTCGTGGCCAAGAGCGCATCGCCTTGTGCCAGGCGCGCAATGCCAAGGTCCTTGTCGGGCCTGTAGGGAAGAATCAGGCACAGGTGTAGCTCCTTGCCAGGTGCGCAATTCATATGCAAAATACACAGGTGGAAAGAGCTAGGCGCGCAGTGCTAGGCCAGGGGCACAACACCAGGAAAAATTGTCCAAGTTTGCCTTGAAAAATCAAGTTTTCTCATCCCTTTGAAACTTTTAATTCTCTACAAGTAAAAAATGATTCATCTAAAGTGTTTAGATGGGCTTGAACTTGATTTTACTCCTTGAGGAATGACACCTTCACCTTGGCAACTCTGGGAGGGCTGCACACAGTAGTATTGTCAAATATTTTTGTGTTTTCATTACAATATTCAACCTGTCTTTCTCACCTTTACTCACTAACCTTTTGACACTGTTTGCATGCAGGTGATTGATATGATGAATTTGATCCTCTGATGTTTTCATAGTGACATTTTCAAAATCTTGTGTGATCTACACCATAAAATTTAACTTTCTTACCTTGGCTGGCAGTTTTACATTGTTTGTATGTAGGTGACTGAGATGATGGATTTTGACTTTCCTTTTTCTCTTTGAGGCATAACCAGTTCATCAAATGCCTTTGGGAGGATTTTACATGCCAACATCTTTAGAGCCCTCTTTTTCCTTTCTTCTTGTAGTTTGCACGAGTTATGACCTTTTCTTGTCTTCTGATCCTGGAGATTTGACATGTTCATTTTAACAAAAAAGTAGCTCAGAAATATTCCTTTGTTCCTGATGGAGTTCAAATCCTCCTTTACATTCTCTGGCCACTTTCACAAAACCCTAGGTGTTTGGACTGCTTTAATACAATTATTAGTGTTGTCTTCTAAGTTCTCTATAGCCCTTTCAAGTTCATTCACTTCTGTCCAGTTTACATCACATTTCTACCATATTTCATCAATCATATTTGAAAGACTTTTCTTCATGTTTGGTTTTTGGTGTACCTCCTCCATGGTTATTTCTACATTTGATCACTGCTTGGCACACTGCTGGACTATCAAGCTCAAAAACCCTAGTTCTTCTTAAGGCCAAGTGTTTCCTGTCTTCCTTGTTGCAAGATGTCTTCCTTTAGGAACATACCATTTACCCCATCAATTTCTTCTGCTGACAGAACTTTTAACACTCCTGCAAAAATGTCAAAGTTCACATTTACTTCTTGAAGATCTTGAATTTGATAACATAGTATTCTTTGGAAACTTTTTAGATCTTTTCTTGAATAACCATGTCTCAACATTTCAATACCTCTAAACCAGATTCTAACAAAGAAACATAATGTCTGAAACATCAATGATGACCTTGTACCACATGAAATCCTAATTGACCTAGTGGGATGGCTCTTTGACCTAGTCTTTGACTGAAAATTGGCTTGGAATCTTCAAGTGTAAAAACAAAGTATTGACAAAGTGGTGTATTGAAGATCCAAAATCCAATGTACTTGATTTATCTAAAGAACCTACAGAGATAGTTTTGAGGCCATCAATGCTGGAGGAATTTGGGGCACATGGGAAAGATTTAGGCTATAGGAAACCCTAGATGGAAAATGGAGTTATGGGCAAGGGAAAATAGAGTAATGAGGTCATAGGCAGGGAAATCGATGGAGATGAGTGGCACAAGCCTATAAAGAGTTTTTTAGGAGTGGCAGGGTGACCATGGAATGGAAAAATGGTAGAATAGTGAAAATGTTTCTATAAGGATAATGAAGGAAATGAGATTTCTAAAACTCTCAATATTCAGGGAATTTTGTTTTTAGAAATCTAGAACCAATCTATAGTCATATACCAATAGTGAAAAATACTGATGACTAACAGTGGCTCCACTTGGGGAGGGAAACTCCTTTTCAAAAGGTTTCCAGGACCTCAGATTTCAGATCTTTGAGTTTTGAAGATCAATACCTTACTTGTACTTGGAAAATCCCTCTTCCTTAATTTGTTGATGTTCTCTTGAAGCTGTGATCTAAAAAATCTGAAAAGACATGATTGCTTCAATATCAGTTCTACCTACCCATCTTATTTTGCCTAACATTTTTTATTATTTTCGGTGCACTTGAACTGGCAAACCATTGACATTCTTTTCTTTTGAAAGCATAAAAACTATCTACTTGTACCCTTATCACTCCCAAGAATTCAGATTAGGCTAATGAACTCTCGTATTCTCTACCTAGTCTACTCATCTGTCAAGATTAAGCTGTTTGACAAACTTTATTCTCTAACCTATTAACATGAAATTGAAAACACGATCAAACCAAGTTTAAGCAATCTAATTTGTCATGGGTTGTGGCATTTTGGACAAGCTGCACAAAGACTTTATTTTTGTACAAGTGAAACTAGAAACTTGAGGTTTAATAATTTAGAATTTGTCATGCATCCATCTCTTTCTCTTTTGGTTCAGATTTGAGCATTGAAACCAAATTTATTTTCCTAATCTAATCTATTGATAAGCCAAGTTTACATGGTTTGGAAAATCTTCTTTCACTAACCTATCAACAAAAATTTAAAACATGCTCAGTCATGATTAGGCTAGATGACTGAACAATACTTTCTTTTCTTAACAAGAGTGGCATTTAGGCTTGCACACTTTTAGCAATACTCTTTTTTGGTATGGGGTTGTACCTCTACTTTTTCCTGCCCTCTTTTCTTCTTTTCTTTGTTTTTGTATTTCATTTTTCTTCCTTTTTGTCAAAACAATCTAAAACTAAAGCTAGAAAGATGCTCATAGTGCTGAGCTTATTTGCACACCTATCTATCCTAATCTAACTTACATATGATACATATCCATTTGGTGAACTCTCTTTTCCAATGTAACCAATCAAGTAGATGATTCCATGAGTGATCTTTGTTCATCTCTTTGAGTGTGCTGAAAAAATCAAAAGGACACTCCCACCTCACTTGTTTCTGAATAGTAGTGCTAAAAATTTCCATTAAAACTTGCATCAAATTGCTCTTTACATATTTCACTCCCTCTTCAAATGTCTCTAAGAAGTCAGCAAAAGGATCTATGAATAGTACCTGGTCATGAAGATTTGAACAGTAATTTCCATCTACAACTATTTCTTGGTCCTCTTTGGTGTGCTTGGGAATCTTTTGAAAAAGAAACTCCACCTCCTCCTCATGATCATCTGTACTGGCAACCTCATCATATATTGCAATGTTGTCCTCTAGCAAACCTGATATGTTATGATTAAGTGGGCTGAATTCTGTGTGAAAGCCATCATGCTGATGAGTAGGAGCACTCTTTGGTAATAAATCTTCTTGAGAAGGAAGTGAAACAACTTTCATGTAATTAACAATTTCCAGGCCTTCATCTCCAATTTGAAATTCAATGAAACTTGGTGGCTACAAATCTAGAACTAAAGGGAATTCTATGTCACAAATAATTTCCTCATCCATTTCAGGAAAAGGCTTCTCATTAACAACTTTCTCAAGAAGTTCATTGTCTTCCTCAACCTCAACATCAAAACTAAAAGACTGCTAATTTCCAATCACATGAAAGTTATTTCTCATGGACTGAAATGAAGTAGACAAAAGAGGCAGAGATGCTTCACTTACTTGCAAATTTTATATACTTTACTCATCAGTGTCATAGCTGATATGTATTGGCTAATTACTATTGTCAAGTGGATGAAACTGAACTTCCTCCCACAGACCAACTACTGATTTCTCTACAAGATTAGCTTCTGTTTGGAGAACATCATCTAATACTGATCAAACTTTGGAAAATCATTAACATAAGTGATGTCACCAATCATACATACTGGATTATCAGATTGTTTCTCCTTAAATTTATCTACAAATCCATTTTATGATCTGTGGTAGCTAGGATTAGCATGAGAATAAATGGAAATGTTCTGTTCATATGAAGTTTTAGAGGCTGGTTGCATGTTTAGAATTTGATTTATTTCCTCTTCAGTTAACAGAGGATGCATTTTTCTCTTTCTTTGGATATAACTACAATAGTTTTTTTTCTCTTGTGAAGGTTGATTCTGAGGCTGAATGTCTTCTTGAGCCTCACCTAGAAGAGATGGTGAATCATCACTTGTGCCTTCAGAGATATCCTGTGTATTTTCTTTCACTTCTTGATTGATTTCATCCTCAACCAACTCCTCTTGGCTGTCATGATAGGTATCTTGAGTAAGAAATGCATGAATTTATTCTAATAGACTTTCAGGATGCCAATTTCCAAAATCTTCATCAATGTTTACAAGGTATTCTATTAAATCTTCAGATTGATCACAACAATTTTTAGCTAATGATAGAGATGAACAATTTTCTTTATAATGTTCATAAAGCACCTTGTGGAAATCCTTTAAATAAAACAAACTACTAGGGTCTAGGCCTTCATACCATTTCCTTGCCTTTCCTTCTAATGTCCCCATGAACATTTTCATGAGGCAGTCCTCATGCCATTCAAATTTTAACCTCCATACATGTATATGAAATTTGATGAGATGTAACAAGGGTTCATCAAATTTTTCATCTTGAAACATAGGCATGTTTGAAACCTAGTCTCTTTGAGGCATTTTGTGTGGGAACCCAGGGATGTGATATCTGTTCATTGGAGCATATCTCCGTTGTATCCTTAGATCCATCTTTGTCAATCAAAAGGTTCACTACATATTTTCAACCAGTCTATAGTCCTCTACCAGTGGAGTATTTAGGTCTATTGAGAGTTGTGGAGTTGCCAAGTGAATGATTTTAACTTTTCTATCCACCATCAACAAGATTGGGGTTGATAAATGCATTCCCAAGGGATTCTATGAGAACTAGTGGGGTCAACAGGGTTACTGAAGGCCAGTGGAGTCGCCAGGTGGTTGATGCTTACTATTTTAAGGATGTACTTGTTGTTCACCATCAACAACTGAATACCAATCTAAGGATGTTTTTGGGTTTTCTGAGATACTAAGGAATACTTAGATTGTCACTAACTCAGAAGGTCCCATCATGATCACCATTATGTTATGTGGCTGAGTCAATGGATACTATTTGACAAGGGTCTTCTGAATTCTTTAAGGATGTCTAAGCTTGTTACTTACTGAGGGTCCCACCGTTATTTCCATTATGTTATGTCCTCGTAATTTTTCAGATTGGAAAGAAAAAATGAACAGGGGTAACATCAAATCAATATTCGGAGTCCTAGGACCTAACCTTCATAGAATCAGAGATGGCTCTCTCTATACTTGTGCAAAATATGTGAACTTGATAGGTTTTAGGGTTTTGATTTTAGGCTAGTTATAAAGATTAGGGTTTGTTTGTTTGTTTGTTTGGTTGGGTAGGTTGTCAAGCAGAAACAGATAGAGTAGGAGAGGTTTAGACCATTAGGCTATGTTGGAATAGGGTCTCCTACGAACTGCGAAACTGGTCCAATTTAGAATACTTTTGATTATATTTAGTCTAGCATAGGGGTTTTGGGGTGGGTCAAAGCCCCAAAAGCATTGTAATGGGCAAAAGGGTAAAATAGGGGTCCGAAAACCACGGTTTGCAGACCATAAGAAAGTTTAGGCTAGATTGTTATAAATAGAGGAACATTTTGTATTGTAAGGTAGAAGATGAAGAGATATTGATGCGAATTGTGGTTTAAGATATCTATTTGGGTTTTGGGGAAAGGAATCCTACTAGCTGTGTGCGCAGAGATCTAGAGTCCAGCTGTGTGCAGACCTTGCTGCTATGTGCGCAGGATGGGAAGGGTATTGTAAGAAGGAACTGATGAATTGATGAATAAGAAAGGTTGATAGAGAACTGAATGTATGTATACTGTTTGTGTGAATCATTGGTAATTACTAAATTATGTGCATTCTGTATTCAAGCTGTGAAAGATCTGTGTAAGTGTGTTTTTTGTATTTGGATCTGTTCTGTTCTATTTTATGAAATATTGTGCTACTGTCATAAAGTATATAGTTATAGATCTAGCACATGTGGATGTGAATAGAGACCTATTGACGCTACGCAGAAAGAGGCGATCTAGGTATCACAGGGCCAAACACAGCTCTGCTTGCCTTACCTATCCTTTCTCAGGGTGCAAAAACCTGGTTCCAGCACCCACCCATACTACTTCGAGTGAGACTTTGGCCTATGAAAGCAGGTCACTGCTGAAAGGGCCAGTAGTATAGGGGTTTTTTGGCAAACCTTGAACTCCGAACCTAGGTCAAGACCCCTCGCGCCAAAAAATGGTTTCGTTGTCGAGACCTAGAGAATTTTGAGAACGGGATCGGGTAATGACAAGCAGATACTGGAATCCTGACAACGAAGTGAATGAGCGCCACTCTGGATGAAATTACAACGCGAAGTGGTAAGTTCTATCAAGAAGGGGATCACTCTGCCTATAGGCCACTAAAAAGAGCAGCTATACAAGGCCCACCAGTTACCCCAACATCAGACCCATGGAAGAATAAGCCCTCAACCAAAACCCGCTACAAGGAGACATGATAGCGCACTTGAAATTACCTACCTTTAAAGGCGCGACCGATGAGGACATGGATCGTTTTTGGTTTGTGACAGACTCGGTATGGATTGTGCAGGGTGTGGTAAGCGATACTGTGAAGAAAGTGAAGCTTTCCCTAGCCTTCGAAGAGAGATATCTGGATTGGTATATGCGGTACATATCTCGAAACAGGAACACATCTATTCAAGATATTAAGGATGCTCTAAAACAACAGTTCCGAAAACCTAAATTCTACTCTCAGATTGTAGAAGACGTGAAATATTTCGAGCAAAGAGTGATTGAGTCTGTCTAGGAAGCTGATCAGAGACTAAAAAAATCAATTAGAGAAGGAGGATTTAAGTATGATGATAGACAACACAACGAATGGTTCATTGCTATGCTCCTACTGCACTTGTGTATACCGATGGGCCACCAGACCTTCGAGTCGCAGGAAAAAGATTTGGAAGCCACCATGAAACTAGAAGCCGCGCCTAAAGATGACACTCTGGGAGGAGTACAACAAATTCAAGAGTAGCTTGGAGCCATGCACATGGAAATTCAAAACCTATGGATGAAACGGGGAAAAGGAGATAGCGCAGATCTGTGGTGCATACAATATCGGGTATCTAGCCATACAAAGGATCAGTGCCCTCTATTAGCAGATTACGTGCAGGCAGGAGGACCTAGTCTGCTACATCCAGGCTCAAGCGGGTCTGCGTTATGGTGTGATGATTTCCAGGTAGCAAGACTACACGATACAACCTAGTGCTCTCGGCTAAGTATGGGCGAATTGAAGCAATAGTGGTGCAGGTTTTTTTGGTCGGTAGGACATGATGAGCAGAACTGTCACACGTATGACTTGATGATAGATCGTGGGAACTTATATAGAGTAAAATTAGGCCCTACATCGCCAATATCTCCCGCGAGCTTTGATGGCTCCCCAGCAAGGGGCAGGGGAGGTCGGGGAGGAAGCATAGGATGGGGACGAGGGCAGCTGATCTACTATAACTGTGGAGAGGTAGGGCACTTTGCAAGGGACTACCCAAACCCCACCAGGAAATCATGCAAATATTTCTGATAGTTAGACCATGAGATTGAAGACTGCCCAATCCTGATAGCAAAAATGCAGGAAAAACAACCCACCCCTACGCAGAATGTACAAAGAGTTAAAGCTGAGCTAAGAAACATAGACCCGAATGGGAAAATCATGACACACAACGAGATGGTCACCCAGGGAGCAAAGGAAGCGCTTGCTAGGGATCCTACGACCTCTCGGGAAGGATTGAACATCAGCAAGGGACAAGAAACAATAACAGTTACTGCGCAGATGCCGACACACCTCAAGATCGAGGAGGGGGTTGAGACCTTTCTACAGGAATGTCTGAAGCTGCTACATAACCCATAGGCTTTAGAGAACCTTTAAGCACTAGTGCATAGCTGTGGAGCTCGGTCCAATCTGATTCTTGGGACCAAGGATGTACACAAGCTATACAGATATAAAAAACGCATCGGAAGAGAAATGCGGTTGACTGCGCAGATTGGTGACTACGAGATGGATCAAGTTATCTTAGATATTGGATCAGATGCGAACGTATTACCAAAGAAAACATGGCAACAAATGGGAGAGCCTAAATTGGAATGGTCCACCATCCAGCTGCACATGGAAAATCAACAAAAGATCATCCCTCTAGGAAGGCTACCAAAAGTCATGGTAGATATCGAGGGGGTAAAAGTCCTAGCTGACTTTGAAGCAATAGAAATTGTGGAAGATGCGAATCCCTACCCTGCACTCCTAGGAATAGACTAGGCTATAGATATTGGGGGTGTCATAAATCTCAAAAAGCGCAGCATGGTGTTTGAAAATAATGGTACGTGCGTAATATTACCACTAGATCCCGCAGAAGGTGCGCGGTATACCGAGCCAACACGCGACGAGGAAGAAATAGATCACATTTACAAATTGAATACGCAGGATGAAGACTGGATTAACCCCACGATGGAAGGAATACTTTGCTAGGAAAAGGACACTCAATGCTTTTCCGACTCTGATGGAGAACTGGAGAATTTTCAGGGCTGGTTGCATGAGGTTTCGGCATTACGATGTCTTCGGGTCACAAGGAACTTCTGCTGCATTTCTTCGGAGGTAAGAGGTCTACCCCATTTTGATGAGTCTAGTAGCGTCCAGGAATTAATGAGAACACTGGAAGCTACGGTTCCAAGAGAACGACAGTTCTGGGCCCTTAATCTAGCTATGCATGGGACACCTGCACGATGGTGGGATACCCACAAGAAAGCATTCCCAGACTGGGAGACGTGCCGAGATATGATGATCCTGCGGTTCGCCCCCCTAGTTGACATATGCACTAAGATATTTCTCGGACCCGAGGATCCTCGCACGCATCTGTGCACCTGGATGAAAAAATGGTCTAACTGGACTATAGAAGAATGGGTCCATCTATTTATTCATGCCTTGGGACCTATCCCCGCCGCATGGTATTTAGATGCGAAGCTACATCAACGCACCCGTCACTGGGAAATACTAAAAGATGACTTTATAGGAACATTCAGACTAATTGGGGGGACAGAGATGCTCGATGAAGCTCTGTAGGACATCGATGCGTTTGTACTTAAGAACTCGCACCCTCATGCTGCACCAGAGGTCCTTACATGGGAAGCACAGATGCAAGAAATATTCAATTGCCGGTGCTTGGCGATAGATGAAGAAGAAGACAATCCTCGGAACATCTCTGTTCCAGAATCCGAGGGAGAACACACCATTATTGGACCCCCGCTACAGAATATTGATGTGACGTAACCTCTCAAGCTGCGCGAAGTTAATATTGGGACAAAAACACCCTAAGCTGGCTAAAATTGGGGACTATTGGGATGAAGGAACCGTAGGAAAAATTACAGAGCTACTTACGGAATATCACGACTTATTTTCGATGAAGTTTTCCAAGATAAAAGGAATCACGGGGGACCTAGGAATTATGCACATCACTTTGAAGCCTGAGGCGCGCCCCGTCACGCAGTGGCCTTACCAAATGAATCCTAAATATAAGCAAAAGGTCAAAGAAAAACTGGACAAAATGCTTGTTGCAGGTATCATTGAACTAGTTGAACAGTTGGATTGGGTAAGTCCAATGGTCATCCAAGAGAAGAAGACAAAGGGGGAAATATGCATCTGCGTAGATCTACGCAAGTTAAACGACACCTACGTCCATGACCCCTTCCCTACACCCTTCTTAGACGAAATTCTTGATAGCGTGGGTGGACAGGAAGCCTATTCCTTCACTGATGGGTTCTTAGGGTACCACCAGATCCGAATTGCACCTGAAGATCGCAGTAAGACTACATTCACGACATAATGGGGGTCCTTTTAGTATACGGTCATTCCGTTTGGTCTAAAAAACACACCCGTTATTTTCTCAAGGGTCGTAGTTGCTGTATTCAAGGAGTTTATTCATAAGTTCCTGGAGGTTTATTTCGATGACTGGACAGTATTCAGCCTGGTAAAGGAGCATGTCTCTAACCTGTGATTAATGTTGGACGCATGCCGGAAGCACCAGATTTCCTTGAATATTAAGAAGTGCATCTTCTGTGAACCATTCGGAATCTTGCTCGGGCACATAGTATGTCGGCAAGGGTTTATGGTTGATCCTGTGAAGGTAGCCATAATTATAAACCTTGCAATCCCAAAAACAGAAAAACAACTACATTCTATTCTTGGACACAGGGGCTATTATAGGAAATTCATTCAGGGGTACACACTAATCACAACACCCATGGAAAAACTGCTTAAAAAATATGTTTCCTTTTTTTGGAATGATGAATGTCAGAAGAGCTTTGAACTACTCAAGGAGAAGATGATCTCTGCACCCATACTAATATTTACTGATTGGTCGAAGGAATTTCAGGTACATGTGGATGCGTCAGGTATTGCCTTGGGTGTTGTCCTAACTCAACTTGGAGAGGGAGATATTGATCACCCGGTTGCCTTTGGGAGTCAGAAACTCTCGGGCGCAGAATGCAACTACTCTACACCGAGCAAGAGGGACTAGCTATGGTGTACACATTACAGAAATATCGGCACTATTTACTGGGTGGGAACTTTAAAATGTTCACCGATCTTTCAGCTTTGAAATACCTTGTCAACAAGCCTGTGTTGGGGGGGAATATTTGCCACTAGCTATTGCTATTTCAGGAATATGATTTTGAGATCATCGTCAAGCCCGGAAGGTTGAATGTGGGTCTGGATCATTTGTCCCGCATTGAGACAGGGGAAGAACCTACTAACTTGGAGGAAGGATTACCAGTTGCAAAGCTATTCACCATTAAGGTTGTTGACGCATAGTTCGCTGATATCATTCAGTTCCTAACTATAGGCGTATCCCCCGCAGAATATTTAGTGCAACAGAAGAAGGAGTTGGTTACTCGAGCGACAGAATTTATTATCATTGCCGGTCAGTTATACAAGCTGGACGCTGATGAAATATTACACAGATACATCCTGGAACATGAACGGCATGCCGTTTTGGCGAAAGCACACGAAGGCGTCGCAGGAGGCCACTATGGAGGGAGAGCTACGACACAAAATATTTTGAGAGCTGGGTTATGGTGGTCTACCCTACATTAGGATTCGTAAACCTATTGTAAATCATGTGATACATGCTAGTGAACCAGATGAACCTCACGTCGAGATGAGATGCGATTACAACCTCAAATGGCTTTACAGGATTTTCAGTAATGGGCCATTGATTTTATAGGACCGATTTATCCGCCAAGCAAGAAGATAGGCGCGCGCTACATTATTACTGCCACTGACTATGTCACTCGATGGGTTGAGGCACAAGCGGTGAAGGATTGTACTACGGATACTGCTGCGCACTTCATCTTTGAGCAGATTTTGACCAAGTTTGGCTACCCAAAGATCCTAATGAGCGACAGAGGTACGCACTTCGTTAACCAAACGATTCAAGCCCTGAATGAGGAATTCCAGATCCACCATGCGATAAGTACACCATACCATCCACAGGAAAATGGGGCGGTTGAATATTTTAACAAAATTTTGGAACAGGCATTAACCAAGGTCTGCAATGCCAATCGTAGTGATTGGGATGTTCGCATCCCCTCTGTTATGTGGGCCTACCAAACGACCTCCAAGAAGCTAACAGGAAGGACCCCCTTTTGGATGGTCTATGGCAAGGAGGCCATTATGCCCATAGAATACATTGTTCCTAGCCTATGCATCGCAACATTTACAAATATGGCAGAACCGGATATCATAGAGGAGTGCCTTGCGCAACTTTTGGCTTTGGAAGAAGATCGGTTTATTGCTAACTTTCATCAATAGGTTCAAAAGGCTCGTGATAAATCCTGGCATAATCGAGACATTCACCATAAGACATTCATAGCAGGCGATCTCATCCTCTTATACGATAGCTAATTTGTGAAACACCCTGGGAAATTCTGACAACACTAGCTTGGTCCCTACACCATTAAGGAAATCACGAATGGTGGAGCAGTCCAGCTAGCTACCCTGTGCGGTGACATGTTACCTGGCTTTGTCAATGGTAGTCGACTCAAGCCATATAGGGCTAAATGACTATATGGCTTGAATAATTGGCTCAGGCAAGATCGACCCACCAGGGAGAGGCCGCTGATGCGGATGTGGGATACACACACTAGCCATCCAATCACTCCAGAGGCACTTGGAAAACCCGCGGCCATAGTGACTCGGGACGAGTCACAAGATTGTGTTAGGGGACTATTGGAACAGGGTCTCCTACGAGCTATGAAACTGGTCCAATTTAGAATGATTTTGATTATATTTAGTCTAACGCAGGGGTTTTGGGGTGGGTCAAAGCCCCAAAATCATTGTAATGGGAAAAAGGGTAAACTAGGGGTCCAAAAACCACGGTTTTCAGACCATAGGAAAGTTTAGGCTAGATTATTATAAATAGAGGAACATTTTGTATTGTAAGGTACAAGATGAAGAGCTATTGATGTGAATTTTGGTTTAAGATATCTGTTTTGGTTTTGGGGAAATGAATCCTGTTGGCTGTGTGCGCGGAGATCCAGAGTCCAGCTGTGTGCAGACCCTACTACTGTGTGCACAGGCAGGGAAGGGTATTGTAAGAAGGAACTAATGAATTGATGAATAAGAAAGGTTGATAGAGAACTCAATCTATGTGTACTATTTGTGTGAATCATTGGTAATTACTGCATTATGCGCATTCTGTATTCAAGCTGCAAAATATATGTGTAAGTGTGTTTTCTGTATCTGGATCTGTTCTGTTCTATTTTATGCAATATTGTGCTACTATCATAAAGTATATAATTATAGATCTAGCACACGTGGATGTGAATAAAGACCTATTGACCTTGCGTAGAAAGAGGCGATCTAGGTATCATAGGGCTGAATGCAGCTCTGCTTGCCTTACCTATCCTTTCTTAGGGTGCGGAAACCTGGTTCTAGCACCCACCCATACTACTTCGGGTAAGACATTGGCCTGCGCAAGCAGGTCACTGCTGAAAGGGCCAGTAGTATAGGGGTTTGTTGGAAAACCTTGAACTCTGAACCTGGGTCAAGACCCCTCATGCCAATAGGCTATGGAGTTTTCAAAATGTTTCAAAAGGCAGAGCAATAGTCAATGATGCTTCAGAGGGCAAGTATAACAAAGCTAAATGGATCTTCAAGGCTTAGGTGAGTGGAGTGAACATTAAATTATGAACAAAGTAGATGCAAAGGGCAGTTAAGAATCCTTTGAAAAATATTACAAAAAGAAAGGCCTTTAAGAATACCATGCATGAAGAAAAAACCAAAGACAGTGCATACCATACTTCTTTGACCAAACCCTAGCAAGCAAAGGTTAAGACAACAATCCAGTAAACCCTAGAGAGCAGGGAACTCCTAACCTCTCTAACTATCTACCTTCAGAGAAAGAAAACATGCAAGATAACATATAGTAACGATCAAGAATTAGGGAAATCCTAAAATTCATTAATCAGACTATAAATACCTTCAATGCAACCATTTAATATGAGCAAAAGGGCAGTGAAAACCATAGACCTCTTTAGCTAAACCCTATCTAGCAATACTTTGAAGAAAATACATCAAAAACAATGTTTAAGTGATTCCAAAGGGCATGGATAACCATAAACTACTTTGGCACTGACTCCATTAAATCATTATTGGGATAAAAAAACTGAGTGGGATTAGAGAGCAACCAAGAATTCTCTAAACTGACCTAGCAGAGTAAAACACGAGAGCAGGAGAAGCAGACAGATTTAATGTGCTTTTGACAGCATACCTTAAGCTAAAATTTCTGTTCTAATGCAAGAGAAATATGACACAATATGTAAAACATAATAAAATGAAAACAAAATGAGGAAGACATCACCATTAGCCATGTTCATGAATCCTGCAAAGTGCTTGCCTCATTGATATTCAGTCCAAAATCTTCACAATGCTCCAAAGCCAAAAACTCCTTACAAATCAAAGCCTATGCTCAGTTCAAAAAGTAACCAAACAACATATACAATGAGGCCTAAATGTTTTATTTAAAAATCAAGGAGGACCAAAACCCTAACTAGGGTTTGAAAATATCATTAACTACTCATAAATATCATTTTTGTCCTTTAAGACCATGCAAGGCCCAAGGCACAAATATCCTAATTCATTAAATGCAAAAATATCTTCTCAACCTCTTTTTGGAAAAAAATCAGACATTTATGCTCCCAATAACTCCAAAATATCTTCAAGTGTGTTTTGTTGACTTTGCAGGCAAGGGCACATCATTGAGGTCTAAGGGCGTAGCGCCTGCACTGGAAAAACAGGTCATCTTGCAGCTGAGTTTTGAAGGCCTTCCCAGTGTCCGAATGAGTTCTGTGATAGCTCGTTGGAAAGCTTGTCAAGTATAATTGCTAAAAATTCCTTTATTTTTTCATTTGGTGTCCATTTTCCTTCCCAAAAACAAAATCTCCCAAGACTTATTAGGGCGCAGTGCCAACTCTGAAAATAGGGCAGAAAGGTGGTTTTTTGGGTGTTTTTGGTACTTTTGAAGGACGAAACCTACTCCAAATGATCTGAAATTTTGTGTGCATGATGACCTTGGCCCAAGGATTGAAAATATGTAAAAAATCCTCAAAAAGGTGTCCCAAAAAAGAGCACATCTCCAGTGGCGCTGCGCCTTTGGCCCTAAAAAACAATAAAAAATTCACAAGTGCAAAAATTTGCCCAAAGTTGGATTTTGTTCAGCTAATTATGTTTGGGAGGCTTTGTAGGGGATGGATAAACTAAGCTATCAAGGTTTGATTTCCATTTTTCCTCATTTGTTCCACCATATCCTTCATAGGCCTCTTTATCATGTTTACTGCTTTCTTGATGGCTCTTTGATTTTCTGTTTTCTCTTTTTAGTTTATGCCTTTAAAACTAACCTGCCTTCTAACCTTTGTCTTAAGCCTCTAAGCTTGATTTGCATTTTCTATTTTATTTATCCCTGATTGTGTTTGATCTAAGAATACTGATAATATAATGACCTTTGCTTCTGCATGTACTTAAACTCATCCTTTCATCCTTATCACTTGTACTCTGCCTGTCTCTCTGCCATGGTGAAATCAGATCAGCAAAATCAGGTCTCATTATGTGCCTTCTGCAACCATTCCAGGTTCTCTTCCTTACATATTTAAACTATGTTTGGAAATACAAGGGTGCTGATGTGAATTTGAGATGGAAAGAGGGTAATGGAATGGAAGCCTTTGCAAATGGAACGAGTGTATGAATGAAGGTCATGGAGGTATGGACAAGCTTAGATGTAAGACCACCTTCAACAGTGTAATTTCCCTCTTTTTTAACTGATACTCTTTGAGGAAGACAAAGTAAATGGAAAAAACAAAGACTTCAAGATTGTAGCTCAGGTCTTCTTCTAAGGGTTACATTACCATTCATTTAAATGATGAAAAAATCTTTGAAGGTGTTAGCCACCAATAAAACTTGTCATATCAAATGGTGGCTAAAACATTTTTGGAGCCTTCAAAGAAGAAGTTTTATTGCTAAACAATGTTATCTCTTGAAGACTCATGAAGACATCATGCCCTTGGTCCGATCTTCACTGTTGTTCCCATTTTTGAAAATCTGAAATTCTGTTGATTTCATAGATGATAGACTACTGCAAAATCCCTTTTCCCCCTCCTCCACTCAAAAAATAACCTTCATTTTTCTCCCTTTTTTCCTCATAAAAATCCCCTGATTTCATGATTCCCCTTCTTCCATTCATGAAAATCATTTTTACATAGTTTAAAACTCATTTTTAAACTATACCGAAATCCCCAAATCCATTGAAAAACTCGAAAAATTTCATAAAAAACACACTTTTTATTACAGACTTAAGTCCCCTCGGGCTAAGTCTTAAACCACTTCCCCTCCATGTGCCCCAGTGCTAGAACCAAGTGCTAAGGGTCCCAAGCGCTTATTGCATTAGAAGTAATCAGCGAGCATAAGTCTTTGGCTTTCATAAAAACCTCCGATGCGATTAGCTCCGTTATATATGAGCCCCGGTCCTTTTTGCGCTTCATAAGACCAAAGGCCCGCAATCGGGTGCTCAAACTCATGAATAAACCCTGTCCGATCATATTTTTCCTTTGTATATCAAAAAACCCTTTTATCCTAAGTTTTTGTCTAAATGTGCCTATACGATGATTTTTAAAGAAAAATGGGTAGATTGAAATAGACCTGCATCGTTTCTCCGATGCGATTAAACCCCTTTACAAAAACTCTGCCGTTCCTCGCTTTTACTCCATATAACCTACGCCCCGGGACCAAGTGTTGAAGTCCCGAAGAGCTTAATCGCATCGAAGGATTTTAGAAATGGTTAGATTGAAAAGGCAAGGCCCAACCTCTGATTGCGATTGGCACTTTTCATATATACGCCCTGGGCATATTGTATTTCACAAATACCAAAGGCCCCGCAGTCGGGCGCCAACCACTTCATATATATATATATATATATATAACCCGCCCGATGGCCAAAACTTTGTATTATATTGAAAATTTTAGGTTTTTATATATTTCAAAGGTTTTCTGCCAAATTACAAGTTTTAAAATGATATCAACCATTGATCTGAAGCCAATCAGATGGACAACGCATCATCGCATCGACAAGTTTTGTCGGGTGCATTCTATTCCAACCCCCGATTGGTCAACCTCCGACGAGTCCTCCACCGTCGATCTGATCTTAGATTGACGGTCCATAATTAATCGCTTCGGCGCCCTCCATGTCCATCACCCTGCCGATTGAGAAGCTCCGATTGCATCTGGATTGTCCACGTGTCCAGATCAGACAGTCCAGATTGCATCTTGCGACTTTGGTTTAAATTTATTTAGCCCTGCTCATAATGTTTCTTGGCCAATCTTGGCCATTGATCTCTGTAGATCAATGGCCCTCATCGACCCTTCTTTCACCTTTGTTTATTCCCATTGAACCTCCAGATTCAATCCTGGCCGTTAATTCTTCTCATCCAACGACTTTTATCAATCCCGCCGGGCCCGACCCCAGTGGGTCCTGCCTCCTCCCACTTTTGATCTCCGCCGTTCATCTTTCAATCCAACTGTACAGGTTGATACCGCCTACCCCCTGCCCCACTTGTTATCGTCCGCGCACCTATCTGATTATCACGCTCTTTCTACAGCCGTCAGATCTAAGACCCCAAATTTGACGGTAGATGCGCATTTTCGCGTAATTTCATGCCCGAATGATAATTCTAAGAAATTACACGATACAAGCGGTTTTTTAATGCCACGTGTCACCCAATAACACATATCACGTTCGAAAAGTTAAAACCGCCCATCTGCCTTTTTTCCGCGTGAAAACAACTGTTTTCCCTCAGAAACCACTTTCATCGCCCTCTCTCCCCACTATCAAACTTTGCAGATCTACGAATTAGATCTAATATCGCGTTGATCTATCGACTTCCGCCATACACCAAGGGCCTTCAACGAGAAATCACAGCTGTTAAACTCTGAGTCCAAATTGATCCAACGACCCGAATCCTTTTCATAAACCCCAATTTCCTTCTAACCTTTATCACTGCTGATTAAGGTTTTTAACCCATTTTCTCGCATTTTCTTCTATTTTTGAAATAATGGGACCCCTTCCCATTATTTTTTCACTTCTAATCCCGACCGTTGATCTTCATGGTCAGATACAGATCAATGGTTCTAACTTAATTTCTCCCTCTGCTCTCCTTTAACCTCCGCAAATAGATCCCAATCGTTGGATGTTGCCATCCAACGACCACACTCTCTCTCCATGCCCTCTGAAGCAGTTCACCCACAGAACGCAGGATTTTATAAATATTGTTCGTATTTTGCAAGGTTTTGATGGTTTTCCATCATATTAAAGAAAAATCCAAAGGCTGGGAATGACAATTCCTGTGCCTTTGATTCATCAAAGGGAACCATTCACAGGGTTCTATGACACGTCTCGTTGATGCTTCATGGGCATTGATGCCACATGACCCCTGTGCGGCCCTGCAAATCAACAAGACATAGAAAAATAAATAAAACAAGAGAGTATCAGTGTTGAAGACCTGCCACAACAGAAACAGAATATTGAAGACCATTTTTGGGGGATTACGGCTAAGATTGATTATCAAAAGCCTAATCCTCCAAATTAAAACATGATTAAAGGAAAATAAAAAAGATCTATCAGATAGAAAGCCTCCACCGCCACATCAGAGGCAAATTGATTCCTCTCAGCTACCACAGTGCCACCTGTAGCCACAAACATTCAAACGGAGACCGAAGTTATTCATCAAAATCATATATTTGCTTCAACACAGCCGAAGAGTCAATTCTTCTAAAGGAATTTAATGACAAAAATATCAACAGAGTTACTACAACATAACATAGAGCCTTAAATGTCAACATAAGCTCCCACCGAGCTTAATTGTTAATGTAAAACACTTAATACAGAAGACACATATGTAAGCTTCTTCATCGAGCCCCTCAAAGACTGAGAAGCCTTAAAGATGGTATTAAATACCCTTGGAGATATTTTATCAGATCCCACCTCCTCATTCTTCTATAAATACTTCTGTAGAAGATGAGAAATTGTTGGTTGATCACTTGCTGTAATATTGAAACTCTTTGAAATAATACATAGTCTGTTGAAGTTGAAGAAGAAAATGAAGTCTTGGAAGCCTTGATGATGTTGTTGCATGTTTGTTCTTGAGAAGGCTTTATCATTGGATCCATGAGCTTGGCTGTTGGTGAAGTATCCTGAACTATTCATGTTTTCTCCTATTTTCATTTTGTTCCATAATTTCTTATACAGTAGGTTGAAATTTTTAGGCTAAGAAATGACTCCTGGAAGCACCTTAGATATTTTCATCCTTCACTGTTTCATGTTTTCTTTTGCTGAGGTATTTTAGGGTCTTTAATCTCTCTCTTTAGTCCTCATGCTTGTTTATTTCTATAATAGTTTGAATAAGTTGGTTTCAGCATGATTTATGGTTCTCCTTGCTTGTGTGCTGCCACTTAAAGGCTGTTATTGAAGTATCCCTTTGAGGTATCTTTGTTTATAGTGAGCCAAGGAGGTCTGTTATGATCTTGCCCTTTTTCCTTGCTTGAACAGTTGTCTTAAAGGTCTTTATAGTTGTAATCATAGATGTGTTAGGTGTTCCCTCTTCTATGACTGCAGTTATCAGTAAATCTTTTATGTTTTCTAAGTCATTTGAAATAAAATCTTTGAGGAAATAGGGTGTTCCCTGAATCTTAGATTTAATTTTAAAAGTTTTTTTGAAGTCATTATTTGCTTAAAGTGGGTTTGCAGAATTCATGGTTAGCCCTGTTTATCAAATAACTCTTTATTGTTCAAATCATGTTTTCAAAATTCCCTTTGTTGAGAATTAAAACTTCTCTTTTCTAAAAACCATTAATTTCCATCTCATTCAAAACCAAAGGATCCTGTGGCCAAGTTAGATTTTCCCTTTGATATCCCATATCCTTTGATATGTTTGTCATAATCTCTTTTTGACTCCATTGCCCAATGAAGCTGATACTTCTTCTTTCTACCTACCTTTCCTAGACTTTTCATATTCTGTTGTATCAATTCAACCAAACAAACAAACAAACACCTGCACTTAATAACTAGTCTAAAACCAATACTAAAAGCACACAAGATAAACCTTTGCAAACAAACATTTGAGAGATCCTTCTCTGAGAACCGGAGGACTAGATCCTGTAACTCTAAAGATTGGTTCTGATGTTGCCTTGTCTTTTGATTTTCCAAACTATCAAAACACGGGACACCAATAGAAGGATGGGTGGATAACTTGTATTTACCCCTTAATAGGTTTAGAGGACCCTTAGGAAGAAATTGGAAACCTTTGAGGTGATTTAAGCTGTTAGAAGGCTTAAAAGGACTTCTTGGCCAAGAGCAGAGCGCCTAGGTAACCGGTGAGTCGGGTCAGGAAAAGGCGCAATGCCTTGTGCCAAGCGTGTAGTGCCAAGGTCCGTTTCGGGCCTGTCAGGCAGAATTGGGAAAAGGCGCAACATCTTGCCAGGCGCGCAGCGCCAGGCCAGGGGTGCAGCGCTAGGAAAAATTGTCCAAGTTTTCCTTGAAAAAACAAATTTTCTCATCCCTTTGAAACTTTTAATTCTTTGCAAGTAAAAAATGATTCATCTGAAGTGTTTAGATGGGCTTGACCCTACTTTTACTCCTTGAGGCATGACACCTTCACCTTGGAAACTTGGGGAGGGCTGCACACAATAGTATTTTCAAAGCTTTATGTGTTTTCATTACAATATTCAACTTTTCTTTCTCACCTTTGCTCACTAACCTTTTGACACTGTTTTCATGCAGGTGACTGATATGATGAAGTTGATCCTCTGATGTTTGCACAGTGACATGTTCAAAATCTTGTGTGATCTACACCATGAAACTTAGATTTACCTTGGCTGGCAGTTTCATATTGTTTGTATGTAGGTGACTGAGATGATCGATTTGAACTTTCCTTTTGCTCTTTGAGGCATAACCAGTTCATCAAATGCCTTTGGGAGGATTTTACATGCCAACATCTTCAGAGCCCTCTTTTGCCTTTCTGCTTGTAGTTTGCAGGAGTTATGACATTTTATTGTCTTCTGATCCTAGAGATTTGACAGGCTTGTTTTAACACAACAGTAGCTTAGAAATATTCGTTTGTTCCTCATGGAGTTCAACTCCTACTTTACATTCTCTCGCCACTTTCTTAAAACCCTAGGTGTCTGGACTGCTTTAAGACAATTATCAGTGTTGTCTTCTAAGTTCTCTATAGCCCTTTCAAGTTTATTCACTTTTGTCCAGTTTACCTCACCTTTCTACCATATTTCACCAATCATCTTTGAAATACTTTTCTTCATGTTTGGTTTTTGGTGTACCTCCTCCATGGTTCTTTCTGCATTTGATCCCTGTTGTGCACACTGCTGGACTATCAATCTCAAAAACCCTAGTTCTTATTAAGGCCAAGTGTTTCTTGTCTTCCTTGCTGCAAGATGTATTCATTTAGGAACATACCATTTACCTTATCAATTTCTTCTACTGATGGAACTTTTAACACTCCTGCAAAAATGTCAAAGTTCACATTTACTTCTTGCAGATCTTGAATTTGATAAGGTAGCCTTCTTTGGAAACTTTTTAGATCTTTTATTGAATAACCATGTCTCAAAATTTCGATACCTTTGAACTAGATTCTAACAAATAAACGCAATGTATGAAACATCAATGATGACCTTGGACCACATGAAACCCTAATTGACCGAGTGGGATGGCTCTTTGACCTAGTCTTTGACTGAAAATTGGCTTGGAATCTTCAAGTGTAAAAACAAAGTATTGACAAAGTGGTGTATCAAAGATCCAAAATCCAATGTACTTGATTTATCTAAAGAGCCTATAGAGATAGTTTTGAGGCCATCAATGCTTGAGGAATCTGGGGCACATGGGAAATATTTAGGCTATAGGAAACCCTAGATGGAAAATGGAGTTATGGGCAAGGGAAAACAAAGTAATGAGGTCATAGGCAGGGAAAAGGATGGAGATGAGTGGCACAAGCCTATAAGGAGTTTTTTAGGAGTGGTAGGGTGACCATGGAATGGAAAAATGGTAAAATAGTGAAAATTTTTCTATAAGGATAATGAAGGCAGTGAGATTTCTGAAACTCACAATATTCAGGGAATTTTGGTTTTAGAAATATAGAACCAATCTACAGGCATCTACCAATAGTAAAAAATATTGATGACTAACACTAGTGCAACAACTTTCCTGCCTTAAGGAGGGTCGAGCTATTCAAACATAGATAGAATATCTGCGTCACCGTGAGCAACTTTTAGAAGAAAGGATGAAGCCATGGGTTGAGGAAACCCTATAGTTGTCTCAAACATTGGATGGTGCACTGAAGAAACTTCATTAGACCCAATGCAACATCGGTATGGCAGCAGAAAGGTCGACAACTGCAAAATTGGTGAATGAAGCACAAGGAGATGCTGTGCAGAGTGTCGAAGTGATCTTGCCACTGAAGAGCTCTGTAGAAGTGCTCAAAGAGAAGATGAAGGAGCCCACCCCACAGTGACCCGAGACCAGTCACGATTTTGTGTTGGGGGCCTGTTGGAGCGGGGTCCCCTAGGGTCAATTTTGATAAATTTTTGTATATGTTTTGTTGTGCGTGCTACGCGGAAGAGTAAAAGGGGCTTTGGGGCAGGTCAAAGCCCCTATTCAATGTAAATGGATTTTAAGGGAAAAACATGAGTCTTAAACCATGGTTTTAGACCATGGTATCTGCGCGCCGAGATTAGTATAAATATAGATAGATCAACTCAAGTGAAGAGAGCTTATGTTTTATTATGTATGTTTGTTAAATATTTCGATCTAAGTCTGGGTTTTTGCATAGAAAGGCTCTTACTAGCTGTGTGCGTGGAGACCTAAGTCCTGGCTATGTGAAAACTTTGCTAGATGTGTGCGTAAAGAGCTAAGTCCTGGCTATGTGCAGACTTCCCTGGCTATGTGCGCGGAAGGGTAATTGGTATTGGAGAACTGAATGCATTGAACTGATGGATCTCTTAATATAGAAGACTTTTTTTGCGAACTTGAGTCTATTATGCGATTGATGTGTTATGTATTTGTTATTTTCTTGATATTGGAATATGTTCTATTATTTCATCTTTACTTATGTTTATGATTAAATGCATGTGCACAATGAATGATGTATATTAAGTGTGAAGTACATTTTTTATGAATAGTTCTGCTTAAAGTATATCTGTTTACTATGCATAACTACATATATATTGCATGCTGGGATAATCTGCAATGAAGGGTCAATCTATTGTTAATCTGTTGATGCACGCGTTTGCATATCGTCTGTTGTAAGTTCTGTTATAAGTTTGTTTAGGGTTGCTGCATTAAATTTTTCCTTAGGGTGTGGAAACCTGGTTCCAACACCCCCCCATACTTCTTCAGGTGAGACTTTGATTTGTGCAAGCAGGTCATTTCCGAAAAGGCAAGTAGTTGGAGGGTTTGTTGGTTGCACAACAAATCCGAACCTGGGTCAGGACCCATCAAGCCAACAGGGGATTTCCCCCCTATTATTTCCACTAGTGGGTCTAGAGGGGGCATAAAATATTCTTTAGAGCCCCCTTGGTGGGGATTTGGAGGTACTGCCCACAAAGAGATATTTTTGGAAAATGATTTAATTTTATAATCAATATGGATCATTCATCTAGGTCATATATCTGACAGAAGAAGTTATGTTAGGGTATTTTTTTCCCTATAAGGAAACTCTCTTTTAATGATGGAATTTTAATGTGGCTATGTACTATTCAGAGAGCATTGCAATCGAGAGGGAGGAGACTACGAGAGAGAGAGAAGATGAGGTTGTAGTGATTGTGCTACATGATGTATCCCTTTATTTTGCTATATGGAATAACAGGAAGGTCTAGATATTTCTTTGTGGAAAAAACCGAAATTGGGTGAACCATGAACCATGTATATTAGCATATCGTTTGTATTGTTTCATTATATATTTTTATTTCTATATTCATTTTTATTTTATTTCTTTGTGATTTTATTCCTAACAACCATTACTAGATCCAAATGTTTATTTGGCTAATAAAAGGCACACAAAAAGAGGGTTATGGGTTTGAATAGGATTAATGGTGGAAGAAGCTTTTAGGGTCGAGAAGTTTGATGCCCAAAACTACCCTATGTGGAAGATGAAAATGGAATATTATCCATATTAGAAAAATCATTTTCTACCATTGGGGTTAATAACAAAGAAGCCAATAACTATGAAAGATGAAGAATGAGATATTCTTGAAAAAAAGGCACTATGAACAATATGAGTGTGCCTAGCAACTTCAATGGATTTCAACATTTTGAAAGAAAATAAAACAAAGGGCTTGATGAAGGTAGTTCTTATGAATTGTTTCTTTAATATGAATATGTCAGGAGGTGGGTATTTTGCTGACCATTTAAATGAATTTAATATTGTCACCAATTAGTTAAGTTTCGTAGGTATAAGTTTTGATGATGAGGTTAGGGATATTTTGATTTTGTGGTCATTTCCAAAATCTTGAATTGCTTGGTCATGGCTATGGGTAACTCTATCTTTGGTTCAAACACTTTAAAGTTTTATGATGTTATCCTTATCAATAAAATGTGACATAAAAGAATAGATAAGATGTCAGGTAATGCTTTGAATCTATAAAACATGGGAAGAAAAAGGGAAAGAGGAAATAAGCCAGATAAACATGGAAAGTCTAATTTGGGAAGATCTAAATATAGAGGGAGGATAAGATGCTAGCATTGTGGGAAGAAAGGACACAAGAAGAAATACTATTGGTCTCTAGATGAAAAAAGAGACATAGACAACATGAGAATAATAATTTAACAAATTTAGCATGTAATGTGTTACAAGATGGTTTAATCATTTCAATGGATAACATTATTGATTCTTGGGTAATAGACACAAGGGATTCATTTCATGCAACTTCCCATAGGAAATATTTTCAAGATTATGTTCAAGGTGATTTTGGATAGGTTTATTTAGGTGTTGATGAACCATGTAAAATTGTTAGAAATAGTAAGGTATGGATAAAATGAAAATGGAAGCCAATGGTTGTTGAAAGAGGTAAGACACATTCTTAATTAAGAAATCTAATTTCAAAAATGCTATTGGGAAGTGAAGGTTGTACAATTAAATTTATGGGAAATTCATAGTAGGTCATTGGAGGATAGCTAATAATAGAAAATGAGAGAAGGTAGGTACATTGTAGTTATGTACTGGTAATGTTGACCTTTCTATTGCTTTAACTTCAATAGAAGTGGATAAAACAATGTCACATCATAGGCTCGGACACATGAGTGAGAAGGGGATGTAGATTCTCCACTCAAGGAAATTATTACTATTTTTGAAGAAGGTTGATTTATACTTATGTGAGCATTATAATTTTTATGGAAAAAAATAGATATTTCTCAAATTTGGGAAGGAAAAGCAGAGTGAAAAGTTAGAGCTTGTGCATATATATGTATGGGGACCAACTCACGTTTCATTTCTTGGTGGATATTATTATTATGTTTGTTTTATTGACGATGTAACTATGAATACTTAGGTTTATTACATTAGAAAAAATCTAATGTCTAAAATTATTTTAAGAAATGAAAAAGGTTGGTTGAGATGAGACTAGAAATAAGTTGAAGTGTCTTAGATTAGATAATGAAGGTGAATATTTCACTAAGGATTTGGATAGTTATTGTTCATACCATGTGATTCATAGAGAGGAACACCACAAGTAAATGACGTTTCAGAAAGGATGAACATGAAAATATGGAGCGTGCAAGGAGTATGAGATTACATGTAGGATTAATTTGACAAATTTTGGAAGATGTTGTAGATACTAATTTTTACTTAATAAATATACAACTATCAAGTTTATTGGATGGTGGCATTCTAGAGGAGGCATGGATAGGTAAAAATGTAAACAACTCATTTTTGAAGACTTCTGTTTGTGAAGCATTTGTCCATATTGAAAGAGAAAATAGAACAAAGATTGAGGCATCCAAGTAGTGTACTTTTATTGGATATGGAGTTAATGATTTTAGATATCACTTATGGGATGATGAAAGTCAAAAAATAATTAAGATTAGTAATGTGGTATTCAATGAGAAGGTCATGTACAAAGATCAATTGTAGAGAAAGAAATAGGAAAAGGAAAACACACAATACACAATGCTTGATGAAATTACAGGAAACTAAATTCTGAAGATGCCAATAAATCAAAATGTTCAACAACAATAGTAAGAATAGTTACCTAAAACTCCTATAAGTGTTGTTAGAATATCAAATAGGTTAACCAAACCCCTTGAATGACACTCTCCTTCATTTTATTATGTATTGTTGATTGATTTGGTGAACTAGAAATATATGAAGAAGCAATATATGCAGGCTGAAACCAAAAAGAAATGGGAGAAAGGCATGAAAAAAGAGATAAAATATTTGTTACATAACTAGACTTGGGATTTGGTCCCATTTCCTGCAAGTAAAAACAAATTATGGAATAAATGGGTATAAGGTTTAAGGAATATGGAGGAAAAAAATGTACAAATCCTGACTTGTTACGAGGTTTGAATAGAAGAAAGGCATATATTTTGATGAAATATTTTCTCTTATTGTCAAAATGAATTTAATTAGAACATTTTTTTTCTAATTAGGGGAATAAAAAACTAAGTCAATATCATACTCACATGACAAGGGGTTGGTACCACTACAACTTTGGGGCCTACAATCTATCCTCCTCCCGTAGACTAGGTTACAATAAGGGGATTGAACCTTATATCTCTTAGATTACAAAATTTAATATCATTTCAATCACCAATTGAGATACCCATCCAGTACTCAATTAGAACTATTCTAAGCTTAATGGTAGTAGAAGATTTGCATCTCATTAGGGGAATTTTGAGGTCTAAAATGGACCTCCAAAGGAAATAATAAAATAATAGCTAAATCAATAAAATAATATTTATGAATTTTCAATTCACTTTTTTTCACCACAATCCATGTAACCATAGTTAAATTCAATTTAAAAATTTTACCAAAATAAAATGAATACAAAAATTGTATTGATGTGACTATAAATAAGAATGAGTTTTTCAAGAAAAAGTCATTATCATTAAACAACTAATGCATCTGTCCTTTGTACTTAAATAACTTAAAATAAAATAAAATATAAATTTATAAATTATTAATTATATTATATGCTATTAATTAAAATTTATATCATTTAAATTGTATAATAACATGTAATTAATATACCATATAAAAATAATATAATATAATATAATAAATGTATAGGGATATGCATTGTTTCTTTCAAGAAATATGAAATGAAAATAATATATTTTTATTCAAAAAATGTGAAATGACATTTATTATGAGTACTTTACTTTGACTTTAAAAGTACTTAGAGCACTACATGGTTAACCATGAACTTTTATCCACCATTGAGAATGTGACAAATAGGTACCTTTAACTCAAATAATGTTGCATCAACCATTAGGGATGATGTCATCCCCTAAAACGTGATTGGTTCTCATAAAGTGAATTTTGATTGTACATTTTCCTTAAGAGGCCCATTTTAGACCTCAAAATTCCCCTAATGTGATCATTTATACATAAATAGGAGCTTTCTCGATGGGGAATTGGAGGGAGATTTTATATGCAACAACCATAGGCAATATCTCATGAATTAAATTTATATTAGAAATTTGTATATATTCAGTGCGTTTATTCTTCTGAATTTAAAGACTTATTTGAAACTGGATTATCGGTGTTATGTTACTCTTAAGTATTAAATGTAAATTTGTTTTATTATGTCATTAATAGAAAAATTTGGAAATTAATGCTGAAGAAACATATGGATGAAGAGAACCATGGCTGCAAGTTAATGATGGAATTAATAACTGTTGATAAATAGGACCTAAGCATCTAAACTGAGGATTATATTATTTATGATGATGGAAATTTATTAATGAATAACTTCCCCTCAAAGACAAGATGCCCTCTTTAAGAGTGGGGACGTGGAGCTCATTAATGAGAAAGTATCCACCTTCCACCTGGTGGATGAGGTGGAGGTAGTTAGTTACCAACTACCAAATACTTTGGAAAAAGGGGGATTTTATTGTCTTTGGTTAGGGAATGGGCCTCTTAGGAAATTCACACAAACAGGTATATGCCACTATTTTATTCAGGACTGTAATAATGGACTAAAGCATCACAAAGGGAACCGAGGCACAGGGGAAAAAAACCACAATCATGACACAGACACCAGATGTTAGTAGGAGACCAAGAGTAAACCTCCACCATGTGACCCAAAGGGCTACCTTCGTTGGAAAATGGTTTGGTGGGTGAAGAGCTTAATGAGCCACCCAATTCTCAAGGCTACAACCAATGTGGGAATATTACACACACACACACACACACACACGAGATGGAGAGGGAAGTATTAATGTGGAACGAAATTCACACAAATGGGAATATACCACTGTTTTATTCAGGACTATAGTAATGGAATGAAGCATCAAAAAGGGAATCGAGGCACGGGGACAAACACCACAATCACGACACCGACACCAGATGTTAGTAGGAGACTAGGATCAAACCTCCACCATGTGACCTCAAGGGCTGCCTCCATTGGAAAATGGTTTGGTGGGTGAAGGGCTTAATGAACCACCCAATTATTGAGGCTAAAACTAATGTGGGATTATTACACACAAACACACATGATAGAGAGGGAAGTATTAATGTGGTCTAACGAAATTCACACAAACGAGAATATGTCACTGTTTTATCTAGGACTGTAGTAATGGGCTGAATCATCACAAAGGGAGCCAAGGCAGAGGGGAAAAACATCACAATCATGACACCGACATGAGATGTTAGTAAGAGACTGGGAGAAAACCTCCACCATGTGACCCCAAGGGCTTCCTCTGTTGGAAAATGGTTTGGTGGGTGAAGGGCTTAATGAATCACCCAATTACCAAGGCTGCAACTAATGCGGGATTATTACACACACACACACACACACACACATGATGTAGAGGGAAGTATGAATGTGGAATGAAATTCACACAAACGGGAATATGCCACTGTTTTATTCAGGACTGCAGTAATGGACTGAAGCATCACAAAGGGAACCAAGGCACAGTGGACAAACCCCACAATCACGACACCGACACCAGATGTTAGTAGGAGACTAGGAGAAAACCTCCACCATGTAACCCCAAAGGATACCTCAGTTGGTAAATGGTTTGGTGGGTGAAGGGCTTAATGCACCACCCAATTCTCAAGGCTTCAACCAATGTGGGATTATTACACACACACACACGATGGAGAGGGAAGTATTAATGTGGAATGAAATTCACACAAATGGGAATATGCCACTATTTTATTTAGGATTGCAGTAATGGACAGAAGCATCACAAAGGAAATTGAGGCACAGGGGAAAAACACCACAATCATGACACATACATGATATGTTAGTAGGAGACCAGGAGAAATCCTCCACCATGTGACCCCAAGGGCTGCCTTCGTTGGAAAATGGTTTGGTGGGTGAAGGGCTTAATGAACCACCCAATTCTCAATGCTGCAACCAATGTGGGACTATTACACACACACACACATGATGGAGAGGTAAGTATTAATGTGGAATGAAATTAACACAAACGCGAATATGCCACTATTTTATTCAGGACTATAGTAATGGAATGAAGCATCAGAAAGGGAATCGAGACACGGGGGAAAAACACCACAATCACTACACCGGCACCAGATGTTAGTAGGAGACCGAGAGAAAACCTCCACCATATGACCCCAAGGGCTGCCTCCATTGGAAAATGGTTTGGTGGGTGAAGGGCTTAATGAACCACCCAATTCTCAAGGCTACAACCAATGTGGTATTATTACACACACACACACACGATGGAGAGGGAAGTATTAATGTGGAATGAAATTCACACAAACGGGCATATGCCATTGTTTTATTCAGGATTGCAGTAATGGACTGAAGCATCACAAAGGGAACCGAGGCACGGGGGACAAAAACCACAATCACGACACCGACACCAGATGTTATTAGGAGACTGATAACAAATCTCCACCATGTGACCCCAAGGGTGACGTTCGTTGGAAAATGGTTTGGTGGGTGAAGGGCTTAATGGACCATCCAATTCTCAAGGCTGCAACCAATGTGGGGTTATTACACACACACACACAATGGAAAGGGAAGTATTAATGTGGAATAAAATTCACACAAATGGGAATATGCCACTAATTTATTCAGGACTGCAGTAATGGACTGAAGAATTACAAAGGGAACCGAGGCATGGGGGACAAACACCACAATCATAACATCGACACCAGATGTTATTAGGAGACCGGGAGCAAACCTCCACCATGTGATCCCAAGGATTGCCTCCGTTGGAAAATGGTTTGGTGGGTGAAGGGCTTAATGAACCAACAAATTCTCAAGGCTACAACCAATGTGGTATTATTACACACACACACACACACACACGATGGAGAGGGAAGTATTAATGTGGAACGAAATTCACACAAATGGGAACATGCCACTGTTTTTTTCAGGACTGCAATAATGGACTGAAGCATCACAAAGGGAACCGAGGCACTGGGGACAAACACCACAATCATGACACTAACAGCAGATGTTACTAGGAGACCGGGAGAAAACCTCCACCATGTGACCCCAAGGGTTGCCTCCATTGGAAAATGATTTGGTGGGTGAAGGGCTTAATGAACTAGCCAATTCTCAAGGCTGCAACCAAGGTGAGATTACTACACACACACATACACACGATGGAGAGGGAAGTATTAATGTGGAACGAAATTCACACAAACAAGAATATGCCACTATTTTATTCATGACTGTAGTAATGGGCTGAAGCATCACAAAGGGAACCCAGGCACGAGGGAAAAACACCACAATCATGACACCGACACCAAATGTTAGTAGGAGACCGAAAGCAAACCTCCACTAAAATCATAATACTGGTGAGAGATGACCATATTAATAAAAAAAAATTGCAATTGACCAATTTTTTTGGGTCAGGGTTACCCTTTAACAAATTACACGCTTCACATAAAATCGTATAAGATATAAGCTTCCTAATAGGAAGTAATTTTGAGAATTATGTTAGAAAATTATATATTATAGAGCAATGCAACATATAAAATATGTGGAAACATAAACTCAAAAAACATATAAAATCAGAGAGATACATAGATATGTGGTTCACCCAATTTGGGCTACATCCACCCCGAACTACCAGTCATTCCTTTCTATTATCCAACAAAATGAAGAGACACAACCTACGAAAAATCTGCTCTAATATCCTCTGTTCTCTATCACAGTCTCTCCTTTTGTTTCTCTCTCTGAGAATACACATATAATACATAGTCATAATACAATTCCATTATACAAAACGAGGGGTTCCCTTCTAGGGAAAAAAAACCCTAAATTAAACATAACTTCTATCATTACATCATCCACCTAATGAACGGCCCAGATTGACTAGAAATTACAATACTTTTACAAGGAAATTTTACATCTGTTTTTTTCAGTGCCCTCGAAACCCCCAGGGGTTAACATACTGAAAAATGAAATATTACCTGTAACATGATAAATCGACCCGGAACCATACACTTTTTCACCCAAAAGAACATGGTATAAGGTTTGAAATATTACCTGTAATAAGGTTTGAAAGAAAAGGCATTGTATCCACACGTCAATTTTATATCATGGCATATGACATATACAACATAATTTTTGTGACTATAATATAAGTCTTATGGTGCAATGGCAATATGTACATATAATGTATTAAAATTTTTTAAGCCCGGGAAATATGTATGTATATACTATTGAGACTTAGGATGAAAAGGGATAAGCCTTATTTTATATACTTCGTATATATATATATATATAATGTGATATAATCACAATGGTATATATCCTAATAAATTAGTATGAGAATATTCTTGGAATACACATATTTGGTATATATCGATGAGTTGTTAGAAATATTAATAAAGAATTGAAGAAATATTCAAGTCCATTCGAATATAATAGCATTCACAATAAAAATTACTCATAGTTGATAAAGAAAATTCTATAATGAGTTTAAGCAATATGGAGAAAACATTTTATATAAGCAATAACTTCTTTATATAGGGAAAGGTAATGAAAATATTATAAGAAAACGTAAAATAAAAATGAAATGGATTGAAAGAAAGGTAATGAAAGTATTATAAGAAAATGTAAAATAGAAATGAAATGGATTGAAAGAATTCTTGATAAAAAATTGGAACCTGTTTCACAAGTGAATAGTAGAAAAATTAGAGAATAATGACAAATTGTCAAAGTATAAAAGAATGACAAATAGAGATTATATATGTATTTCTTTTAGGTGTGTTTAATGAGGTACATTATGTTAGGAATATGTAATTAGCAATATTGGCAAAGTCCAATCACAGAAACAACATTATTTCAACCACTTTGGGATTCTAGGATATAGCCCTCCTGAATCCGGAGAGGGATCTCTCCAATAAGTGCAAAGATGTATTTGTCTTTGAAGTTTATAGTAATGATGTTAGGCTAGTTATGAAGGCCGAGGGTTTTGTTTGTTTTTGGATGGTTGAGCATGATTATTATTTGAGTGGGAAGTTTTAAATGCAACGAGTTTCAAAGGTGAGAAGTTGCAAGCAAATATAACAAGCTTCGGCCAAAAAGATAGATAATTGTAGGTTTTAGTCCATTGGGCTATGGAGTCATAATAGGGTTTAATTGAAACAACAAGTTCAAGAGTGGTCTATGAGGCAAGTTTTCTATGTCTAAGGATCTCTTCAAAGTTGATTTATGGAATGAAATGAAACAATAAGAAGGGGAATTAAATAGATGAAGATCAAAGAGCAGCCCAAGATCAGGTAAGTATTTCTAAACTAACCTACTTTTGACATACACTTAAGGAAGACATAAAAGTAATCTAAGATCAGGTCATTACTTCTAAACTAGCCTGCTTTTGATGCACTTTCAATAGAAAACATTTAAAACAAAGGGAAACTTGAAGGCAACCGCTGGAGAAGAAACTAGCGGGCCGGGCTCACCACAAATCCTCTCCTAGCTCTGCTTTACTTGGTAAATTTCAAGACAAACACAAAGATAATAAAGAATGGCTTAAGATCTGGTGAGTGCTTCAACACTAGCCAGCTTTCAACACATTCCAAGGGAAACTTTCAGACGGTCTTTTGGGATAAAACTAGGACCAGGGCACACCATATCTTCCTTAGTTCATCTCTAGTTAACATATACTGAAAATGACATTTAAGAATAACAACTAGGTCAGACAGTAGGACAAGGGAACGCCAACATTCCTATGCTTAAACTGAATTAAATCATTCCTAAATAACACAAATCGGAAGAAAACATGTAGATAAATATTTTCAGTTAGAGAAAGGTACTAATATACAGTAGGTCTTAACTCTATGCATGTTGTTCTTTATAAGAGAAGAAGAACACAGTGAAAACAGAAATAAAATAACAATTTACAATAAGAAATAACATCACCGTCGACATAGAACAGGATCCCATAAATCAGCTTGTATTGATGCTCCAAACCAGTTACAACTCTAAGTCCAATGCTTTAGCTTAGCAATCATCTACACTTCCCAGAATAACTTATCTATCACAAGGAGAGCTTCAAGAGCCAGTGAACATTATTTACAAGTAGAAGTGTCAAGCTCAAGTATATTTCAAAGTTCAGCAACCAATCATTTCTCATCTTCTCCAGTAGTATTTATAGAAGAATGAGGAGGTGGGATCTGATAAAAGATCTCCTGGGTCAATTAATATAGATTTACTGGATTCTCAGCCTTTAAGGGGCTTGATGAAGAAGTTTACAGATGTTTCTGTCTGTATTAATTGTTTTACATTTAAGATTAAGCTCGGTGGGAGCTTTTTTGAATTTTAAGGCTCTGTTTCAGGATTTAATAACTCTGCTAGTATTTTTACATTAAATTCCTTTGGCAGAATTAATTCTTCGTTTGCGTTGAGGAAAATATCTAATTTTGATCAATAACTTCGGCCTCTGTTTGAATGCTTTGAGGCACAGGTGGCTTTGTGGTAGCTGGGAGGAATCAATTTGCCTCTGATGTGGCAGTTGAGGCCTTTCTGTTTGATAAAACACTTATGATTTTCTTTTAACTGTGTTTTTAATTTGGGAGGATTAGGCTTTTGATAATCAATTTTAGCCGTAATCCCCATAGATCTGTCTTCAATATCCTGTTCTGGTATGTTTTGTCTTTGACACTGATACTCTTTGATTGTGATTTTATTCACTGTGTCTTGTTGATGTGCAGGCCGCGCAGGGCTCATATGGCGTCAAGGTGATGAGGAGCGAAACCCACTACAAGTACGTTCGCCTTTCATTTACCAAAATGAATCTAAAACCTTCATATATGCATCATTTTCATAGATTCATAACTCTGAAACTGATCCTGGGACCTGTGGGTTATGGGCCCACATACACAATCGATGGGTTTCAATTAAATTCACACACCATACTTTAGTTTATCCCCCGAGCTCCTCTTAGTGCGATCACCGTTCGATGAGCTAGCCTCAGATCGGACGGTGCACGTCAATATCGCGTTGAGCCCACAATTGACAGTTAACGCGTGATGAGGGAGCGATGAGGCGGTATTGCCCCGTTGACGTGGCGACTTTTCACAGGATCGCTTGCTATTGAGTGGTTTCCTTCCCGTACCAAAAGCGGTGCGATCAAAACTGCTTCCGGCTTTTGAACAGTAAGTGACCGTAGGTTAAACCAGGGTTAACACCCGACTTCCTATTCGCTTCGGTCCATTAAAATATAGGTTCAAACCTCGGAACTGTGGCTTCATTAACTCATTCCCAGCCTTCGGCTTTCTCTTTAATATGACGGAATATCATTCAAACACCTGCACAATACAAAACTACATTATAAAATCCTGTGTTATTTGGTTTTACTAATTCAGAGGGTGTGGGGAGGAGCGTGGCCATTGGATGGCATCAACCAATGATGTAGATTTGCTCGCGGAGGTCAAAAGAAGAGCAGAGGGAAAAATAAGTCACAACCGCTGATCGCACAGAGATCAAATGTGGGGATTATGCGTTTAAAAAATCCTCTTGGTGGAAGGCGGAGGGCGATGAAATAATGCGGGGATGATCTAGGACCATCCGATCTGGACACATGGACGGTCTAGATCCAATCGGAGGATCAGAATCAGTGGGAGAAAAAAAAAATGTTAAAAACGCACCCGATGAAAAGATCCGATGCGATCAAATGTAGATTGTCGATCTGCAGATCAGATCGACGGTGGGAGATGCATCGGGAGATCGTAATCGGCGGTTTTGAATAAAAATTTATTAAATGAGCTGACAGAAAAACTCCAATGTGATGATGCGCAGGCCGTTTGATCGGCCTTAGATCAACGACGGAGATGTTATGAGAAATGTGCCGGCGGAAAACTCTTCAAACCATATAAAAAATCAAAAAAATTTAATATAAACAAAGGTTTTATGCGTCGGGATGGTTTCATATATACAAAGTGGATAGGCGCCCGACTGTAGGGCCTTGGTCTATATGGAATGATAATAGGCCCGAGGCTTATATAAGAGGGCCAATCGACATTGGAGTTCTGTTTAAACACAAACAAATGCGCTCCGTGAGTTGCTCTGATGCGATAAGCACTCAAGACCCTAGCACTTGGTTCTAGCGCTGGGGCACATGGAGGGGAAGTGGTTTTTTAAGACTAAGCTCAAAGGGGCTTAAGCCTTTATACAAAATAAAGCATTTTTATGATTTTTCCTGGTTTTTAAAGGGTTTTGAGGGTTTGGACAGAGTTCAAAAGGAGTTTTAAACTATGTAGAGGGGATTTTATGAAAGGGGAACAGGGGAAAATGGATGATTTTGCAGCAGTCTTTCCTCATGAAATCAGCAGAATTTCCGAGTATACAAAAGGAAAAATAGTGAAGATTTGGACAGAGGCATGAGGCCTTCAAGAGTCTTCAAGAGATAACATTTTTTAGAAATAAAACTTGTTTCTTGAAGGCTCCAGAAATGATTTAGCCAGCATTTGATATAAAAATTTTTATAGCTGGCTAACAGTGGCTCCACTTGGGGATGGTGCCTTCTTGAAGGCATCAAGAACTTTAGACTTGCATTCTCTGGGAGGCTGATCTGTGCCTCATCCATTGGGCTGCCTTTCTTTACTTGGATGATCTTCTTTTGTTCTGAAATCAGGTTAGTAGCTAGGGAAACAATGGAACTTTCATCAACAAGCTTTATTCCTACCCAATCCTACTGATCTAACATTTTTTCTTCATTAGAGTGCACTTGGTTTGGAAAACTCTTTTTACAACATTTTATTCTTTTGAAAACAGGAAATCTAATCTATTTCTACTCCTTATTTCTCCATGGACTCAGATTAAACAGTTGAGTCCATACAGTTCTCTACCTAATCTACCATCTGTTGGGATTAAACTGTCCAACAGATTTTTTTCACTAAATCTTACAACAGAAATTTAAAAACATACAAGTCAGGATTGAATAGTCTAACTTGTTGCTAATCTATTGCATGAAAAACAAGCAGCACATAGATCTTATTTTGCAGAAAATTAAAACAAAATGGAAAGCTTAGGATCTGAAATTTCAAAGCATTTCCTTCATCTTTTTTTACAACTCTGTTTTGAATTTTGTTTGAGCTGTCTTTCCTTTGTCAACTGGTTTAGATATTGAGCTAATTGGAACCAGATTTACATCTTTTTTGACTCAGAATTTGAAACATATTTGAGTCATTCTCTTTGGAAACTTAGGTTCAGAGTTTAGGCATGTTTGAACCTCTAATTTCTATCCTAATCTATCTACTGATAAGCCAAGATTAAACAGTTTGGAAAATCGAATTCACTATCCTATCAGCAGAAAATTTAAAGCTAATTAGTCAAGATTAGGCTGTATGACTAATTAGAAGTGTGTTTTCCAGGAGTGGCATTTAAGCTTGCACACTTTCAGATTTGTTTCTCTTTTTCGGTATGGGGCTGTACCTTTCTTGTTTTCACAATCTGCCCTCTTTTCTTTCTTTCTTTTTTTTTTGTATTTTTGATTTTTATAACTTTGAATGCAATTATGGGTGAAGTATTTATAATGAGAAAAAAAAAGATAAAAAGGCTTTCAGAACATAACATGGATCAAGAGAAGTAATGCTTAAGCATCCTGCCATTGACAAGACCCCCAAACAATTCTGCTCCATTCAACTCTTGCAAGAAATGTGTATTATTACCAGCAGATGAATGGATAGAGTAAGGGCCAAGCCATAAGTTGTCAAATTTTCCATGCTTTCCCTTGTCTTCCCTCCTTGAGTCCCACTTCAAAACTTTGTCCCCAATATCGAAATTCCTGGCCTTTGTTCTTTTGTCGAAATTTTTTTTAATGCAGTCTTGCTTCTGTAATGCTTTGTTATAAACTTTCTCTCTGGTTTGCTAAAGATGAATGGTTTGATTTATTCTTCTGATCATGTCATTATATTTAGTTTACAACTCTTGAATCAACTTCATCACTGGTACACCAAGGCTAGTTGGAAAAATTGCATTAGTACCATACACAAGCTGGAAAGGTGACATACCAACATATTTATTCAAAGTCAATTTGTCAGCCCAAAGTGCATGAACTAGCTTATTGTGCCAAGACTTTTTGTTGTCCTCCAACAGTTTATTGATTATGTTCACTAAACTCTTGTTTGAGGATTATGCAAGTCCATCACCTTGAGGGTAATAGGTCGTGGAATTCCCCAATGTTATTTGATATTTGTGACAGAATTCAACCATCTTCTTTGATCCAAATGTTGCTTCATTATCAGTGATTATCTTGGTAGGATATCCAAATCTAGAGAGAATGTCAGTCTCCATAAATTTTATGATAACATAATCATTGGCTTGCCTAAAAGGTATAGCTTCTATCCACTTAGTGAAATAGTTTTGGCAGTGAGAATCCATCTATGCTGAGCAGAAGATGGTGGATGGATTTCTCCTATGAAGTCAAGTCCCCACGGTTGAAAAGGAGCTTCAACAGTGATTGGATGTAGAGGTAGGGGTAGCAGTTTTCTTTTGCCTTCAAAAAGTTGACATTTATGACAGGCAATGATCATCTTGCGTATATCAGGAAAGAGAGTAGGCGAATAGAAACTAGCCCTCAAAATTTTGTTGGCTGTTGTCTTCTAGTATAAATGACCTCCACACTCTCCTTCATGGAACTCATGCTTAACCTTCTCTGCATCACACTTAGGAAAACATTTAAGCAATACACCACTTGCATTTTTCCAATAAAGACATCTATCTATAACGCAATAGTTTACAACTTTTAACTTTAGGAACCTTGCCTTTGTTTTTGTCAAACCAGGAGGTGTATTTAAATTAAGCAAAACATAAATAATATTAGCATACCAAGAGGAATTCATAAATGGTCTTCAACAATGGGAGTTGATATTTCCTCTTGCTCATCCAAAGCATTAATCATATTCATATTGAGAACCTCAAAATTGGAGTCAGCCATTAATCTAGCTAGACCTTGGCCTTTGATGAGTTTAGTGGGTTTTATCTCTAAATCATATTCAAGAATAACTGCAATCCACTTACCTCTCTTACCATCTGCATCCTGTGTTAGAATGTCTTTCGCAACTGAATTTGAGACAAAGGCAATGATGTGTGAGTGAAGGATGTATATTCTGAAGTCTTTCAAAGCCTCAACCAAAGCAAAGGCTTTCTTTTCCATAATGTTATACTTCAAAGGAGCATCTCTCAAAGCCTTGCTAAAGAATGCAATAAGCTACTCTTGTCCTTGTGGATTTTTCTGTAAAAGGATAGCAGCTATGGTATGTTCTAATGCAAATGAAAAAATATAAATATCTTTTGAAAAATCAAGACTTATTAGAATCGGTGTTTTGGTTAACGCTTGCTTCACCAGCCCAAAGGACTTCTTTGCTTCCAAGGTCCATTTTACCCCTTGCTCCTTCTTTAACATGTTTGTGATATTTCTAAGGAGCTCAGCCAAGTTGGGGATGAAGCTTCTCAATAAGTTAATCTTTCCAATGAAAGATTGCAACTCTTTGATGTTTCGAGGATGAGAGATTTGCAATATGGCCTCAATCCTTTTTGGATCTATCTTAATACCCTCTTCTGAAATAATGTGCCCAAGGATTTTACCTTCTTGGAGACCGAATAGTGTGTTCTTGGGGTTTAAATATATCCCAAACTTTCTGCATTTCTCGAAAAATTTTCTTAAGTGTTTTAAGTGCTCTTCATCTGTTTTTGAAAACACAGTGACATCATCAAGGTATATAATGATGAAGTAGTCCAGTTCTTCCGAGAATGCTATGTCCATGGCTCATTGAAAAGCTGCTCCAGCGTTCATTAGACCAAAAGGAATTTTCACATACATGAAAGTGCCTCAAGGTGTAGTGAATGCTGTCTTTAGTTGATCATCAGGGTGGACTAAGATCTAATTTTACCCTGAATAGCCATCAAGCAAAGAAATTCTTCTAGACCCTACTACCCTTTATAAAATATGATACATCTTAGGCAAAGGGTAGTTGTCTTTTAATGAAGCTTTGTTTAAGTCTCTAAAGTCTATACAAAGCCTGATCTCTCCAGTTTTCTTCATAACAGACACTAGATTAGACACCCGCTCAGAATATCTAATAGGGACAATAATACCAACTTCATACATTTTCATGATCTCATTCTGAACCAAAGGCAAATGAACAGGGTTTATTCTACGCAGTTTCTGCTTGAATGACTTTCAGTTCTCCTTGAGAGGGATTTTGTGATGTATTATTTCAGTGTCATAGGATTTTAGATCTTTGTAACTCCACGCAAAAACATGAGAAAATTCTTTAAACAGCTCTATGTATTTTAGTTTAATGTGAGCTGCTAAATTCTTAGACAGTTTAATCATTTTCAGTTTTTTCTCACTGCCTATATTGCACTCCTCTACTTCAGTCTCTATAGGTTCCAGTTTTGGCTTCTTGGCCACATCGTTAAAATCAAACAACTCTTCTAAAGGTGCCAGACCCTTTGGCAAACTTTCATCATTAGACTACAGGGTTTCTAACTCCTCTGTTTCAAACTCTGCATTCATTTCTGTTTCATTTTCAAGTTTGCTAGATAACAGGATTATATTAGCATGTTTAGGAGACCTTTATTCTTCATCAAGAATATTTTCTTCACTAGGGCAGTCAGTTTCATAATCTGAATCTGAACTTGGTAGTTCGAATTCATTTCTGAACTGCACGAAGTATTCTATTTGTTTGTCTCCGTTGAACACCTGCCAATATTTTTCGTTATCAAGAACGACTGGTCTAAATTTTATCTGGGTTGTGCAGTCTTTGGTTTCATATGGCATTAAGCATGTCCTAGCTACAAAGGCTAAATTGTGGGCCGCGATATTTCTTTATCTTGGAACAAAAATTAATTTGGACTCCTCGAAAGTTTTTAAAAGGTCCATGACATTGTTTTGGTAGGACCTAAGTCTGGGATGATTTGCGTTATACTCCCCATTGACTTGCCTAATGACTAACTCTGAATCCCCATACACATTGATTCTTTTTGCTCCTAACTTCTTCAACAATCGTAAGCCTAAGAGAAGGGATTCATATTTCGCTATGTTATTCGAACACTGTAAGTTTAATCTACAGGAAAGGCTTTCTGTGTGGTTGTTTTTAGTGTTGCAAATCCAGACCCCTGCACCAGCATTGTTTCTAGTGCAGGATCCGTCGAAGTTCATACTCCACAGAGGATTAGTTTCGGTTTCGACAATTGGGTCACTATCCTCTTCAACAAGCGCGCTTTTGGTTTGTTTTTGAATATCAACAGTTAGTTGAATTTGTTTTAATTCCTCATGTTTCTTGTTAATCTGATGAATGTTTTCTTGACCGTCAAGGCTGAAACATGATGGACGTATGATTTGTAGTTCAAGACCTGTGTTTGCTTTGATAAAGTTCACGGGTTCAACAAACTGTTTTGACACTCCTACGTCATCTTCTTCCTCCTCTCTATCTGTCATTAAATCAGATAAGGTCACTTGTTCACTGAAAGTTTCATCATTGAAAATGATAAATGATTCTAGGCATGTGTTTAAAGAATAAAGGGGATGGTTTTGTGGTCTATCTTGGCTAGTCACCATGTATTGCATATGAGACTTCCTGTAAAGTCTTCTTGTCTGATTGAAAACAGGGATGGTCACATAGGTCATGTCCATCTGCATAGTTCCTTGTAACTTAGCTCCCCAATACCTAGATAATAGCATTCCATACTTTTGGGGCACATCAGCCACAACAATATCCATGCCTAAAAATTTGGCTGGAATTTGAGCTAGGTTAATATAGAGGTCTTTAATTAATCCCAAACATTTTACTCTGCTTGAGTCAAAGGAGTAAAGGTCTTTGTAAGGTCTGGTGATTTCAAGGCTTAGGCTCTCCATTACAGCTTTTGGAATTAAATTATGAGAGGCCCCTGAGTCATGCATAGCGTTATGAAAAATCTTGTCATGAACGTTTAAACTCACATAAAAGGGAGGAACAGGTCCCTCTTGATACTTACCTTCAATCTTAGGACCAAAAATAAGCTCTCGTTGGTCATCGTTAAGATTGACTATGTCATTATCATCCTCAATTTTTAAAGCCTTAAAAATTTGGGTTCTATATTCAATTTGGGCAGCTAACTCAGTGAGGGTAACAGAGATTTTAATTTTGGAAATTTCCTGCTCCAGGCTGAAAGGAATTTGACTCTTTGAAGAGCTTGTCTCAGCCTTATTAGCTGCCAGTATTTCAGCAATATTAGCTTGCTGATTTGTTCTATTTACATTTGACAAAATTGTTTTCACAGGAGTACTAGCTAAAGTGTTAGTACTGCTAAGGTCTGCACTCTGTTTTTCATTGTTTTGAGTGCCTTTCTCTTTACCATTATCAGAATTCACAGCCACTATTTTGTCCTTTTGTTTGACAACTTTAGGCTTGGTTGCAGTCTTGTTTTGTGAAGATTTGTCAGAGGTTTTGGTGTTGGGAGTTTGTTGACTGGTTTTGCTTCTAAGGTCATATTCTCTTTGAGACTCTATGATGACATTTTCCACGTCTTGATAATAATTTTCATCATCATCTCTTTTTTCATCATAAGGTGTGTGTAGACCTTGTTTTCTATCATAATGAATCTCAAAGTCATCATTATCTACCCCCAGCATGTTGATATCATTTTCCTATGTTATTTCGTCTGTTTCCTCAACCTCACTTACATAGTTTTGATGAAAGGAAGGAGTGATCTATTGATCATCTTCCCTAGGTCTGTTTGGAGGTTGGTTCCTTCTAAAATTCTGATTCTGGTTCTGGTTTCTGTTTTGAGGAGCAGTTTGGTTTTGACTTGCTTGTGCTCTCTCAAGGATGCTCATTTTCTTCATCATCTCCTCCATCATTCTATCCATATTTGAGTTGGAAGTAGAAGGTGTATTTTCTTCCCTGAAGGATACTCTCTTCTCATTTTTCATTCTTGCTCTCTTCTCCATCAAGTTGACTTCCACAACAAGAGCACCTTTTTGCATCTCTTCAAGAGTTGCAGGATCTCTCTCTTTCAGCTGAGAGGCCATCTTGGGGTCATACCCCTCAGGAAACTTGTTTAATGATGAGCCTTGTGGGGTCTTTAGATCTGGGGAAAGTGCATTGTATACACTGTTAAATCTGGTACAATAAGCTTGTACACTTTCCACCGTGTTTCTATTGCGGTTCTTTTAATCAGAAATGACTTGGAGAAGATTCTTCTTTACTTCCCATTTTTTTAAGAATGTCTGATGGAAGGCTTGGAGATCATTGATAATATGGGGGGTTAATCCTTTAAACCATTTTCTTACTTCTCCCCCCAGACTCTGAGAAAATAACCTAAGCTTGACAGAATCATCATCAATTTCATTTCTGTCAAAGTATTCATTCATATTATCCACATGTTGTGATGCAGTAGTAGCATTACTAGCATCATATAACAAAATTTTGGACTGATAGTCCTGAGGAAGATTGACTAATGGTACAGGAAGGACTAAGGGGGCATACCATGCTGCCATGATATGTGGAGGGAGTGGATTCACAAGAGGTGGATTAACAAAAGGTAAAGCGGGCTGAAGTGGATTGGTTTGGACAATGGATGTAGGATGAGCAGATGTGGATGGAACAACAGTAGATTGCTGAGCTGATCTTGGATGAGAGACACCTAAATTGTGAAGGAAGTGTAAATCAGGTGATGTTGTTTCTCTACTACCAGGATGTTCACTTGCTTCTGGGGATGAAAGTGAAGACTCAGATTCTAGCTGAATTATATCATCAAATGACCTAGTTCTAAATGGATTTACTAAGTCAGCTTGTGATTGTTGTAGAGCTGAAATATTTTCAGGTACTGAATTAGCTCTCAAGGGTGATCTGGAAACAGTTGAAGATTCTATCTTAGGAGAGCTCGTAAGGATACTTTCTGGGTTATCAACTATCTCAAGTGGGTTAGGGTCGGGGTGGGGTCAAGTATGAATCTTTCTAGGAGCCACTATGCTTTGTTTTTCAGACCCGAATAAACAAGAACAGTTAAACCAGATATGATAGTCTTTAAGGGGTTAACTAATTTGTTCTGTACAAATTCAATTCCTACAGTCCTCTAATGGAGTGCGAATGATATTACAATGATAAGGGTTCTTCCCAGTAGAGTCTTAAGGTTTGTTGAGGATTGTGGAGTCGCGAAGTGGAAGTTTTTAGCTCTTTTGCAGGTAAAAGGTTTTATGGTCCACCACCATGTTTATTGAATTCCAATCTAAAATATTTTTGGGTTTTCTGAGTTATTTTTCAGTCCTATTGGTTGTTAAGAGTGTCCTAAATCTGTTTCAAAACTTAGCTATGGTTATGAGACAAAAAATAAAATAGTCTACTCTTATGGCTAAGCTAGATGATTTTTCAAGGTTAGATAAAGTCTTATGAGAACCCTAGGATTTGCCTAGTTTGTCACTGAATCAAACAAGTTTTTATCATGATTACCATGTGTTTGATAGTGCTTGAGAAGGATGCTTTTAACTCATGATGTTTGTATGAAATTTTAAGGGGAACCGGAGATTATAATTAGGTTCGTTCCCCAGTGGAGTCGCCAGAAATGTTAGGAATCTGTAATTAGCAAGATTGGCAAGGTCCAATCACAGAAACAACATTATTTCAATCACTTTGGGATTCTAGGATCTAGCCCTCCTAAATCTGGAGAGGGATCTCTCCAATAAGTGCAAAGATGGATTTGTCTTTGAAGTTTATAGTAATGATGTTAGGCTAGTTATGAAGGCCAAGGGTTTTGTTTTTTTTTGGATGTTTGAGCATGATTATTATTTGAGTGGGAAGTTCCAAATGCAAAGAGTTTCAAAGGTGAGAAGTTGCAAGCAAATATAACAAGCTTCAGCCAAAAAGATAGATAATTGCAGGTTTTAGTCCATTGGGCTATGGAGTCATAATAGGGTTTAATTGAAAAAACAAGTTCAAGAGTGGTATATGGGGAAAGTTGTCTATGTCTAAGGATCTCCTCAAAGTTGATTTATGGAATGAAATGAAACAATAAGAAGGGGAATTGAACAGATGAAGAACAAAGAACAACCCAAGATCAGGTAAGTATTTCTAAACTAACCTTCTTTTGACATACATTTAAGGAAGACATAAAAGTAATCTAAGATCAGGTTAGTACTTCTAAACTAGCCTACTTTTGATGCACTTTCAATAGAAAACATTTAAAACAAAGGGAAACTTGAAGGAAACCGTTGGAGAAGAAACTAGTGGGTTGGGCTCACCACAAATCCTCTCCTAGCTCTGCTTTACTTGGTAACTTTCAAGACAAAGAAAAATATTAAAAAGAATGGCTTAAGATCTGGTGAGTGCTTCAACACTAGCCAGCTTTCAACACATTCCAAGGGAAACTTTCAGATGGTTTTTTGGGATAAAACTAGCACCATGGCGCACCATATCTTCCTTAGTTCATCTCTAGTTAACATATACTGAAAATGACATTTAAGGATAACAAATAGCTCAGAAAGTAGGACGAGGGAACGCCAACATTCCTATGATTAAACTGAAATAAATCATTCCTAAATAACACAAATCGGAAGAAAACATGTAGATAAAGATTTTCAGTCAGAGAAAGGTACTGATATACAGTAGGTCTTAACTCTATGCATGTTGTTCTTTATAAGAGAAGATGAAAACAATGAAAACACAAATAAAATAACAATTTACAATAAGAAATAAAATCACCGTTGACATAGACCAGGATCCCATAAATCAACTTGTATTGATGCTCCAAACCATTTACAGCTCTAAGTCCAATGCTTTAGCTTAGCAATCATCTACACTTCCCAGACTAACTTATCTATCACAAGCAGAGCTTCAAGAGCCAGTGAACACTATTTATAAGTAGAAGTCTCAAGCTCAAGTATATTTCAAATTTCAGCAACCAACCATTTCTCATCTTCTCCAGTAGTATTTATAGAATAATGAGGAGGTGGGATCTGATAAAAGATCTCCTGGGTCAATTAATACAACCTTACTGGCTTCTCGGCCTTTGAGGGGCTTGATGAAGAAGTTTACAGATGTTTCTGTCTATATTAATTTTTTTACATTTAAGATTAAGGTCGGTGGGAGCTTTTGTTGAATTTTAAGGCTCTGTTTTAGGATGTAATAACTCTGCTGATATTTTTACAATAAATTCCTTTGGCAGAATTAATTCTTCGGCTGCGTTGAGGAAAATATCTGATTTTGATCAATAAATTTGGCCTCTGTTTGAATGCTTTGAGGCACATGTGGCTTTGTGGTTGTTGGGAGGAATCAATTTTCCTCTGATGTGGCAGTAGAGGCCTTTCTGTCTGATAAAACACTTATGATTTTCTTTTAACTATGTTTTTAATTTGGGAGGATTAGGCTTTTGATAATCATATTTAGTCGTAATCCCCACAGATCTATCTTCAATCTCCTGTTCTGGTATGTTTTGTCTTTGACACTGATACTCTTTGATTGTGATTTTATTCACTGTGTATTGTTTATGTGCAGGCCGCACAGGGCTCATATGGCGTCAAGGTGATGAGGAGAAAAACCCACTACAAGTAGGTTCGCCTTTCATTTACCAAAATGAATCTACAACCTTCATATATGCATCATTTTTGCAGATTCATAACTCTGAAACTGATCATGGGACCTGTGGGTTATGGGCCCACATACGCAATCGACGGGTTTCAATTAAATTCACATGCCATACTTTAGTTTATCCCCCGAGCTCCTCTGAGTGTGATTACCATTCGATGAGCCAGCCTCAGATCGGATAGCGCACGTCAATATCACGTTGAGCCCACAGTCAATAGTTAACGCGCGATGAGGGAGCGATGAGGCGGTATTGCCTCGTCGACGTGGCGGCTTTTCACAGGATTGCTTGCTATTGAGTGGTTTCCTTCCTGTACCAAAAGCAGTGCGATCAAAACTGCTTCTGGCTTTTGAACAGTAAGTGACCGTAGGTTAAAACGGGGTTAACACTCAGCTTCCTATTCGCTTCGGTCCATTAAACTCTAGGTTAAAACCTCGGAATTGTGGCTCCATTAACTCTTTCCTAGCCTTCGACTTTCTGTTTAATATGACGGAAAATCATTCAAACACCTGCACAATACAAAACTACATTATAAAATCCTGCGTTATTTGGTTTTACCGCTTCAGAGGGTGTGGGGAGGAGCATGGCTGTTGGATGGCATCAACCAACGGTGTAGATCTGCTCGCGGAGGTCAAAAGAAGAGTAGAGGGAAAAAAAGTCACAACCATTGATCGCGCAGAGATCAACGGTGGGGATTACGTGTTTAAAAAATCCTCTTGGTGGAAGGCGGAGGGCGATGAAATAATGCGGGGATGATTTGGGACCATCCGATCTGGACACATGGACGGTCTAGATCCAATCGGAGGATCAGAATCAGTGGGGGAAAAAACAAATGCTAAAAATGCTCCCGATGAAAAGATCCGATGCGATCAAATGTAGACCATCGATCTACAGATCAGATCGACGGTGGGAGATGCATTGGGAGATCGTAATCAGTGGTTTTGAATAAAAATTTATTAAATGAGCCAACATAAAAACTCCGATGCGATGATGCACAGGCTGTTTGATTGGCCTTAGATCAATGGTGGAGATGGTTTGAGAAATGCGTCGACGGAAAACTCTTCAAACCATATAACAAATCCAAAAAATTTAATATAAATAAAGGTTTTATGCGTCGGGATGGTTTTATATATATGAAGTGGATAGGTGCCCGACTGCGGGGCCTTGGTCTATATGGAATGATAATAGGCCTGGGGCTTATATAAGAGGGCCAATCGACATCATAGTTTATTTTAAACACAAACAAATGCGCTCCGTGATTTGCTCTGATGCCATAAGCGCTCAGGACCCTAGCACTTGGTTCTAGCGCTGGGGCACATGGAGGGGAAGTGGTTTTTTAAGACTAAGCCCAAAGGGGCTTAAGCCTTTATACAAAAATATGTATTTTTATGATTTTTCTTGGTTTTTAAAGGGTTTTGAAGGTTTGGACAGATTTCAAAAGGATTTTTAAACTCTGTAGAGGGGATTTTATGAAAGGAGAATAGGGGAAAATGGATGATTTTGCAGCAGTCTTTCATCGTGAAATCAACAGAATTTCTGAGTATACAAAAGGAACAGCAGTGAAGATTTGGACATATGCATGAGGCCTTCAAGAGTCTTCAAGAGATAACATTTTTTAGCAATAAAACTTGTGTCTTGAAGGCTCCAAAAATGATTTAGCCAGCATTTGATATAAAATTTTTTATAGCTGGCTAACAGTGGCTCCACTTGGGGATGGTGCCTTCTTGAAGGCATCAAGAACTTCAGACTTGCATTCTCTGGGAGGCTGATCTATGCCTCATCCATTGGGTTGCCTTTCTTTACTTGGATGATCTTCTTTTGTTTTGAAATCAGGTTAGCAGCTAGGGAAAAAATGGATCTTTCATAAACAAGCTTTCTTCCTACCCAATCCTACTGATCTAACATTTTTTCTTCATTAGAGTGCACTTGGATTGGAAAACTCTTTTTACAACATTTTTTTCTTTTGAAAATAGGAAATCTAATCTATTTCTACTCCTTATTTCTCCATGGACTCAGATTAAACAGTTGAGTCCATACAATTCTCTACCTAATCTACCATCTATTGGGATTAAACTGTCCAACAAATTTTATTCACTAAATCTTACAACAAAAATTTAAAAGCATACAAGTCAGGATTGAACAGTCTAACTTGTTGCTGATCTATGGCATAAAAAACAAGTTGCACATAGATCTTATTTTGCAGAAAATTAAAACAAAATGGAAAGCTTAGGATCTGTAATTTCAAAGCATTTCCTTCATCTTTTTTACAGCTCTGTTTTGACTTTTTTTTGAGCTGTCTTTCCTTTGTCAACTAGTTCAGATTTTGAGCTAATTGGAACCAGATTTACATCTTTTTTGACTCAGAATTTGAAACAGATTTGAGTCATTCTCTTTGGAAACTTAGGTTCAGAGTTTGGGCATGTTTGAACCTCTAATTTCTATCCTAATCTATCTACTGATAAGCCAAGATTAAACAGTTTGGCAAATCGAATTCACTATCCTATCAGCAGAAAATTTAAAGCTAATTAGTCAAGATTAGGTTGTATGAATAATTAGAAGTGTGTTTTCCAGGAGTGACATTTAAGCTTGCACACTTTCAGATTTGTTTCTCTTTTTTGGTATGGTGTACCTTTCTTGTTTTCAAAATCCGCCCTCTTTTCTTTCTTTCTTTGTTTTTGGATTTTTTATTTTTATAACTTTGAATGCAATGATGGGTAAAGTATTTATAATGAGGAAAAAAAAGATAAAATGGCTTTCAGAACATAACATGGATCAAGAGAAGTAATGCTTAAGCATCCTGCCATTGACATGACCCCCAAACAATTCTGCTCCATTCAACTCTTGCAAGAAATAGGCATTATTACCAGCAACTGAATGGATAGAGTAAGGGCCAAGCCATAAGTTGTCAAATTTTCCATGCTTTCCCTTGTCTTCCCTCCTTGAGTCCCACTTCAAAACTTTGTCTCCAATATTGAAATTGCTGGCCTTTTTTCTTTTGTTGAAAAACTTTTTAATGTTGTCCTGCTTCTGTAATGCTTTGTTATAAACTCCCTCTCTGGTTTGCTGAAGATGAATGGTCTGATTTATTCTTCTGATCATGTCATTATCTTCAGTTTGCAACTCTTGAATCAACTTCATCACTGGTACACCAAGGCTGGTTCGAAAAATTGCATCAGTACCATACACAAGCTGGAAAGGTGACATACCAATAGATTTCTTCAAAGTCAATCTGTCAGCCCAAAGTGCATGAACTAGCTTTGTGTGCCAAGACTTTTTGTTGTCCTCCAACAGTTTCTTGATTATGTTCACTAAGCTCTTGTTTGAGGATCCTTCAAGTTCATTACCTTGAGGGTAATAGGCCGTGGAATGCCCCAATGTTATTTGATATCTGTGACAGAATTCAACCATCTTCTTTGATCCAAATGCTGTTGCATTATTAGTGATGATCTTGGTAGGATAGCCAAATCTAGAGAGAATGTCAGTCTCCATAAATTTTATAACAACAGAATCATTGGCTTGCCTACAAGGTATAGCTTCTATCCACTTAGTGAAATAGTCTATGGCAGTGAGAATCCATCTATGCTGAGCAGAAGATGGTGGATGGATTTATCCTATGAAGTCAAGTCCCCGCTATTGAAAAGGAGCTTCAACAGTGATTGGATGTAGAGGTAGGGGTAGAAGTGTTCTTTTTCCTTCAAAAAATTGACATTTATGACAGGCAATGATCATCTTGTGTATATCATGAAAGAGAGTAGGCCAATAGAAACCAACCCTAAAAATTTTGTTGGTTGTTGTCTTCCAGTATAAATGACCTCCACACTCTCCTTCATGGAACTCGTGCTTAACCTTCTCTGCATCACATTTAGGCAAACATTTAAGCAATACACCACTTGCATTTTTCCAATAAAGACATTTATCTATAATGCAATAGTTTACATATTTTAACTTTAGGAACCTTGCCTTTGTTTTTGTCAAACCAGGAGATGTATTTAAATTAAGAAAAACATAAATAATATCATCATACCAAGAGGAATTTATAAAATGGTCTTCAACAATGGGAGTTGAGATTTCCTCTTGTTCGTCCAAAGCATTAATCATATTAATATCGAGAACCTCAAAATTGGAGTCAGCTATTAATCTATCTAGACCTTGGCCTTTGATGAGTTTAGTGGGTTTTATCTCTAAATCATATTCAAGAATAACAACAATCCACTTACCTCTCTTACCATTTGGGTCCTGTGTTAGAATGTCTTTCACAACTGAATTTGGGACAAAGGCAATGATGTGTGAGTGAAGGATGTATATTCTGAAGTCTTTCAAAGCCTTAACCAACGCAAAGGCTTGCTTTTCCATAATGCTATACTTCAAAGGAGCATCTCTCAAAGCCTTGATAAAGAATGAAATAGGTAGCTCTTGTCCTTGTGGATTTTTCTGTAAAAGGACAGCAGCTATGGTATGTTCTGATGCAAACAAAAAAAAATAAAAATCTTTTGAAAAATCAGGACTTATTAGAACCGGTGTTTTGGTTAATGCTTGCTTCACCAGGCCAAAGGACTTCTTTGCTTCCAAGGTCCATTTTATCCCTTGCTCCTTCTTTAACATGTTTGTGATATTTCTAAGGAGCTCAGCCAAGTTGGGGATGAACCTTCTCAATAAGTTAATCTTTCCAATGAAAGATTGCAACTCTTTGATGTTTCCAGGATGAGTGATTTGCAATATGGCCTCAATCCTCTTTGGATCTATCTTAATACCCTCTTTTGAAATAATGTGCCCAAGGAGTTTACCTTCTTGGAGACCGAATAGTGTCTTCTTGGGGTTTAAAGATATCCCAAAATTTTTGCATTTCTCGAAAAAATTTCTTAAGTGTTTTAAGTGCTCTTCATCTATTTTTGAAAACACAGTGACATCATCAAGGTATATAATGATGAAGTAGCCCAGTTCTTCCGAGAATGCTATGTCCATGGCTCGCTGAAAAGTTTCTCCAGCGTTCATTAGACCAAAAGGCATTTTCACATACATGAAAGTGCCCCAAGGTGTAGTGAATGCTATCTTTAGTTGATCATCAGGGTGGACTAAGATCTGATTGTACCCTGAATAGCCATCAAGCAAAGAAATTCTTCTAGACCCTACTACCCTTTGTAAAATATGATCCATCTTAGGCAAAGGGTAGTTGTCTTTTAATGAAGCTTTGTTTAAGTCTCTAAAGTCTATACAAAGCATAATCTCTCCAGTTTTCTTCCTAACAGACACCAGATTAGACATCCACTCAGAATATCTAATAGGGACAATAATACCAGCTTCATACATTTTCATAATATCCTTCTGAACCGAAGGCAACTGAACATGGTTTATTCTGCGCAGTTTCTGCTTGAATGGCTTCTGGTTCTCCTTGAGAGGGATTTTGTGCTGTATTATTTCAGTGTCATAGGATTTAAGATCTTCGTAACTCCACGCAAAAACATGAGAAAATTCTTTAAACAGCTCTATGTATTTGAGTTTAATGTGAGTTGGTAAAGTCTTAGACAATTTAATCATTTTCAGTTTTTTCTCACTGCCTATATTGCACTCCTCTACTTCAATCTCTATAGGTTCCAGTTTTGGCTTCTTGGCCACATCGTTAAAATCAAACAACTCTTCTAAATGTGCCAGACCCTTCGGCAAACTTTCATCATTAGACTGCAGGGTTTCTAACTCCTCTGTTTCAAACGCTGCATTCATCTTTGTTTCGTTTTCAAGTTTGCTAGATAACAATATTATATTAGCATGTTTAGGAGACCTTTCTTCTTCATCAAGAATATTTTCTTAACTAGGGAAGTCGGTTTCATAATCTGAATCTAAACTTGGTAGTTCGAATTCGTTTCTGAACTGCATGAAGTCTTCTATTCGTTTGTCTTCGTCGAACACCTGCCAATATTTTTCGTTATCAGGAACGGCTGGTCTAAATTTTATCTGGGTTGTGCAGTCTTTGGTTTCATATGGCGTTAAGCATGTCCTAGCTTCAAAGGCTAAATTGTGGGCCGCGATATTTCTTTTTCTTGGGACAAAAATTAATTTTGACTCCTCGAAAGTTTTTAAAAGGTCCATGACGTCGTTTCGGTAGGCCCTAAGTCTGGGATGATTTGCGTTATACTCCACATTGACTTGCCTAATGACTAACTCTGAATCCCCATACACATTGATTCTTTTGGCTCCTAACTTCTTCAACAATCGTAAGCCTAAGAGAAGGGATTCATATTCCACTATGTTATTCGAGCACTGGAAGTCTAATCTACAGGAAAGGCTTTCTGTGTGGTTGTTTTCAGTGTTGCAAATCCACACCCCTGCACCAGCATTGTTCCTAGTGCAAGATCCGTCAAAGTTCATACTCCACAGAGGATTAGTTTCGGTTTCGACAATTGGGTCACTATCCTCTTCAACAAGCGCGCTTTTGGTTTGTTTTTGAATATCAACGGTTAGTTGAATTTGTTTTAATTCCTATGGTTTCTCGTTAAGCTGAGGAATGATTTCTTGACCGTCAAGGCTAAAACATGATGGACGTATGATTTGTAGTTCAAGACCTGCGTTTGCTTCGATAAAGTTCACGGGTTCAACAAACTGTTTTGACACTCCTACGTCATCTTCTTCCTCCTCTCTATCTGTCATTAAATCAGATAAGGTCACTTGTTCACTGAAAGTTTCATCATTGAAAAGGATAAATGAATCCAGACCTATGTTTACAGAATAAAGGGGAGAGTTCTATGGTTTGTCTTGGCTAGTCACCATGTATTGCATATGAGACTCCCTGTAAAGTCTTCTTGTCTGATTGAAAATAGGGATGGTCGCATAGGTCATGTCCATCTGCATAGTTCCTTGTAACTTAGCTCCCCAAGACCTAGATAATAGCATTCCATACTTTGGGGGCACATCAGCCACAACAATATCCATGACTAAAAATTTGGCTAGAATTTGAGCTAAGTTAACACAAAGGTCTTTAATTAATCCTGAACATTTTACTCTGCTTGAGTCAAAGGAGTAAAGGTCTTTGTAAGGTCTGGTAATTTCAAGGCCTAGGCTCTCCATTACATGTTTTGGCATTAAATTATGAGAGGCCCCTGAGTCATGCATAGCGTTATGCAAAATCTTGTCATGAACGTTTAAACTCACATAAAAGGGAGGAACAGGTCCCTCTTGATACTTACCTTCAATATTAGGACCAAAAATAAGCTCTGGTTGGTCATCGTTAAGATTGACTGTGCCATTATCATCCTCAATTTTTAAAGCCTTCAAAATTTGGGTTCTATATTCAATTTGGGCAGCTAACACAGTGAGGGGAACATAGATTTTAATTTTGGAAATTTCCTGCTCCAGGTTGAAAGGAATTTGAATCTTTGAAGAGCTTGTCTTAGCCTTATTAGCTGTCAGTCTTTCAGCAACATCAGCTCGCTAATTTGTTCTATTTAGATTTGAAAAAATTGTTTTCACAGGAGTACTAGCTAAAGTGTTAGTACTGCTAAGGTCTGCACTCTGTTTTTCATTGTTTTGAGTGCCTTTCTCTTTACCATTATCATAATTCACAGCCACTGTTTTGTGAAGATTTTTTAGAGGTTTTGCTGTTGGGAGTTTGTTGACTGGTTTTTCTTCTAAAGTCATATTCTCTTTGAGACTCTATGATGACATTTTCCATGTCTTGATAATAATTTTCATCATCATCTCTTTTGTCATCATAAGGTGTGTGTAGACGTTGTTTTCTATCATAATGAATCTCAAAGTCATCAGTATCTACCCTCAGCATGTTGATATCATCTTCCTCTTTTATTTCATATGTTTCCTCAACCTCACTTACATAGTTTTGATGAAAGGGAGGAGTGATCTGTTGATCCTCTTCCCTAGGTCTGTTTGGAGGTTGGTTCCTTCTAAAATTCTGATTCTAGTTCTGGTTTCTGTTTTGAGGAGCAATTTGGTTTTGACTTGCTTGAGCTCTCTCAAGGATGCTCATTTTCTTCATCATCTCCTCCATCATTCTCTCCATATTTGAGTTTGAAGTATAAGGTGTATTTTCTTCCCTGAAGGATACTCTCTTCTCATTTTTCATTCTTACTCTCTTCTCCATCAAGTTTACTTCCATAGCAAGAGCACCTTTTTTCATCTCTTCAAGAGTTGTAGGATCTCTCTCTCTCAGCTCATAGGCCATCTCGGGGTCAAACCCCTCAGGAAACTTGTTTAATGCTGAGCCTTGTGGAGGCTTTAGATCTGGGGAAAGTGCATTGTATACACTGTTAAATCTGGTACAATAATCTTATACACTTTCCCCCGTGTTTCTATAGAGGTTCTTGTAATCAGAAAGGACTTGGAGAGGATTATTCTTTACTTCCCATTTGTTTAAGAATGTCTGATGGAAGGCTTGGAGATCATTAATACTATGGGGGGTTAAGCCTTTAAACGATTTTCTTACTTCTCCCTCCGGACTCTTAGGAAATAACCTAAGCTTGCCAGAATCATCATCAATTTCATTTCTGTCAAAGTAGCCATTCATATTATCCACATGTTGTGATGTAGTAGTAGCATTACTAGCATCATATAATGGAATTTTGGACTGATAGTCCTGAGGAAGATTGATTAATGGTATAGGAAGGACTAAGGGGGCATACCATGCTACCATGATATGTGGAGGGGGTGGATTCACAAGAGGTGGATTAACAAAAGGTAAAGTGGGCTGAAGTGGAGTGGTTTGGAAAGTGGATGTAGGATGAGCAGATGTGGATGGAACAACAGTAGATTGCTGAGCTCATCTTGGATGAGAGACACCTAAATTGTGAAGGAAATGTAAATCAGGTGGTGTTGTTTCTCTACTACCAGGATGTTCACTTGCTTCCGGGGATGAAAGTGAAGACTCAGAGTCTAGCTGAATTATATCATCAAATGACCTATTTCTAAATGGATTTACTAATTCAGCTTGTGATTGTCATAGAGCTGAAAGATTTTCAGGTACTGAATTAGCTCTCAAGGGTGATCTGGAAACAATTGAAGATTCTATCTTAAGAGAGCTCCTAAGGATACTTTCTAGGTTATCAACTATCTCAGGTGGGTTAGGGTCGGGGTGGGCTCTAGTATGAATCTTTCTAGGAGCCACTATGCTGTGTTTTTCAGACCCGAATAAACAAGAACAGTTAAACCAAATATGACAGTCTTTAAGGGGTTAAATAATATGTTTTGTACAAATTCAATTCCTACAGTCCTGTAATTGAGTTCGAAAGATATTACAATGATAAGGGTTCTTCCCAGTAGAGCCTTAAGGTCTGTTGAGGATTGTGGAGTCGCCAAGAGGAAGTTTTTAGCTCTTTTGGAGGTAAAAGGTTTTATGGTCCACCACCATGTTTATTGAATTCCAATCTGAAATATTTTTGGGTTTTCTGAGTTATTTTTCAGTCCTATTGGTTGTTAAGAGTGTCCTAAATCTGTTTCAAAACTTAGCTATGGTTATGAGACAAAAATAAAACAGTCTACTCTTATGGCTAAGCTAGCTGATTTTTCAAGGTTAGATAAAGTCTTATGAGAATCCTATGGTTTGCCTAGTTTGTCACTGATTCAAACAAGTTTTCATCATGATTACCATGTGTTTGGTAGTGCTTGAGAAGGCTGCTTTTAACTCATGATGTTTGTATGAAATTTTAAGGGGAACCAGAGATTATAATTAGGTTCGTTCCTAGTGGAGTCGCCAGAAATGTTAGGAATCTGTAATTAGCAAGATTGGAAAAGTCCAATCATAGAAACAACATTATTTCAACCACTTTGGGATTCTAGGATCTAGCCCTCCTGAATCCGGAGAGGGATCTCTCCAATAAGTGCAAAGATGGATTTGTCTTTGAAGTTTATAGTAATGATGTTAGGCTAGTTATGAAGGCCGAGGGTTTTGTTTATTTTTGGATGGTTGAGCATGATTATTATTTGAGTGGGAAGTTCTAAATGCAAATATTTTCAAAGGTGAGAAGTTGCAAGCAAATATAACAAGCTTCGGCCAAAAAGATAGATAATTGTAGGTTTTAGTCCATTGGGCTATGGAGTCATAATAGGGTTTAATTGAAACAAAAAGTTCAAGAGTGGTCTATGGGGCAAGTCGTCTATGTCGAAGGATCTCCTCAAAGTTGATTTATGGAATGAAATGAAACAATAAGAAGGGGAATTAAACAGATGAAGAACAAAGAGCAGCCCAAGATTAGGTAAGTATTTCTAAACTAACCTGCTTTTGACATACACTTAAGGAAAACATAAAAGTAATCTAAGATTAGGTCAGTACTTCTAAACTAGCCTGCTTTTGATGCACTTTCAATAGAAAAAATTTAAAACAAAGGGAAACTTGAAGGCAACCGTTGGAGAAGAAACTAGCGGGCCGAGCTCATCACAAATCCTCTCCTAGCTCTGCTTTACTTGGTAACTTTCAAGACAAACACAAAGATAAAAAAGAATAGCTTAAGATCTGGTGAGTGCTTCAACACTAGCCATATTTCAACACATTCCAAGGGAAACTTTCAGATGGTATTTTGGGATAAAACTAGGACCAGGGCACACCATATCTTCCTTAGTTCATCTCTAGTTAACATATACTGAAAATGACATTTAAGAATAGCAACTAGCTCAGACAGTAGGACGAGGGAACGCCAACATTCCTATGCTCAAACTGAAATATATCATTCCTAAATAACACAAATCGGAAGAAAACATGTAGATAAAGATTTTCAGTCAGAGAAAGGTACTGATATACAGTAGGTCTTAACTCTATGCATGCTGTTATTTATAAGAGAATATGAACATAGCGAAAACAGAAATAAAATAACAATTTACAATAAGAAATAACATCACCGTCGACATAGACCAAGATCCCATAAATCAGCTTGTATTGATGCTCCAAACCAGTTACAACTCTAAGTCCAATGCTTTAGCTTAACAATCATATACACTTCCCAGACTAACTTATCTATCACAAGAAGAGCTTCAAGAGCCAGTGAACACTATTTACAAGTAGAAGTCTCAAGCTCAAGTATATTTCAAAGTTCAGCAACCAACCATTTCTCATCTTCTCCAGTAGTATTTATAGAAGAATGAGGAGGTGGGATATGATAAAAGATCTCCTAGGTCAATTAATACAAACTTACTGGGTTCTCGGCCTTTAAGGGGCTTGATGAGGAAGTTTATAGATGTTCTATTTGTATTAATTGTTTTACATTTAAGATTAAGCTCGGTGGGAGCTTTTGTTGACTTTTAAGGCTCTGTTTTAGGATGTAATAACCTGCTGATATTTTTACATTAAATTCCTTTGGAAAAATTAATTCTTTGGCTACTTTGAGGTAAATATCTGATTTTGATCAATAACTTCGGCCTCTATTTGAATGCTTTGAGGCACAGGTGGCTTTGTGGTAGCTGGGAGGAATCAATTTGCCTCTGATGTGGCGGTGGAGGTCTTTCTGTCTGATAAAACACTTATGATTTTCTTTTAACTGTGTTTTTAATTTGTGACGATTAGGATTTTGATAATCAATTTTAGCTGTAATCCCCACAGATCTGTCTTCATTCTCCTATTCTGGTATGTTTTGTCTTTGACACTAATACTCTTTGATTGTGATTTTATTCACTATGTCTTGTTGATGTGTAGGCCGCGCAGGGCTCATATGGCGTCAAGGTGACGAGGAGCAAAACCCACTACAAGTAGGTTCGCCTTTCATTTACCAAAATGAATCTACAACCTTCATATATGCATCATTTTTGTAGATTCATAACTCTGAAACTAATCCTGGGACTTGTGGGTTATGGGCCCACATACACAATCGACGGGTTTCAATTAAATTCACACGCCATACTTTAGTTTATCCCCCGAGCTCCTCTGAGTGCGATCATCGTTCGATGAGCGAGCCTCAGATCGGACGACGCATGTCAATATTGCGCTGAGCCGACAATCAAAAGTTAATGAACGATGAGGGAGCGATGAGGCGGTATTTCTCCGTCGACGTGGCGGCTTTTCATAGGATCGCTTGCTATTGAGTGGTTTCCTTCTCGTACCAAAAGCGGTGCGATCAAAACTGCTTCCAGCTTTTGAACAGTAAGTGACCGTAGGTTAAACCGGGGTTAACACCCGGCTTCCTATTTTCTTCGGTCCATTAAACTCTAGGTTCAAACCTCGGAACTGTGGCTCCATTAACTCATTCCCAACCTTCGGCTTTCTCTTTAATATGACGGAAAATCATTCAAACACCTGCACAATACAAAACTACATTATAAAATCATGTATTATTTGGTTTTACCGCTTCGGAGGGTGTGGGGAGGAGCGTGGCCATTGGATGGCATCAACCAATGGTGTAGATCTACTTGCGGAGGTCAAAAGAAGAGCAGAGGGAAAAATAAGTCACAACCGTTGATCGCGCAGAGATCAACGGTGGGGATTACGCATTTAAAAAATCCTCTTGGTGGAAGGTGGAGGGTGATGAAATAATGTGAGGATGATCTGGGACCGTCCGATCTAGACACGTGGACGGTCCAGATCCAATCGGAGGATCGGAATCGACTGGAGAAAAAAAAATGTTAAAAACGCACCTGATGAAAAGATCCGATGCGATCAAATGTAGACTGTCGATTTGCAGATCAGGTCGATGGTGGGAGATGCATCGGGAGATCGTAATTGGTGGTTTTGAATAAAAATTTATTAAATGAGCCAACAGAAAAAATCTGATGCGATGATGTGCAGGCCGTTTGATCGGCCTTAGATCAACGACGGAGATGGTTTGAGAAACGCGCGGGCAGAAAACTCTTCAAACCATATAAAAAATCCAAAAAATTTAATATAAACAAAGGTTTTATGCGTCGGGATGGTTTTATATATACGAAGTGGATAGGTGCCCGACTGTGGGGCCTTGTTCTATATGGAATGATAATAGGCCCAAGGCTTATATAAGAGGGCTAATCGACATCGGAGTTTTGTTTAAACACAAACAAATGCGCTCCATGAGTTGCTCCGACGCGATAAGCGCTTAGGACCCTAGCACTTGGTTCTAGCACTGGGGCACATGGAGGGGAAGTGGTTTTTTAAGACTAAGCCCAAAGGGGCTTAAGCCTTTATACAAAAATATGTATTTTTATGATTTTTCCTGGTTTTTAAAGGGTTTTGAGGGTTTGGAAAGAGTTCAAAAGGAGTTTTAAACTCTGTATAGGGGATTTTATGAAAGGGGAATAGGGGAAAATGGATGATTTTGCAGCAGTCTTTCCTCATGAAATCAACAAAATTTCTGAGTATACGAAAGGAATAGCAGTGAAGATTTGGACAGAGGCATGAGGCCTTCAAGAGTCTTCAAGAGATAACATTTTTTAGCAATAAAACTTGTTTCTTGAAGGCTCCAAAAATGATTTAGCTAGCATTTGATATAACAAATTTTATAGCTGGCTAATAGTGGCTCCACTTGGGGATGGTGCCTTCTTGAAGGCATCAAGAACTTTAGACTTGCATTTTCTAGTAGGCTGATCTATGCCTCATCCATTGGGCTGCCTTTATTTACTTGGATGATCTTCTTTTGTTCTGAAATCAGGTTAGCAGCTAGGGAAACAATGGATCTTTCATCAAAAATATTTCTTCCTACCCAATCCTACTGATCTAACATTTTTTCTTCATTAGAGTGCACTTGGATTGGAAAAATATTTTTACAACATTTTATTCTTTTGAAAACAGGAAATCTAATCTATTTCTACTCCTTATTTCTCCATGGACTCAGATTAAACAGTTGAGTCCATGCGATTCTCTACCTAATCTACCATCTGTTGGGATTAAACTGTCCAACAGATTTTATTCACTAAATCTTACAACACAAAGTTAAAAGCATACAAGTCATGATTGAACAGTCTAACTTGTTGCTGATCTATGACATAAAAAACAAGCTGCACATAGATCTTATTTTGAAGAAAATTAAAAAAAAATGGAAAGCTTAGGATCTGTAATTTCAAAAATTTTCCTTCATCTTTTTTACATCTCTGTTTTGACTTTTGTTTGAGCTGTCTTTCCTTTGTCAACTGGTTCAGATTTTGAGCTAATTGGAACCAAATTTATATATTTTTTTACTTAGAATTTGAAACAGATTTCAGTCATTCTCTTTGGAAACTTAGGTTCAGAGTTTGGGCATGTTTGAACCTCTAATTTCTATCCTAATCTATCTACTGATAAGCCAAGATTAAACAGTTTGGCAAATCGAATTCGCTATCCTATCAGCAGAAAATTTAAAGCTAATTAGTCAAGATTAGGCTGTATGACTAATTAGAAGTGTGTTTTCCAGGAGTGGCATTTAAGCTTGCACACTTTCATATTTGTTTCTCTTTTTTGGTATGGGGTTGTACCTTTCTTGTTTTCACAATCTGCACTATTTTCTTTCTTTCTTTCTTTTTGTATTTTTGATTTTTATAACTTTGAATGCAATGATGGGTGAAGTATTTATAATGAGAAAAAAAAATATAAAAAGGCTTTCAGAACATAACATGGATCAAGAGAAGTAATGCTTAAGCATCCTTCCATTGATAGGACCCCCAAACAATTCTGCTCCATTCAACTCTTGCAAGAAATAGGAATTATTACCAGCAGCTGAATGGATAGAGTAAGGGCCAAGCCATTAGTTGTCAAATTTTCAATGCTTGCCCTTGTCTTCCCTCCTTGAGTCCCACTTCAAAACTTTGTCCCAAATATTGAAATTGCTGGCCTTTGTTCTTCTGTCGAAAAACATTTTAATGTTGTCCTGCTTCTGTAATGCTTTGTTATAAACTTACTCTCTAGTTTGCTGAAGATGAATGGTCTGATTTATACTTCTGATCATGTCATTATCTTCAGTTTACAACTCTTGAATCAACTTCATCACTGGTACACCAAGGCTGGTTGGAAAATTTGCATCAGTACCATACACAAGCTGGAAAGGTGACATACCAATAGATTTCTTCAAAGTCAATCTGTCAGCCCAAAGTGCATGAACTAGCTTTGTGTGCCAAGAATTTTTGTTGTTCTCCAATAGTTTATTGATTAGGTTCACTAAACTCTTGTTTGAGGATTCTACAAGTCCATTACCTTGAGGGTAATAGGCCATGGAATGCCCCAATGTTATTTGATATCTGTGACGGAATTTAACCATCTTCTTTGATCCAAATGCTGCTGCATTATCAGTGATGATCTTGGTAGGATAGCCAAATCTAGAGAGAATTTCAGTCTCCATAAATTTTATAATGACAGAATCATTGGCTTGCCTACAAGGTATAGCTTCTATCCACTTAGTGAAATAGTATGTGGCAGTGAGAATCCATCTATGCTGAGCAGAAGATGGTGGATGGATTTCTCCTATGAAGTCAAGTCCCCACTGTTGAAAAGGAAGCCAAATAAAGGATTGACAGAGGTAGGCAGCGCTTTTCCTCTCGTAAAGTTGACATTTATGACAAAAATGATCATCTGTATAAATACGAAAGAGAGTGTACAATAGAAACCAACCCCAAATTTTGGCCGTTGTCTTCAAGTATGACCTCCAGCCACTCTTCCTTCATGGAACTCGTGTTAACCTTCTCTCAAGATCACACTCAAGAAAACATCATTTGAGCAAGATACCACTTGCATTTTTCCAATAAAGACATCTATCTATAATGCAATAGTTTACAGATTTTAACTTTAGGAACCTTGCCTTTGTTTTTGTCAAACCAGGAGGTGTATTTAAATTAAGAAAAACATAAATAATATTAGCATACCAAGAGGAATTCATAAAATGGTCTTCAACAATGGGAGTTGAGATTTCCTCTTGTTCATCCAAAGCATTAATCATATTAATATCGAGAACCTCAAAATTGGAGTCAGCTATTAATCTAGCTAGACCTTGGCCTTTGATGAGTTTAGTGGGTTTTATCTCTAAATCATATTCAAGAATAACAACAATCCACTTACCTCTCTTACCATCTGGGTCCTATGTTAGAATGTCTTTCACAACTGAATTTGGGACAAAGGCAATGATGTGTGAGTGAAGGATGTATATTCTGAAGTCTTTCAAAGCCTTAACCAAAGCAAAGTCTTGCTTTTCCATAATGTTATACTTCAAAGGAGCAATTCTCAAAGCCTTTCTAAAGAATGCAATAGGCTCCTCTTGTCCTTGTGGATTTTTCTGTAAAAGGACTGCAGCTATGGTATGTTCTGATGCAAACGAAAAAATATAAAATCTTTTGAAAAATCAGGACTTATTAGAACCGGTGTTTTGGTTAACGCTTGCGTCACTAGGCCAAAGGACTTCTTTGCTTCCAAGGTCCATTTTACCCCTTGCTCCTTATTTAACATGTTTGTGATATTTCTAAGGATCTCAGCCAAGTTGGGGATGAACCTTCTCAAGAAGTTAATCTTTCCAATGAAAGATTGCAACTCTTTGATGTTTCCAGGATGAGAGATTTGCAATATGGCCTTAATCCTCTTTGGATCTATCTTAATACCCTCTTCTGAAATAATGTGCCCAAGGAGTTTACCTTCTTGGAGACCGAATAGTGTCTTTTTGGGTTTAAAGATATCCCAAACTTTTTGCATTTCTCGAAAAATTTTCTTAAGTGTTTTAAGTGCTCTTCATCTATTTTTGAAAACATAGTGACATCATCAAGGTATATAATGATGAAGTAGCCCAGTTCTTCCGAGAATGCTATGTCCATGGTTCGCTGAAAAGTTGCTCCAGCGTTCATTAGACCAAAAGGCATTTTCACATACATGAAAGTGCCCCAAGGTGTAGTGAATGCTATCTTTAGTTGATCATCAGGGTGGATTAAGATCTGATTGTACCTTGAATAGCCATCAAGCAAAGAAATTCTTCTAGACCCTACTACCCTTTGTAAAATATGATCCATCTTAGGCAAAGGTAGTTGTCTTTTAATGAAGCTTTGTTTAAGTATCTAAAGTCTATACAAAGCTTGATCTCTCTAGTTTTCTTCCTAACAGACACTAGATTAGACACCCACTCAGAATATCTAATAGGGACAATAATACCAGCTTCATACATTTTCATGATCTCCTTCTGAACCGAAGGCAACTGAACAGGGTTTATTCTGCGTAGTTTCTGCTTGAATGGCTTCTGGTTCTCCTTGAGAGGGATTTTATGTTGTATTATTTCAGTTTCATAGGATTTAAGATCTTCGTAACTCCACGCAAAAACATGAGATAATTCTTTAAACTCTATGTATTTGAGTTTAATGTGAGCTGGTAAAGTCTTAGACAGTTTAATCATTTTCAGTTTTTTCTCATTGCCTATATTGTACTCCTCTACTTTAGTCTCTACAAGTTCCAGTTTTGGCTTCTTGGCCACATCGTTAAAATAAAAAAACTCTTCTAAAGGTGCCAGACCCTTTGGCAAACTTTCATCATTAGACTGTAGGGTTTCTAACTCCTCTATTTCAATCTCTACATTCATCTCTGTTTCTTTTTCAATTTTTCTAGATAACAGGATTATATTAGCATGTTTATGAGACCTTTCTTCTTCATCAAGAAGATTTTCTTCACTAGGGCAGTCAATTTCATAATCTGAATCTGAACTTGGTAGTTCGAATTCTTTTCTGAACTGCATGAAGTCTTCTATTTGTTTGTCTCCGTCGAACACCTGCCAATATTTTTCGTTATCAAGAACGACTGGTCTAAATTTTATCTAGGCTGTGCAGTCTTTGGTTTCATATGGTGTTAAGCATGTCCTAGCTTCAAAGGCTAAATTGTGGGCCGCGATATTTATTTTTCTTGGGAAAAAAATTAATTTTGACTACTCGATTGTTTTTAAAAGGTCCATGACATCGTTTTAGTAGGCCCTAAGTCTGGGATGATTTGCATTATACTCCCCATTGAATTGCCTAATGACTAACTCTGAATCCCCATACACATTGATTCTTTTGGCTCCTAACTTCTTCAACAATCATAAGCCTAAGAGAAGGGATTCATATTCTGCTATGTTTTTCGAACACTGGAAGTCTAATCTACAGGAAAGGATTTCTGTGTGGTTGTTTTCAGTGTTGCAAATCTAGACCCCTACACCAGCATTGTTCCTAGTGCAGGATCCGTCGAAGTTCATAATCCACAGAGAATTAGTTTCAGTTTCGACAACTGGGTCACTATCCTGTTCAACAAGCGCGCTTTTGGTTTGTTTTTGAATATCAGTGCTTAGTTGAATTTTTTTAGTTTCTCTGGTTTCTCATTAAGATGAGGAATGCTTTCTTGACCGTCAAGGCTAAAACATGATGGAAGTATGATTTGTAGTTCAAGACCTGCGTTTGCTTCGATAAAGTTCATGGGTTCAAGAAACTGTTTTGACACTCCTACGTCATCTTCTTCCTCCTCTCTATCTGTCATTAAGTCAGATAAGGTCACTTTTTCACTGAAAGTTTCATCATTGAAACGAATAAATGAATCCAGGCCTGTGTTTACAGAATAAAGGGGAGAGTTCTGTGGCCTGTCTTGGCTAGTCACCATGTATTGCATATGAGACTCCATGTAAAGTCATCTTGTCTGATTGAAAACAAAAATGGTCGCATAGGTCATGTCCATCTGCATATTTCGTTGTAACTTAACTCTCCAAGACCTAGATAATAGCCTTCCATACTTTGGGGGCACATTAGCCACAACAATATCCATGACTAAACATTTGGATGGAATTTGAGCTAAGTTAACACAGAGGTATTTAATTAATCCTAAACATTTTACTCTGCTTGAGTCAAAGGAGTAAAGGTATTTGTAAGGTCTGGTGATTTCAAGGCATAGGCTCTCCATTATAGCTTTTGGCATTAAATTATGAGAGGCCCCTGAGTCATGCATAGCGTTATGAAAAATCTTGTCATGAACATTTAAACTCACATAAAAGGGAGGAACAGGTCCCTCTTGATACTTACCTTCAATCTTAGGACCAAAAATAAGCTTTGGTTGGTCATCGTTAAGATTGACTGTGTCATTATCATCCTCAATATTTAAAGCCTTCAAAATTTGGGTTCTATATTCAATTTGGTCAGCTAACTCAGTGAGGGGAACAAAGATTTTAATTTTGGAAATTTCCTGCTCCAGGCTGAAAGGAATTTGACTCTTTGAAGAGCTTGTCTCAGCCTTATTAGCTGCCAGTCTTTCAGCAACATCAGCTTGCTGATTTGTTCTATTTAGATTTGACAAAATTGTTTTCACAGGAGTACTAGCTGAAGTTTTAGTACTGCTAAGGTCTGCACTCTGTTTTTCATTGTTTTGAGTGCCTTTCTCTTTACCATTATCAGAATTCACAGCCACTGTTTTGTCCTTTTGTTTGACAACTTTAGGCTTGGTTGAAGTGATGTTTTGTGAATATTTGTCAGAGGTTTTGGTGTTGGGAGCTTGTTGACTGGTTTTGCTTCTAAGGTCATATTCTCTTTCAGACTCTATGATGAAATTTTCCATGTCTTGATAATAATTTTCACCATCATCTATTTTGTCATCATAAGGTGTGTGTAGACCTTTTTTTCTATCATAATGAATCTCAAATTCATCATTATCTATCCCCAGAATGTTGATATCATCTTCATCTATTATTTCATCTGTTTCCTCAACCTCACTTACATAGTTTTGATGAAAGGGAGGAGTGATTTGTTGATCATCTTCCCTAGGTCTGTTTGGAGGTTGGTTCCTTCTAAAATTCTGATTCTGGTTCTGGTTTATGTTTTGAGGAGTAGTTTGGTTTTGAATTGCTTGTGCTCTCTCAAGGATGCTCATTTTCTTCATCATCTACTCCATCATTCTCTCCATCTTTGAGTTGGAAGTAGAAGGTGTATTTTCTTCCCTGAAGGATACTCTCTTCTCATTTTTCATTCTTGCTCTCTTCTCCATCAAGTTGACTTCCACAGCAAGAGCACATTTTTGCATCTCTTCAAGAGTTGCAGGATCTCTCTCTCTCAGCTGATAGGCCATCTCGGGGTCAAACCCCTCAGGAAACTTGTTTAATGCTGAGCCTTGTGGAGGCTTTAGATCTGGGGAAAGTGCATTGTATACACTGTTAAATCTGGTACAATAAGCTTGTACACTTTCCCCCGTGTTTCTATGGAGGTTCTTGTAATCAAAAAGGACTTGGAGAGGATCCTTCTTTACTTCCCATTTGTTTAAGAATGTCTGATGGAAGGCTTGGAGATCATTGATACTATGGGGGGTTAAGCCTTTAAACCATTTTCTTACTTCTCCCCCCAGACTCTGAGAAAATAACCTAAGCTTGACAGAATCATCATTAATTTCATTTCTGTCAAAGTAGTCATTCATCTTATCCACATGATGTGATGTAGTAGTAGCATTACTAGCATAATATAATGAAATTTTGCACTGATAGTCCTGAGGAAGATTGACTAATGGTACATTAAGGACTAAGGGGGCATACCATGCTACCATGATATGTGGAGGGGGTGGATTAACAGAAGGTAAAGCAGGCTAAAGTGGAGTGGTTTGAACAGTGGATGTAGGATGAGCAGATGTGGATGGAACAACAGTAGATTGTTGAGCTGATCTTAGATGAGAGACACCTAAATTGTGAAGGAAGTGTAAATCAGGTGGTGTTGTTTCTCTACTACTAGGATGTTCACTTGCTTCCGGGGATGAAAGTGAAGACTCAAAGTCTAGCTGAATTATATCATCAAATGACCTAGTTCTAAATGGATTTACTAAGTCAGCTTGTGATTGTTGTAGAGCTGAAAGATTTTCAGGTATTGAATTAGCTCTCAAGGGTGATCTGGAAACAGTTGAAGATTATATCTTAGGAGAGCTCCTAAGGATACTTTCTAGGTTATCAACTATCTCAGGTGGGTTAGGGTCGGGGTGGGCTCTAGCATGAATCTTTCTAGGAGCCACTATGCTATGTTTTTCAGACCCGAATAAACAAGAACAGTTAAACCAGATATGACAGTCTTTAAGGGGTTAACTAATCTATTTTGTACAAATTCAATTCCTATAGTCCTCTAATTGAGTTTGAATTATATTACAATGATAAGGGTTCTTTCTAGTAGAGTCTTAAGGTCTGTTGAGGATTGTGGAGTCGCCAAGTGGAAGTTTTTAGCTCTTTTGGAGGTAAAATGTTTTATGGTGCACCACCATGTTTATTAAATTCCAATCTGAAATATTTTTGGGTTTTCAGAGTTATTTTTTAGTCCTATTGGTTGTTAAGAGTTTCCTAAATCTGTTTCAAAACTTAGCTATGGTTATGAGACAAAAAAAACAGTCTACTCTTATGGCTAGGCTAGCTGATTTTTCAAGGGTAGATAAAGTCTTATGAGAATCCTAGGGTTTGCCTAGTTTTTCACTGATTCAAACAAGTTTTAATCATGATTACCATGTGTTTGGTAGTGCTTGAGAAGGTTGGTTTTAACTCAGGATGTTCGTATGAAATTTTAAGGGGAACCAAAGATTATAATTAGGTTCGTTCCCTAGTGGAGTCGCCAAAAATGTTAGGAATCTGTAATTAGCAAGATTGGAAAAGTCCAATCACAGAAAAAAAATTATTTCAACCACTTTGGGATTCTAGGATCTATCCCTCTTGAATCCGGAGAGGGATCTCTCCAATAAGTGCAAAGATGGATTTGTCTTTGAAGTTTATAGTAATGATGTTAGGTTAGTTATGAAGGCCGAGGGTTTTGTTTGTTTTTGGATGGTTGAGCATGATTATTATTTGAGTGGGAAGTTCTAAATGCAAATATTTTCAAAGGTGAGAAGTTGCAATCAAATATAACAAGCTTCGGCCAAAAAGATAGATAATTGCAAGTTTTAGTCCATTGGGCTATGAAGTCATAATAGGGTTTAATTGAAACAACAAGATCAAGAGTGGTCTATGGGGCAAGTCATCTATGTCTAAGGATCTCTTCAAAGTTGATTTATGGAATGAAATGAAAAAATAGGAAGGGGAATTAAACAGATGAATTAGAAAGAGTAGCCTAAGATCAGGTAAGTATTTCTAAACTAACCTACTTTTGACATACACTTAAGGAAGACATAAAAGTAGTCTAAGATAAGGTCAGTACTTCTAAACTAGCCTGCTTTTGATGCACTTTCAATAGAAAACATTTAAAACAAAGGGAAACTTGAAGGCAACCGTTGGAGAAGAAACTAGCGGGCCGAGCTCACCAAAAATCCTCTCCTAGCTCTACTTTACTTGGTAACTTTCAAGACAAACACAAAGATAACAAAGAATGGCTTAAGATCTAGTGAGTGCTTCAACACTAGCTAGCTTTCAACACATTCCAAGGGAAAATTTCACATGGTATTTTTGGATAAAACTTGGACTAGGGCACACCATATCTTCCTTAGTTCATCTCTAGTTAACATATACTGAAAATGACATTTAAGAATAATAAATAGCTCAGACAGTAGGATGAGGGAACTCCAGCATTCCTATGCTTAAACTGAATTAAATCATTCCTAAATAACACAAATTGGAAGAAAACATGTAGATAAATATTTTCAATTGGAGAAAGGTACTGATATACAGTAGGTTTTAACTCTATGCATGTTGTTCTTTATAAGATAAGATGAACACAGTGAAAATAGAAATAAAATAGCAATTTCCAATAAGAAATAACATCACTGTCGACATAGACCAGGATCCCATAAATCAGCTTGTATTGATGCTCCAAACGAGTTACAACTCTAATTCCAATGATTTAGCTTAGCAATCATCTACACTTCCCAGACTAACTTATCTATCAAAAGCAGAGCTTCAAGAGCTAGTGAACACTATTTACAAGTATAAGTCTTAAGCTCAAGTATATTTCAAAGTTCAGCAACCAACCATTTCTCATCTTCTCTAGTAGTATTTATAGAAGAATGAGGAGGTGGGATCTGATAAAAGATCTCCTAGGTCAATTAATACAGACTTACTGGCTTCTCGGCCTTTGAGGGGCTTGATGAAGAAGTTTACAAATGTTTCTGTCTATATTAATTGTTTTACATTTAAGATTAAGCTCGGTGGGAGCTTTTGCTGACTTTTAAGGCTCTGTTTTAGGATGTAATAACTCTGCTGATATTTTTACAATAAATTCCTTTGGCAGAATTAATTCTTCGGCTGCGTTGAGGAAAATATCTGATTTTGATCAATAAATTTGGCCTCTGTTTGAATGCTTTGAGGCACATGTGGCTTTGTGGTTGTTGGGAGGAATCAATTTTCCTCTGATGTGGCAGTAGAGGCCTTTCTGTCTGATAAAACACTTATGATTTTCTTTTAACTATGTTTTTAATTTGGGAGGATTAGGCTTTTGATAATCATATTTAGTCGTAATCCCCACAGATCTATCTTCAATCTCCTGTTCTGGTATGTTTTGTCTTTGACACTGATACTCTTTGATTGTGATTTTATTCACTGTGTATTGTTTATGTGCAGGCCGCACAGGGCTCATATGGCGTCAAGGTGATGAGGAGAAAAACCCACTACAAGTAGGTTTGCCTTTCATTTACCAAAATGAATCTACAACCTTCATATATGCATCATTTTTGCAGATTCATAACTCTGAAACTGATCCTGGGACCTGTGGGTTATGGGCCCACATACGCAATCAATGGGTTTCAATTAAATTCACATGCCATACTTTAGTTTATCCCCCGAGCTCCTCTGAGTGTGATTACCATTCGATGAGCCAGCGTCAGATTGGACGGCGCATGTCAATATCATGCTGAGCCCACAGTCAATAGTTAACGCATGATGAGGGAGCAATGAGGTGGTATTGCCCCGTCGACGTGGCGGCTTTTCACAGGATTTCTTGCTATTGAGTGGTTTCCTTCCCGTACCAAAAGTGGTGCGATCACAACTGCTACTGGCTTTTGAACAGTAAGTGATCGTAGGTTAAACCAAGGTTAACACTCGGCTTCCTATTCACTTCGGTCCATTAAAATCCAAGTTCAAACCTCGGAACTGTGGCTCCATTAACTCATTCCCAGCCTTCGGATTTCTCTTTAATATGACGGAAAATCATTCAAACACCTGCACAATACAAAACTACATTATAAAATCCTGCGTTATTTGGTTTTACCGCTTCAACGGGCATGGGGAGAAGCGTGGCTATTGGATGGCATCAACCAACGGTGTAGATCTGCGCGCGGAGGTCAAAAGAAGAGCAGAGGGAAAAATAAGTCACAACCGTTGATCGCGCAGAGATCAACGGTGGGGATTACGCGTTTAAAAAATCCTCTTGGTGGAAGGCGGAGGGCAATGAAATACTGCAGGGATGATTTGGGACCGTCTGATCTAGACACGTGGAGGGTCCAGATCCAATCGGAGGATCAGAATCGGCAGGGGAAAAAACAAATGTTAAAAATGCACCCGATGAAAAGATCCGATGCGATCAAATGTAGAACGTCCATCTGCAGATTAGATCGATGGTGGGAGATGCATCTGGAGATCGTAATCGATAGTTTTGAATAATTTTTTTTTAAATGAGCCAACAGAAAAGATCCAATGCGATGATGCACAGGCCGTTTGATCAGCCTTAGATCAACGGCGGAGATGGTTTGAGAAATGCGCCGACAGAAAACTCTTTAAACCATATAAAAAATCCAAAAATAATAATATAAACAAAGGTTTTATGCGTCGAGATGGTTTTATATATACGAAGTGGATAGGTGCCCAACTGCGGGGCCTTGGTCTATATGGAATGATAATAGGCCCAGGGCTTATATAAGAGGGCCAATCAACATCGGAGTTTTGTTTAAATACAAACAAATCCGCTCCGTGAGTTGCTCCGAAGCGTTAAGCGCTCAGGACCCTAGCACTTGGTTCTAGCGCTGGGGCACATGGAGGGGAAGTGGTTTTTTAAGACTAAGCCCAAAGGGGCTTAAGCCTTTATACAAAAATATGTATTTTTATGATTTTTCCTAGTTTTTAAAGGGTTTTGAGGGTTTGGACAGAGTTCAAAAGGAGTTTTAAACTTTGTAGAGGGGATTTTATGAAAGGGGAACATGGGAAAATGGATGATTTTGCAGTAGTCTTTCCTCATGAAATTAGCAGAATTTTCGAGTATACAAAAGGAATAGCAGTGAATATTTGGACAGAGACATGAGGCCTTGAAGAGTCTTCAAGAGATAACATTTTTTAGCAATAAAACTTCTTTCTTGAAGGCTCCAAAAATGATCTAGGCAGCATTTGATATAAATTTTTTTATAACTGGCTAACACATTACACCATAGGGGTATGAGGTAATTGGGAAAGAAGTCTTAGTATGCAAATTGAAAAAGATCTTGTATGGTTTAATGCAAGCTCCAAGGTAGTGGTATTTGAAGTTTGATAGGTTTATGAGATAATAAGGTTATTTTATATGTCAGTTTGACCATTTTGTTTATTTTAAGAGACTAGATAATGCTAGCTATATTAATTTTTTATTGTATCTAGATCCCATAGTTGTTGCATGGTCTAACATGCATGATAATATTGAGTCGAAAATAAATTACCTAATTCATTTACTAGAAAACATGCAATATTTCAATAAAGTGGGATTAATCCAAGGCTGAGAAGATATAAGGGACTTTCTTCATAAGAAATTACCACTCACAAAATTGTAGAAGAATCAAATGTGGAATGAATAGTGCCTTGGTGTATAAGAAGCATTTGGTCTACTATGGTTGTAGGAAAAATCATTATCTCAACTGCTTGGGAAGCTATTGAGGATTAACAATTCCTTGTAACAACTTGTGTTTCCATTCTATGTTAGGTAAACTTGAATCGGGATAGAGTCAATGTTGACTAGGGTAAATAGTAGTGGTTTTGGGGCACATGGTATTGTGCACCCATGATTTTCAGCCCATGGTATTGCATGTAATGGAGCCTATAAAAGGCTAGGAATACTTCATTGTAATGTAGGCCTGGAGGTGAGCGATGAAGGCTCACTTGGCTGGATTGGCCAGGGTTTTGGCCAATGCTCAATGAAATTTCATTGGTTGGGTTTTGCCCCAGATTTGGGGGTTTTCCCGGATAAACATCTTTGTTTATGTTTATGATTTGTTGCTAGCTATTTTATGGTTTTTTGTTCCTCTCGGTAAATTTATTATTTCTCTGGTAAATTATAACATTATTCAAAATATTCTTTCATGGGAGGAACAATGATGTCTTGTTTTACATGTAACTTAAATATCTCTTCCTTAGTTTATCGTGCATAAGACCATAGGTTAAACTATAGATAATTGGTACTTATTTTCATCAAAAGTAACCAACCACTTTTTAATCTAGGCCTTTGTAAAGTCTATTAAGTTGGAAAATTCTTAACCTAATGATGTTTTAATAATATTTAATTCTTATTTTAATATATCTTGGAGAATCATCATAGAATCTTTGATTATTTGTGGGCCTTTATGGTCTTTGAAAACATTAACAACTTCGAGAAAGGTGTTACTCCTATGATCATCAATATTTGAGCACTCAATAATAACATCTTTTAACATTTTATTCTAGTAAACCATCCAACTTTTATTTGTGTTATCCTATTAGGATTTGGAAGGTTTTGTTGTGTTATTTGGAAGTCACTTAGAGTATTGACCTTATTCACAAAAATGGAAAATTGATTATCAACAAATTTTTGATCATTCTGAAGATATTTCTTCATATATTCAACAAAGAAAAAATTATTTGGGATAAGTTCCTTAGGTGTAAGGAAATTTCCCATAGTTATTCAATAATTTATAGCCACTTATTATTATTAGTTGCGACATATGATTTGACACCATTGAGTAGGTGTACTAATTTCTTAATTATTTGGGGAATGCCAGGGATAGTGACTATGATCTCTTGTGTTTGAATAGTCAATGGGGTCATAAATAGTGGAGTAGGATTTAGAGCTTCTTAAAAATAATTCATCCTCTTCCTGAGCTTTAAATTTTATATTTTTTGTTCTGCAACATAGTGTGAAAAGGCCTTTCCTGTAGTTTGATGCAGCTTTAGAAGATTTGTGGGTCCAACTCCAAAAACATTAATTTCAGACTTCCATTGGCTAGTCACCGTCTTATTTCAAACCTTTACCTTTTCAAATCGAAATTTCTGAGTTGACTTGTCATATTGGGAATTTTATATAGTTAAGGACCATCACTCAGAAATGACTAGTTCCTCAAAAGTGATTTATTCTACAATTTTCTAGGTTTTGGCCATATGTGTCTGTTGAAGCCTAGAAAATCTCCGCTTCAAACATCAGGGAAAACCACCCGGTCGGGACCTTAAGACAACTCCTTTTCCGTTTGGTATGGTGGCTCCGACTGGATTTAAAGGACCAATTTCCTTGTAACTAAATGGATTGGATTGGATGGGTGGAAATGGGACTAAATTAAGTGAAATAAAACTATCTAATTTAAGCTAAATACTGATAAAGAAATTCTAACACTAACCCGGGTAATTATATGTGAATACAACTTAAGATTGTTACAATTCAACAATAACCATGAAAATGTATTATTAATCAAATTGAAATGTGCAGAAACAAATAAAGATAACTCTATTTAAGAAATTAAACAGAGTTGTATTAGCATATTGCATTCATCATCGTATACCATCTACATGTAATTATGAAAAATAACGTTTCAATTATACTCAGAAATGATATATAAAAGGAAGCGTTGTGAAAACAAATATACATATAAATGATAGCAATTTTAAAACGAATATCATAAGACAAAAGAAATAAACAGTAAACAGATAGACATACCTTGTTCATCTTGATGACTTTCAGATGCAATCTGATACTCTATCCAGTAACTATGATGCAAAATCAAATTCCAAGGTACAGAAATGCAACACTTCAAAGATAATTTCGCATGAAAATCACCAGATGTGATCCTTTTTAAAAAATATATAAGACAATGGAGTACAGAAATGCAATCTCCAAGTCCAAAAATATTAAGATCCAGGACCCCTCTCGAAATGCATGAGAGGGGTTTAAATACTACCTAGCTAAATCTAAAAATAGTTTATTACAAAAATTAAGGATTTGGTTCAATGACCGTCCTTTTCCTAGGCTAAAATACAGTGAAATTAAAACTAAATCTATCTGTCTATGAATTTGATCTTTAAACTTGTAGGCATCTAGCATAGTTTTGAGAAGATGCGGTTGACCGACTTCGGAATTCAACTGTCCTGAAAAGACAGAATCGGCAAGCATAGGAGCAATCTTCTCTGTAGCATTGATGATACAATTAAGCGCACTGTGCTGACTGTGTGGCTTCACCAAGTACATCCAGTATGAGTCCCAATTCAATCTTGTCAGCCCTTGGATGGATTTTTCTCTTTCTTCTACCTTTTGCCTCCATTCTGTTTGTAGTTGATTTGCCTGTGGGAGATATCCTGGAACAGTTTCTGGGATCAAATTAGCTTTGTGTAAATTGTCATTTACACAATCAGTGAGAGTGTTTTCCGCTGTAGCCGCCTCCTCTGCTGCCTTTTCTGCCCTTCTGATTTGTGCATCCCAGTTATTGAACAATATTTCTTTATGGTTTTCATTAACGATGGGTGCACCAGCTTTTCTGCCTTCTTCTGTCTTTTGCCATGCCAGATAATCATTGATCTTTTCATTAATTAAATCATAATCATTTCGTAAATCTACAACATGATTTTTGATTTTATCGCTCTCCTGGCACAAAGAATTCCATTGCAAGATTTTTTGGCAGAAAACTTCCTCTTGTTGCAGTAGTTGATTGTTCAAAGATATGGTTTCTGAAATGAATTTTGGAAGCTTAGGATCATCTTTATGCTGATCTTGGATAATCTGTATTTGTTTGTCTTTATCAGCCAAGCTTTTTTGATGTCCTATTTGCATTTCTTGAAGTTGTTGTTGTAACTCTTCAAGTTTCAATTGTGCTTCCTTATTGGCATGTACCTGTTGCAATTGCTGTTGCAGAGCTTTTACCTGTTCTTCTTTTTCATTCAACAAAAGTTGTATCTCAAATGCTTTATCAATTGTTGCAGAAGCATAAGCTCCTGTTATTTGAGACAACTTAGTGAGATTATGAGTAGGTTCTGTGGCAGGATCTTTCCACAAAACATCTACTTGTTCTGCTTCAGTAGCAATTGCACTTTCTATTTTTCTCTTTTTCCTCTGTCTCTTCACTACTGCTTTGTATTTTGGGCTGTAGAATACATCCAGAGGAGGAATGTCCTCTACATTAAGTACAATTTCAGAGGAGGGTGTGATTAGTATGTGCTCTGTCACTGCGACTGTGCTGCTTGTTCCTGTGTTCAAAACTTTGGTTGTCTGGACAGGGGTCTGTACATTCTGTCCTTCTACATTAATCAATTGGTTAAAGGTTTCCCATTCTTTGTCTAACTCAATGGTGATTGGCTGTTGTTGTACATTGGTTGGAGGAGGATTTGTCTGTTGAGAAGTCAAAATTTGATGTTGAGTAAGTTCTTTTGATTGTGCAGAATATTTAATGGATTCTTCCATTTTATCTTCCTTTTCTTTAGACTTATTGGAATGTTCAGAATCTCTGTCAGATTTTGATTTATATTTACCTGTATTTGAACTGCCGTTAAGACTAACACTAGGAGTTTTCTCCCTTGCGGGCTCTAAGCGTAGATTATCCAAAGGAATAGGAATTAGTCTTCTTTCTCTATAAAGCTTGAATTCCTGAAATTCCTCTGGAGATAGCTACGCTTGAGCTGAATTCAAAACTTCTTTGAATGAATTTCTTGCTTGGAACATGTCATTAAAAAGATCCTGTTCCCCAGAAAATTCCCTTACTTTGATTGCATTGGTAAAATTCTTAACAATATCATTTGGGTCGAATAACCTTCTCGAAAATTTGAACAGTTGTAGGCATGTAATGTTGCCTATCTCTTGAAATGCATGGCCAATATCAAACAGTGAAAATGTTCCACATTTTACGGGAAATTGTGGCCAAATGCCCTTTTTCTTCTCTTTTAAATCTTTTGTTATACCTCCCTGGCCACAGGTCTGATAAGCAATTTCCCGAGCCACAAGTCTATCTGGAACATATAGGGGTAACACATGGGGAGAAGCATAACTTCCAAAAACCCTAATATAAGTGAACAATTCTTCTCCAAACCATCTCGCGACGGGGAGAATATCAACCTCTGTTTCTGGGGATAACCTTGGGGCATCCTTATTATGCAATGTTTTGTACAATGGCAGCATTATTCCATGACAAATTTGGTAAAAATGGGGGACAAACTTAGAATCCCATAGTTCTTTATGGTACACATGAATGGGCAAAGGATCATGGATAATCCATTGCCAACCCATCACGGGGAATTTAGAGACATAACAGATAGCGTCCATGACATAAGCAGATAAATAAAAAGGTGGATAAACCCGCTGAGAAACATTTTGTTTGGACCGGTAGTGAAAAATAGCAGTGGTCAAATTATCAGATAGGATTTTGGCCCAGTCTACAATTGTAGAATTAACGACCGCATTCAACAAAGGAAGCCATTCGGGTAAGATCATATTTATGTTAGGCTTTCCAAAAAGCCTGCATAACATGGCAGCAGTAAAACAATAAGGAGAGGTAAGTGAACCCGTGTTGTACATACCTTGTTTGTTTTTCTTCAATGGTTCACTTCTTTTGGTCCACTCCTTTGTGCATTCTGCCAAATTTGCATTTTCTCTGGAAAAATCTTCCATGAATTGTTTGTTGAAAGTCGCCTGAGGTTCTGGCAACTTATACATTAATCTCAGATCTTCTATGGTGAATGACCCGATTAACTCTTCAGATGGAGTTCTGAATTGTCTGTCTGAAATATTTGTGCTATCCAGCACCCATCTCACCATGTCTGTATATGGGAGAATCCTTGGCCTTGCTGCTATTCTATGCAGAAATGAGCAATCCAAGTCTCTAAGGGTTGCTTCAGACGTATTCTTGGAACCTGCTGTAGCTGCAACTTTTATCACCACAGGGTTTTCTTCTTCTAACATATTATACATTCCTTCCCAAGTGGATATACCGACATCCTTGTTACAGGTGGTGTCTGCATATAGTGAAGCCATTTCTTTGTTTTCAGAATTTGAGCTCTTCTCCTTCTTACCCATAGTGTTTAGTGGAAGCTTTGTATAGACGTTTGCTCCTTCGTGCCTGCGTTTTACGAGTAAATGAGAGTAATGATATAAGAAAGGTGATGAGACTGTTTTAAATGTGAAAGCGGATGAAATATAATATTTTAATTGTGAAACGACTTTCAATCTAAACACAATATCATTTACCATTAATAATCAATCCAATAATTTAATTTAATCATTAAAGCGCATAACGGATTTGACATATGGGAAGATTGCCTTGGGATAGCGCACCTACATGAATCTGTGACATTGTGAGCTGCGATTTGCTGCGCAATATCGCAATGTCGCAATATCGCAAAATGAAGTCATCGCGGTTATGAAAATAGCGCAAAAGCGGAAATTGCGCAATAGCGCAAAAGCGCATGTCTCAAAATCGCAAAAGCGCATATCGCAAAATCGCAAAAGCGCATATCGCAAAATCGCAAAAGCGCATAATTGAAAAGAGCGCAAAAAATATTCATTAATCATTTCTATTTTCTGCGCTATGCGATCTGCGACCAATGCGTTTTATAAAAGATATATACCATTTTGTTATGGATGCGCTATCTTGTTTAAAGAGAAATTTTATTATAATCTATCATAAACTTAAGTGTTTCTTAATATTCTTTCTAAGGGATTAGGTTTATGATAGAAAGTTTTATTTGAAAAGGCAAACAAATCCTAATTGATTTTTTTTTTTGGATTTTTTAACTAAGGGTCCTCATTTATTTATTATTATTACTAATATTAAATAAAAAGGGGGGTTGTTGCTGGTCACAACAATTGGCGATTCACTGAAAGAAACAGTTATTTCTGAAAAATTAAAATGAACATTCTATCTTTATTAAGTAAAGGTTTTTAAAGATAATGAAAACTATCTTAGGATAATTCAAATAAAATGTAACTATGAAAAAGAAATAAAAATCATTTCATAATTTCTTTCTAATTCCTTTAAGAAATAAAAACATTTTGGGTTATCTCAAGCTTTGATTGGTGTTAATAATGAAGTAAGTGGATCTCTCCAAGTTTTGGTTTTATAATATACTCTATTGCCATAGGTATTGCCTCTGCTGCCAGCAAACGTTCATAGTCTCGACAGGGTTACCTTTAAACCATTAACCATTCATTGTCCCATCCAACTAAAATTATGACTTTTTAGAAGATAAATTCATAAGACCTATTATCTCATGTTTTTGTATTTTATTTATTTTTATTCTTAAGAGCCATTGTTCTGGTTTGGCAGCCAGTTAATAACAATGCCATTCACTAGTTATAATTAAACTGAACAAGCTGGCTCGTGATGAGACCCCTTGTCTTATATTTATATGCCATTACCCTGTTTTGGTATGCAGTATTGGTAATGTCAGTTTTATTACTCCTTATGAACATGGTAAGTCGGCTCGTAATGAGACCTCTTATCTCTTAACATTTTCGTATAATTTCTTAGAATTACATTCTAAAAAATCACAACTTAAATGGATGGGGTGAAATAGTTTTATCCTTAAGAATCAATGGATGACAATTTTCAGAGTTTTTTGAGTTCCAAAACTTTGAAAAAAATCTTTACTTTGATAGATAACCTTTCTCTACTTAATAAACTTATAATGATTTACATTCTTCTCAAGTTTTCAAAAGATCATGTAAATGATTGAAATAATCTTTCAAAGTTTAACATCTTATTTTAAACTACTCAAAAACTGTGATCATTACTTTAAAAATTCTTATTTACACAAAATAAATATTTATAATATTTTTCCGAAGAAATTTTCTTAAATAGTAAATAGTCAATCAGAGACTCATAAACAACCTTTATTTGCAAAAACAAAAACAATCAAAAACTTTGCAGAAAGAAATATATATAGTTTAAGAAGGGGTTACCTCCTTATGAAAAGAATTTCTTCAAGATAAGCCCATTTACAGGAAGAGATTCTCTCTTACCTGTTAGATCTTGGAGTATAAATGCATTTGAGCTTATCTTCTCAACTATCTAAAATGGTCCAAGCCACATTTTCTGAAATTTGGTATGTTTACCTTTTTCTTCGTGTGCTTTATCCCATTTCAAAACGAGATCACCAATTGACAAAATTTTTGAGCCGGTAGAACTTGCATCAAAAGAAGATTTTACAAGCTCTTGATGTTTTTCATGAGTAATTTTTGCTTTATCCCTATCTTCTTCTAATTTAAGGATTTGATCATATCTCAATTGAATGGATGAAGAAGGATTTTCTTCAATAAACTACACTAGGGCTAATGATGGAAGAGTTAAATTTGATGGTATCATAGCTTCTTTTCCATAAACCAGATTGAAAGGTGAAGTCCCTATTGAAGCTTTTTCAGTGATACGATCAGCCCATAACACAAAGATTAAAGATTTATGCCAATTCTTTTGATTTTGATCAACGGTCCTTTTAATGATTTTGATAAGGTTTTTATTAGTGGATTCAGCCAAACCATTACCTTGTGGATAATAATTTTCTGAATATTTTAATTTAAAACCTCTTTTGACTGCAAATTCAATTAAACTATTTCCGGAGAAGTAAGATGCATTATCAAAGACAAGAGCTTGAGGTACACCAAACCTGGTTATGATGAATTGATCTATGAAATCAATAATTGCATCAGAATTGGCTACCTTCAACGGGATTGCCTCTACCCATTTTTTAAAGTAATCAGTTGCAGTAAGGATGTACTTGTGCTGTTTGGAAGAATGAGGTACTATCTCACCAATAATGTCAAGCCCCCATTGTTCGAATGGTTGCTCAATAGTTACTGGTTGCAAAGGAAAAGTTGGTTTCATTTGTCTTCCACTTGCAGTTTGACAAATTTGGCACTTCCTTGCGTAATCATGTGTATCTTTAAAAAGGCTAGGCCAGTAATAACCAGCACGAATTATTTTGTGAGCTGTGGTATCACAAAAACTTTGCAGAAAGAAATATGTACAGTTTGAGAAGGGGTTACCTCCTTATGAAAATAATTTCTTCAAGATAAGCTCATTTACAGGAAGAGATTCTCTCTTACCTGTTAGATCTTGGAGTATGAATGTATTTGAGCTTATCTTCTCAACGATCTGAAATGGTCCAAGCCACATTTTCTGAAATTTGGTATGTTTACCTTTTTCTTCGTGTGCTTTATCCCATTTCAAAACAAGATCACCAATCGACAAAATTTTTGAGCCGATAGAACTTGCATCAAAAGAAGATTTTACAAGCTGTTGATGTTTTTCATGAGTAATTTTTGCTTTATCCCTATCTTCTTCTAATTTAAGGATTTGATCATATCTCAATTGAATGGATGAAGAAGGATTTTCTTCAATAAACTACACTAGGGCTAATGATGGAAGAGTTAAGTTTGATGGTATCACAGCTTCTTTTCCATAAACCAGATTGAAAGGTGAAGTCCCTATTGAAGATTTTTCAGTGATACGATCAGCCCATAACGTAAAGATTAAAGATTTGTGCCAATTCTTTTGATTTTGATCAACGGTCCTTTTTATGATTTTGATAAGGTTTTTATTAGTGAATTCAGCCAAACCATTACCTTGTGGATAATAATTTGCTGAATATTTTAATTTAAAACCTCTTTTGACTACAAATTCAATTAAACTATTTCCAGAGAAGTAAGATGCATTATCAAAGACAAGAGCTTGAGGTACACCAAACCTGGTTATGATGAATTGATCTATGAAATCAATAATTGCATTAGAATTGGCTACCTTCAACGGGATTGCCTCTACCCATTTTGTAAAGTAATCAGTTGCAGTAAGGATGTACTTGTGCTGTTTGGAAGAATGAGGTACTATCTCACCAATAACGTCAAGCCCCCATTGTTCGAATGGTTGCTCAATAGTTATTGGTTGCAAAGGAAAAGCTGGTTTCCTTTGTCTTCCACTTGCAGTTTGACAAATTCGGCACTTCCTTACGTAATCATGCGTGTCTTTAAAAAGGGTAGGCAAATAATAACCAGCACGAATTATTTTGTGAGCTGTGGTATCACCTCCAAAATGACCTCCTGCTGGTCCATCATGCAATTCCTGCAAAACCTTTTCAGCTTCAGTCTTTTCAAGACATCGTAATAAAATTGAATCATAATTTTTTCTAAATAACACATTATCAATGATCTCATATTTAATAGCCTTTAACCTTAAAGCGCGTTTACTCTTATAGCTGAGATTAGAAGGAACATACCCATTTTTCAAGTAATAGATAAGATCAGCATACTGAGATCCGGAATTTGTAACATTTATCTGACTTACTTGAATATCTTGATTTGAATCTTGATTTTCTGGTATGTTATTAGCTCCTACCAATAATCTGCAAAAACCTTGTCCTCTAACAATCTTAGCTAGTTTAATATCAATATCATATTCTTGCAAGGCTGTTACCCAATTAGCTCTCTTTTCTCCTACTTCTTTTTGAATTAATAATTGCTTCACTGCAGAGAATGGGACAATTATTTTTGTATGTGTTTTCAAGAGAAAAGGTCTGAAATGTTTGATTGGTTTAAACACAGCAAAGGCTTGTTTTTCAACATCGAAATAATTAAGCTTAGCTCCTTGCAGATTTGAGCTAAAGAAAGAAAATGGTGCTTCGATTTCTTGATCATTGAGTTGTGTTAAAATGGCTGCATAGGATGTTTCAGTGGCCAGAGTATACAAAGTAAAATCTTTAGAAAAATCCGGGATGATGGTGCATTAATGATCGCTCGTTTGATTGAATCAAAAGCTTCTTTTTCTTTATGTGCCCATTTGAATATTGAATTCTTCTTGATCATATTTTGCATAGGTAAAACAATTAAAGAAAAATCAGGAATAAATCTTTTAACAAAATTGATCTGCCCAAGAAATGATTGCATGGATTTTTTGTTATGTGGTAAAGAAATATCAGAAATTTCTTTCACTCTATCTGGATCAATATATATACCATATTTTGACACAACAAATCCTAAGAGTTTTCCTTCATCTAGAGCAAAGAAAGATTTCTTTGGATTTAAGGAGATACCAAACCTTCTACATCTTTCAAATATTTGTTTTAAATCATGTAGATGATTGGTTCTCTTTTTTGAAAATACTGTTATGTCATCAAGATAAAAAACAACTGATTTATTGATCAGACCTTTGAATGCTATATCCATGGCTCTTTGAAAAGTTGCTCCTGCATTTATTAGACCAAAAGGCATTTTCTGATAAGCATAAGTTCCCCATTTTGTTCTGAAAGTTGTTTTCAATCTGTCATCTGGATGAACTAAAACTTGATTATAGCCCGAAAATCCATCAAGAAAAGACATAAGTTCAGAACCAACTACCTTTTGAAGTATCTGTTCCATGGTTGGCAATGGGAAATTGTCTTTTAAACATGCCTTATTTAAATTTCTGAAATCAATACAGATTCTTATATCACCATTCTTTTTCCTTACAGGTACCATATTGGAAACCCAATTAGAGTGCCTGATTGGAAAAATGATTTTGGCTTTCAAAAGTTTATTAAGTTCTGATTTAATTTGACTTTCGAGATTTGAATGGATCTTTCTCAACTTCTGTTGAACATGTTTAATATCAGGAAGCATTGGAATCGTGTGTTGAATAACCGAAGTATTGTACATTTTTAGATCATCATAATTCCAAGCAAAAACGTTTTTATACTTGTTCAGCAGTTTAATGAATGCATTCCTTTCCTCTGGTGTTAAATTGAGTCCTAAGTTAACGTTTTGAGGTTTAGAATCAGAACCAAGATTTACTAATTCAAACTTCAAAGTGGAACTTTGGAGTTTCGTATTAACAACTTTCTTGAATCTGTCTCTAATGTCATATAAATCCTCTAATTTAACAACATATTTTGGAATGGGGTTTTCATTACCTTTTGAAGCAATTTGTAAATCATGATCATCTTCATCAATAATTTTCTCATCATATGATTTCTCTGAAGTCATGAAATTTAGAATATCTTGATCATGATAGAATACTCTCCAATTTGTAACATTATCTAGGACATATGGACGAAAAATCAATTCTACAGAAAACCTATCAGGACTGCAATCTTCAGCAGGTAGGAGTTTAGATGCAACATTAGCTAACAAGTCAGCTGATGTATTCTGATTCCTAGGAATAGGAGAAATATTGAATGCTAAAAAATGAGTGGTGAGGTCTTGTACTAGGTTTTGATATTGTTTAAGATGTCCTGAAAGGCAATGAATAATATTCCTAACTTGTTTAATGACAATTTCGGAATCACCAAAAAATTTCAAGTATTTAACATCTAACCCTATAGCTTTATAAAGTCCTTGAACCAAGGCTTCATATTCTGCGGTATTGTTAGTACACTCAAATTCTAATCTACATGACAGCATGGTTTTCTCCCCATTTGGATCAATTAAGATGCATCCAGCTCCAGCTCCATCACTAGACTTCAATCCATCAAAATATAATGACCAAAATAAAGATTTGTCTATTGGCTTATCTACAGTTACATCAGAAATATTTACAATTCTGGAAGAATAAGATTGTGAAAAATTTTCTATCTGAGAAACAAAAGTATTTACAGAAAAAGGTGATTGAGGAGCTTTGAAATTTCCAAGAAACGATTCAGCAGAATAACCTCCAAGAATATTGTTGTTGAATGCCACAGGTTCATTAGGTTGTTCAAATTCAGTGACAGTGTGCGTCATATGTTTTTCTCGTTCAATTTTGATTTGATTTGGTTTTCCTTTGTAGGGAAGCCACATGTGTGAATAATCAGTTGAGATATAACCGTTAAGTTTCGCAGACCAGTCCCTGCTCAAGATTAATCCATAGAATTCAGGAATATCAGCAATCAAAATATCAATTCTTTGGACAATCCTAGGATCGGAAGTTAATCTGATAGTGACTGAATTGATTTCTCCTACAACTTGAAATTTAGAGCGGCCTAATTGAACGATATGAACTGCTGATTTCTGTGGTTCAATATTCAATTTGGCACAGACAGAAGTAGGCATTATATTGGAGGAAGCTCCAGAATCAATCAAACAATTGTGCGGATTTTTATTGTACATCTCATAAGTCAAAAGAAAAGGAGGAGTTTGAGAATTTGACTTTTCCCCAATGAGCACAGTATCAGTAGCATCTACCTTATCTGGTGGCTTACCAGTTCCTCTCGCTGCTTTTGCAACTACACCGCTTGGTAAAGGAGTAATTGGTGTAGCATTTAATTCTTTCAATAGCAACTTTTGCTGGTGTTTTAGTTTGTTGAGTTCATGTAAGGAAATGTTGGCTTTGATCTTTTTCATGTCTTCGACAATGTTGTATTCCATAGGATCTGACACTACTAAAGTTTTCGCTGTTGATGTGAGAGGATTAGAAGAGGATGGCTGATTTTGAGTAGGTGATGGAGAAGTTTTCTTCACAGTGGGTTTGTCTTTGGTACTTGGAGTTGTAAATTTCTTTTTAGGAACTGTTTGCACTGGTTCTGCTGTAGATTTACTCCTAGTACTTACAGGCATAGCTTCTTCACTATCAGAATTAGGGAGAATAAAATCCCACATTCCATTCAATTAAGCTATTTCTTCATTTTCATCTTCTTGATTTGATACTATAGATGTATCTTCTTCTTCCTCCTCTTCTTCTGATTTTGCATTAGAGATTGCATTAGGAGGTTTAGATTCAACTTGGTTTCTTCTGAAATTTCGGAATGGTTTCTTGGTAGAAGTTTCAGCCACTTGTTTTTTAATTTCAACCATTTCATTTGACATGGTTTTGAGAACTTTCTGTAAACCTTCCATGTCGTATGGATCTTTGGCCTTTTTCTTTGAATCATCTTTGAAGCTAACTTTCTTTGATTTCCTTTCCTCAATAGCATTTTTCTTTTCCAGAGAAGTAATACGTTTTTCCACTGCAATAGCTTCTTTCATATTCTCAGCTAATGTAGGCTTTGCAGCCCTGTCTACGAAAATTGCTATGTTTGAGGGTAGGGCAGTTATATACCATTCAATTCTGACTTGTTCACTGGGTTGTGAATCTGTATGAATTTTGTTCAAGAGTTTGTTGAATCTAGCATTGAATTCTTTTATAGGTTCCTTAGGTTCTATCTTCAAATTTGAGAGATCATTGAGTAAAGTTGCAATTGATCGGTCATCTCCAAATTTGGTCAAAAAATGATCTGCAAAAATGTCCCAACTTGTTATAGATCCCGATGGTAATGAAAAATACCATGATCCTGCTACTCCCTGAAGAGTATATGGGAATAATCTAACTACAACATCTTCATGTATGACTCCATTCAAATTAATAGCTAGCATAAAATTATTGATATGTTCTTCAGCTTGAATGTTAAGATCTGGGCTAAACTTTGGAAGCCATTTTCCAGGATTGTCTGGTAAATCATGTAAAGGTGTAGCCATGTTGACTGCTCCTGGAGTAGACCATGGTCTCTGTGCCATTATTGGGACGACTATTGGAGGAATAGTAGAAAATGGTGGTATTTGAATAGAAGTGGTTGGAATAGATGATGTTGAGATTGATGAGGATTGAGGAGAAGATGTTTGTGGAGATGATATGGAAACAACTGTACTTTTTTGAGTTGGGATTTCAGAAACAGATATTTGAATATTAGAGGTATTACTTACTGATTCCGATTGAGTTTTTCTTGTCTTGATTCTACTAGGTAAAGGGAATTCTTTCGGAGAAATACCAAGTTTTTCACTTTGAAGCCTAGTAAGAGGTTTGGAAGAAACAAATTTTGAAGTAACACTACCTTCAGATATTTCAGACTCTTCAAGAGATAATGAGAATCCTTTCAATTTATGAATTAGATCTTGAACTTCAGGAGACTCGGGATGTTGTTTGTTTGAATGTTTTGAGATTTTGGTAGTGGGTGTTTGAATATTTTCTACAATTTCTTCTCTAGGATTTTGAATTTCAGAAGAAATTGAAGAAGTTAATGAGGGTGTTTTGCTCTCAGAATGGCTTGTGGATAAAGATTTACTTGCCATTCATAGCTCAGGCCCTCCTTCTAGCGCCAAAAATGTTGAAGCCTAGAAAATCTTTGCTTCAAACATCGGGGAAAACCACCCGGTCGGGACCTTAAGACAGCTCCTTTTCCGTTTGGTATGGTGGCTCCGACTGGATTTAAAGGACCAGTTTCCTTGTAACTAAATGGATTGGATTGGATGGGTGGAAATGGGACTAAATTAATTGAAATAAAACTATCTAATTTAAGCTAAATACTGATAAAGAAATTCTAACACTAACCCGGGTAATTATATGTGAATACAACTTAAGATTGTTACAATTCAACAATAACCATGAAAATGTATTATTAATCAAATTGAAATGTGCAGAAACAAATAAAGATAACTCTATTTAAGAAATTAAACAGAGTTGTATTAGCATATTGCATTCATCATTGTATACCATCTACATGTAATTATGAAAAATAACGTTTCAATTATACTAAAAAATGATATATAAAAGGAAGCGTTGTGAAAACAAATATACATATAAATGATAGCAATTTTAAAACAAATATCATAAGACAAAAGAAATCAACAGTGAACAGATAGAAATACCTTGTTCATCTTGAGGACTTTCAAATGCAATCTGATACTCTATCCAGTAACTATGATGCAGAATAAAATTCCAAAGGTACATAAATGCAACACTTCAAAGATAATTCCACATGAAAATCACCACATGTGATCCTTTTTAAAAAATATATAAGACAATGGAGTACAGAAATGCAATCTCCAAGTCCAAAAATATTAAGATCCAGGACCCCTCTCTAGATGCATGAGAGGGGTTTAAATATTACTTAACTAACTCTAAAAATAGTTTATTACAAAAATTAAGGATTCAGTTCAATGACCGTCCTTTTCCTAGGCTAAAATACAGTGAAATTAAAACTAAATCTATCTATCTATGAATTTGATCTTTAAACTTGCAGGCATCTAGCATAGTTTTGAGAAGATGCGGTTGACCGACTTCAGAATTCAACTGTCCTGAAAAGACAGAGTCGGCAAGCGTAGGAGCAATCTTCTCTGTGGCATTGATGATACAATTGAGCGCACTGTGCTGACTGTGTGGCTTCACCAAGTACATCCAGTATGAGTCCCAATTCAATCTTGTCAGCCCTTGGATGGATTTTTCTCTTTCTTCTGCCTTTTGCCTCCATTCTGTTTGCAGTTGATTTACCTGTGGGAGATATCCTGGAACAGTTTCTGGGATCAAATTAGCTTTGTGTAAATTTTCATTTACACAATCAGTGAGAGTGTTTTTCACTGTAGCCGCCTCCTCTGCTGCCTTTTCTGCCCTTCTGATTTGTGCATCCCAGTTATTGAACATTATTTCTTTATGGTTTTCATTAACGATGGGTGCACCAGC